>VYXC01002875.1:2193181-2211187 GCA_013397175.1 Platysteira castanea
TATTGCATGAAGACTGAACTCCCCTTTCATTAGAAATAAACTTTACTACCTGCATACAAATTGCCACAGAACATAAATTCTTTGTTATCCTCAAGACTGTGACTTTCTAAAAGTGTTCTACAACCAGTTCTTTCCACTTGCCCCTTCTAAAAAGTATAAAAAGGTAATTTCTGGTAATTTTTCAAATTTGACTCAGTTTTTTCAGCAATGTGAGATACAGCACAGCAAGGTGAAGGCAGGAAAGCGTGGCCACTAACACCAGTTCACTAGAGAAGACAGCAGGACAGAAATACATCTGGTACTCATCAGGTACTCATCAATTCTTCCTGTTTTGCTTCAAAAAACATTTGAAGGCGAGAACTAGAGTGCACAATTCTCCTAAAAATACACTGTCAATGATGATGAATTTCAAACGAGTTTCTCTTACACATCAGGTGAAGGTAAGTGAACCAGGCAGAGCTGATATTATCTAAACTTGCTAACTCAAGAGAAAGGTCCTACCACTCTCCCCCAGAACTCTACTTCAAGCCCCATGCTACCTTCACCTCCTGTGCACTAGCTCTTCCTCTCAAGCCTAAGGGAACAAATAGCTCTGCTAACCTGGCAGAAGTTAAGCCTGCAGAGAGCAGGTTTTCTGTCAAGTTAGCTGATGAAAGTCAGTTCATGAAATGGCCCACCATGTAGCAGAGTGCAGCACAGGAGAAGGGGTAGCTCTGCACTGATGCAAGCAAAACAGAAGGGGAAGCAGACTTTATACTGGAAGCAGCTAAGTATCACACTTTTAGCTTTCTGCACCCTTTCAGCCTCAAGCTTATTCCATAATGTATCTGAATGGTCTGAAGTGTTGCAATACAACAATAAAAAGGGAGAATTTCAAAACAAAACAAGCAGAGAAATGCCTCTCATTTCTGTCAAATTTGGCTATAATCTGATTTCGAGCATACTAAAACTCCAAAATGCTGCCAGGTATGCTCAATTATTCAATATTCAATATGTTCTGTAACTATCTTATAACCTTGGTTTTTTAATACCAGTCAGTCAAATCTTATATTCAGTATTTTTTTCATGCAAAAGGTTACTGTATATAGCCATTGGGCATAGGCTTACATCAGTCATTCAGTTTAAGAATAAAGTGTTATTATACACACCCAGAAACATCCAAACTAGCTCCACATAGGCCAGACAGTCATTGGGGCTACTTGGCTATGCTCAAGCACCCTGAAGTTCATGAAAACTTCATGGCTGAAGTTTTCAAACACTGAGCACACTCCAGCAACACTATATTCAAGTAAAAAGCCCTTGCAAATGCTCAATGCAAAAAGAAAACAAAAGAATTTGGGTTCATTCCAATGACACAAAGTGGGTCCAAAAGCAATCGATCATCATCTCAGGAAAGCAGAATGTATAACAGAGCCTCTCTTTCCTTCTGTAATCAAAAATGTATGAGTAGATAATGAATACAGTTTTACCATACTGACAGAAGATGTCCAGGTCTGAGTTGTGCAAGCTTGTATCTAACTACTAAATCAGCAGAAGTTATCTGCAACTTCCAGGGCAGCAGCAAGCTGGACTTGGACTACAAAGTGCCAGTTGAGTAGCACTGAGCTACACTAACCACAATTTTCTTGTTAGTCATGTCTTTTATGAGGAACATCTTGCCATTCTTTTTGTGTTGCTGTGATGACAGACTGCAATACTAAGTAACTGTGATAGTAACTACGTTGTTATTTGTGCATTGCAGTACTTTTCTGAAGGCCAATGCTCAACTGTGCTAAATATACAAAATCCCCATGCTACAATCTGAATTTGCCCATTTTTCACCCCCAGAAGAATGAATTTACTCTGCGAACGTTTCCATGCATCTGCAAAATCCCCAACTACATTAATATAAACCTATCACAAGTGTCTATGTCTTCCAGTGTTACTGTAGCCTACACAGCACTTCACACTTTGTATAGATGCCAAGCAGTTAAAATAGAACTTGCCCTCCACTGAAAGAATCAACCAATCTGAAAACCTCCAACTAAATTTCATCACCTAGGAGAGAGGCGATTTCTTTTATTTTATGATCTAATCTCTGTTGATGCTGGTAGATCAAAAGGAAGAGTACTACCAGAACCACACTATTCTTTCTCATCTGTAGTTATCAACTTTTAAATACTGATGGAATTCACAGTATCACACCACTGCTCTAGACAGAACTCTGATCTAAAGTAGCATGTCCATTTGATTTAGGAAATGAACTTTATGTCCAACAGCAGTCCTCTCACTTTCCTCTGATTAGAACAAATTTTAATTAAGTATGAAAAAAACACAGGAAACTACAAGTAACAGAACTTCTCATTATCTAACTCACTCAGCTTTTTGAAAAGCCCTGGGAACATATATCATTGCCCAATATTCCTCTTGCATCATTATAACTACAGCTTTAAACACAAAAGGAAATGAGAGACCTAAATTAACTAGGCTCTTTTCAAGTGTGCAAACTTTCAAGCGACATCACAAAGGGCAGATTAATCCCTCAACTAGCTGAAACAGTTATGTTTTCATAAAGCAAGCTTTTCTATTATCTTTATTAAGCATATAACTTAATTAAGGTTTGCCTTAAATATTTCAGCTGCTTGTTGAAAAAAAAATGTAATTATCTTCCTTTATATACTCCTTCTAATATTATTCACAAGAGATCCAAAAGCCATGTTTATGGCAAAGTCTTTGGCCAAAAAACCCCTATCATATACCCTGATTGATTATTCTTCCAATAATTTTTGCAACAATTTCCCATAAATAAAAAGAGGTGTGGGGTTTTAAAAATATAATGAATGCAAATGTATCTTAATATGCACAGAGTGTAAGCAGGGAAATCCATTTCAATTTGCCATTTCAGTGAACTGAGTTGGATTTCAAGTGGTCAGATGCTCACAAGGGGGCATGACCATGTAGCTGCACTGGGGAAAGCATGACCTCCTTCTTACTAAGGAACAAGTTTTTAGATTGGTTCAGCTGTAATGTACTTTCATCCTAACTGGCAAAAAATCTCTGCCATTGTCAGTCATTATTACTGCAATATTAACAGCCCCATTCAGCCGACAGCTGAATGAGTTCACTGCACTCCGCCACTATTTCAAACTATATATACACACCTTGCACATTACTCGTATCACAATGTACCTGATGCAATTTCTTTCTTGAAAATTTCTACGTCTGAATTTATACATACGCCTAGTCCACAAGCACAACCTCATCCTAGCATGAAAGTTTATCTTTCAAGTTTAAGAAAGGTTTGCAGAAGCTGATTTCTCAGTTATGTAATTACATTTTTAGTGACAGATTTCCTAAACTTACCTTTAAGATTTCTTTTGGGGGAAAGAGGGCTTTAAAGAAGGCCTTAATTTTTTTTCCCCATAATCTTTGTATTTAATATACATAAATCATATTTTAAAAACTTGTATAATGTATCTTACCTTTTTACCCACACTTTGAAAAGGAAAATCCAGACCCTTCAAGGTCATCATCTTATTGGAATCTTGTAGTAAATTGTGGTATTTTTACTCTATTAACTGACAGTACTTCATAGAGAATTTGTAGTGCATTACAAAGTGATGAAAAATATGCCACTAAAATTTTAAGACACAAGCACTGCAATTGGTCAACTACTATAGAAGTTTTCAGTATCCATTAGCTGACACAGCATGGGGAATAAGTAAGCAAAAACTAACTCCTGATGTGTATTTAAGTATTCGCAGAAACAGAGGATAACTGGCATACTTAGCGAGCAGTTAGAAGAATTTCATTTTTTCCTAATTTTCTACTTTTCACACCAATCCATTCCATTTCAGCCAGACTTCCCCCTCCATGAATCCATTCAAAAATTTTCTTCTAGTACTGTTCAGAAGTTTACCTCCCCAATTGTTTACGAAGTCCTCTAACAAACATTATTACATTTGTCATTATGAGGTCCAAAGCATGCTTCGTTAACTATGTAATTCGATTTGGACCATCCAGTCATAATGCTCCTAATTCCCCCTCCCCCATTAATCTCCACACACCACCTTTTTCCCAAGCATCTTCAACTGGGCAGCAATATCAAAACTTAATTTTTTGCTCATCCTCCAAAATTTGACTGCTATTCCATTTTTCAAGAAAAATTCACATAAAACACTGTACCTTAGAATGTTTAACAAATGCACTTTTCCATCCTGTTTTGAAGGCCACAGGTATCAGTTACACTCATGCTTCATGAAATTCTCAAAATAAAGAGACATAGGAGAACACAGAAGAACTTGGGAGTTAGGAGCTCTTGTTTGCCACTAATAAAACCACAACCAACTCACCTAAAACACCTGACTCTAAATGGAAATCATTTTGTAAAGTATCATTGTAGCACCAACATAGATTTGCAAACCCAGAAATAAGAGAGATCCAGAATTCTTAACTATAACACACTTGGGAAAGTACTTTAAAGTCCAGAAAACCCAGAGTACAATACCTATTCAAAGTTAGAAGCCACTAAGTGTTACTCAAATGTTTAGGGAAAGACCATAATACCTAGTAGCTACAAATATTTATATTAAAAATAATGCAAGAATTGTAGTTCAACAGTTTTGTATGCCTGTCAGCATACAAAATTAGCTGATTGTTTGCCTCAGGTAAATTAGCAAAAACCTGGACAGCTCTGTCTTAATTTAAACCATCACTACAGTCACTACTATAAAACAACAAAACACACAGAGCCACGTACAGAGTCCTAACGGGTGCTATTAACACCCATGAAAGTATCAGATACTGAGAAAACCGGAACGAAAGGCATGTTGACCACCAGAAGCTATTTTTGAAGGACCATTTGGAATTATATGTACCTACACCTGTTGGAGAAGTGAGCTGTACCTCAACTAAGAGATTTAAGCAATCTATATGACTACAGGACAATATTCAGTGACCCTATCAATGTTTACAGCTATTCTAAAAAGACTCTAAATTACTTCTACTAGAATAAGCAGTAAACCTAAGAAAGACAGTAAGAATTATATGTAGTAGTCCATCCTGCACACTCCACTTCGCAGTTAGAAACATGCAGACTCATTTACATATTACTTTTACACAATCAGGAGCAACTGGGAACTCGCCTGCTACTTTCAGTTCTCAGACAAAAAAAGGGCAGAGATGGGGTAGAGGGAGTTGAAGCTTTGTTTAACTCCCTGTCTCCTCCTTTGATAGCTGAGTTAGTACTTGGTACACATGACTTCCTACCACCTTGCAGCAGAACTGTAAGCAGCCTGGGCTCACAATGCTATTCTCACATGGCTAAATTGAGCAAAGAAAGTCACTGGTGGTTGGGTGCAACAGAGTGTGGGATCGTGTTAAAAATAAATTTGAAACAGGCAACTTTTCCAAAAGAGGATGGGTTCTCTCTAACAAAGTATTTACAAATATACCCATTGCATCACATTATTATTAATAAAAAAATTACAGTGTATACAATTGCATCATTTCATACAAAAAGAACTTTTAAGCATTTTTGAGAATGTTTGAGTATTTCCTTCAAACAAGAGCTGCTCCAGCATTAACTCATCCACAGCTCATCCAGGTTATATTATTTCTTGCCAATTAGCTGGCTTCCACATATGGCATTATCTTAAAACAGAAAACAGAGGTGTACAAGATCATGGTATTTATGTTTGTAGATTACTGGTTCAACTCAAAGTGGACATACATACCCACTGCTGGTGCATCATATTCATCCCCAAGTAAAATTTCAGGAGCAGAATAGGCAAGAGATCCACAGCTTGTGGTGAGCTTCTTTCCAGGCTGAAATTTGTTGCTGAAGCCAAAATCAGTCAATTTCACAAGTCCTTGTTTTTCAAAGAAAACCACATTCTCTGGTTTTAAGTCTCTATGAACTACATGCAGTTTATGGCAGTAGGATATAGCATGAACTATTTGAGCAAAGTACTTTTTTGCCAGATCCTCATTAAGACCTTCTTCATGTTTCATGATGTAATCAAACATATCTCCACCATCCCCTAGCTCTAAGATGAGATACAGCTTTGTCTGGGTGTCAATCACTTCGTACAGCCGCACTATGTTGGGATGCTGCACTAATTTCATGCACCTGACTTCTTGAAAGAGATGTCCAGTGGCAAGAGTATCCAGTTTGGTCTTGTCAATGACTTTTACTGCTACTTTTTCACCTGTAAAGACATGCCGAGCAAGTTTGACCACAGCAAAATGGCCTCTACCCAAAGTTTTATCCAAGTCATACAATCCTGCAATTTTTCCATCATATCCTCGTTTGAAGCCTGCCATTCTGTTTCAGAAGATGAAATAATATTCAAGCTCTTTGGAAACGTGGTATTTTCATATAAGAGTATCAGATGCAAATAAATAGTCCATAATCACTGCCAAGCATACCTAAAAGTAAAGAGACAAGATTATATACTTGTATAAAAGTAAGCCAAATTATTTTCCTGTAATTACCCCAAGTTACATTATCACATTACTACAGATTATTTATGAAGTAATCTTCAGGACTTTTTGCAAAGGTTTTAATAAGCCAGGCTGTGCTAACTTGCAGATTTCTGACATCACAATATCAGTATGCTTGAAGAAAGTGAGTTTCAACACTGCAATAATGAAAATTTGTCTCAAATTCAGTGGGCCTTCATTGTCTTGAGTCAGAAACCTTTCAAGCAGTACTTGAAGAAACTGCTGTTATAAGGACTGTTAAAATTGGCAAAGCTGAAATCTGTAACTTTTCCAGATACATTATAAAACACCAGGGCAGCACAGAATATCAGCAAAAGGAACATACCTAATACATCTCTTTTTTTGGCACATCCCTTCATATTGCCATGAAACAGCTCTAATAAAAAGTTGAGGGCATGACTTGGGACTTTTACTTCCTCCCTTTTAAGAGCTTTCTGTTCAGCAAAGCCCAGAGTGACATACAATACTTAATTTTGTTATTCTAATTAGCTTGAGTATTATCAATCAATACTGTAATTACAGCAAATGAACAAAGCTTTAAAGGCTGAAATGAAACATTTGGGTTGGATGTACTCAGTGCAAATGTCTTGTTAAATATTTTGACTGAAGTTATACAAACTGGTGAGAAAAAGTTTGGAAGTAGGCTGCATATGTTCAGCAGTCCTGGGAATGAGTGAGGAGAAGGGGAAGAAAAGTGGGAAGCAAGCAGAGAAGACTCAAAAGTTCAGCTTTCGTGTACTGAATTCCTGCTTACTAGGTGTTTGGCATTTAAGTAAACAAGACCCAACTTATAAAATATTTATATTTAAAACTGGTTTTGAAGGTCTTACATCCCATTGTCATTTTTTTCCACATACAAAACCTCCCAAAACTTCTTCCTGCATTGTTAACTTAGATTGAGGTTTAAACAAAAAACTGTAGCTATCAAAAAGCTAACCATTTCTCCAACTTTGAGTGCAAAATAGAAATATGTAGTTAGAAGTATGAAAATTAAATGGCTCATTGCCAACTCTAAAATACAGAAAACGTAGCTCTTTAGAATATATTTTCAGTCTGAAAACTAAACTTCAAAAGGAAAATCTTTGAAAAGGAAGCTGGCAAACAAACAGCCCCTTACATTAGTTATTCTCAAATTGAAATGTGAACTTTAGATTAAAAACACTCCCTGCTAAACAAGTTATTTCACAGACAGTGAAACTAATGAACCTGGTTTCGTATGAATTCAATTACAAGGCTGGGGGTCCTATGAGGATTCTCTGATGTTTAACAAGCTCACCTTACTGCTTCTCTCAGTTGGAGCCATGATATAACCTCTTCACTATCCAGCTGTCTGCTTCCACAAAGCCGACAGAATTCAGTTTGAGACCTCCACCCCTGTAAAATTTAAGTTAAATCAATTAACTTCCAAAACTTCATAACTGAGACAAGAACAGGGTTAAATATAACAAGCATTAATACAATAACAAACAATATAAACACTGAGGTTTGAGGTTTTGTGTTTCTTTAAAGATAGTCATCAAGCTTTAACAAACTTCACTGGGTTTTGGGTTGCTGTATGCACCCTTTCATTCTGGTACTTAGCACTATGCTTCACATGCTCTTTCAAAAACCACTCCACTAAAAGATGGTTGGCATATCTGCTTCCCAACACTTCTCATACTGCTCATCTTACAGAGTTTGCCCTACCATTCCCATGTAACACCATCCCATCCTTATTCAAAAAAAGCACAAAACTGAATTAAAGCATGCTACATTAAATCAAATGCCCACGTCAAACACTCTCCTACCTGGCAGAAACTATTACAGGATGCATAGGGAACAACATAATACAATGGCAAATGCAACAATAAACAATAAAACTCTCCTTACCTTTCAGAGATTCAAAAACTTCTTTACATCTGAGATCAGTGGGTTTGCATTTAATAGTACCTGATGGATTCCACCCCACCCCTCCCTGTGAAACCAGGCAAGTGCTTTATTAAAGCATATGAATTTTTAGCATCAAGAACATACTGCAGCAGAGCTGAAGAGCTTAACTATGTGCTGTGAGAAGAACCACTTCCTCTTGTTTGTTTTTCATCTCCTGATAATTTGTGGATCTTCTCATTCACCGTCTGTTCCAAAACAAGAACTATCACACTCCATTTACCTTGCCTCAAGCAACTCACAGCATTAGTTTCCTCCCTTCCTAGCTTCAGTTCAATCTTGTTCAAGTCCTAGCCTATCACTCCTTTTGCAGAGGTTATTCCACAGGCTTTAGCATTCCTCTCACCCTTCTCTACTCATTTTCTGGTTTGTTCTAGTCTACTTTTTTAGGCCAATTTGAGGGGTTTTTTACTACTACTGCACACTGACAATGTTTCCAAGCAATGCTTTACTGGATAGTTGTATAATGTTCCATTATACTAACCTAACCCCAAAATGAAGACTAATGAAAAACAGTCCTTGCACACACATAAACCACCTAATCTTAGCCTGTATGAAGCAACAGGGGATATATTAATCAGCTGTGCCTCATATGGTTGTGCGACTCCAGTCTCACTCCTAAAGGGATTGCCAGCATTTAAAAAAAAACCAACAACAACAACAAAACCCACACAAACATGCTTTGTAGTACTGCTGTCTCCACAGCATCCTAATCTGACTCCTAACTGCTTCTAGAATAAAGAAATTAAAGAAAAACTGGAGCACACAAATTAAATACAACTTGTCTGAATTTAACTGCAACATTCGGCAGTAACGGAAGATTTATGCTCGTTACTTTGTTCACTTGGCACATTCTCAACCATCACTGTACAAACTCAACAAGTGATTTAACTCTAAATCACAGAATACACATAAACATCGACCTATCAACAGAATTCCAGCAAAACCCAGTTACGCTTAAACCATGGAGAAATATATCAGAGAGTAATCAACATGATAAGGGCTTACAGAAATGGAAGATAAACTACATTTACCAATGTTGCAGCCCCATCAGCTGCAATAAAAGTAATGCAGATTCATTAACAGTTTAAAGTCTCCACAATAACAGACCAACTAACCCTTTATTTTAAAACCCTGTGGTTTTAAAATAAATCTGCATAGATGAAGCTCCCACAGCTAAACACAAGGATCTTAGCTGCAACACATGGTTGGAACATATCAAAATTTAGAATTGTTCAGTAGTAGGAAGTGGATGGAAAAATGTCATAGTGTTTATAGATACAAGCCTTGGTTACAATTTAAATAAGCTATCTAAAGGAGCGCAGTTGCCATACATTTCAGAGAAGTTTCTTTTTCTCAGTTTCTCTCAAGAGTAAGAAAGTATAATTTTGACAGTACTTAAGGATCAACTAAGAGCAGGTTTTCATAACCTTCAAGCTGGAGCCTCTTTGAGACCTTTCCTTTGTTTTTGTCTCCTTAATTATAACAGTAAAACTTCTGGGGCTAATTATAGATGAAACCACCAAACCTCTAGTTTTGCCATCATCCTCCAGAACAGGATTACTTTTAATGATGGATGATTTCAGTGATCCAGTTTACAATGTGACCTCTTGAACATTTTCAGCAAATGAAGGAGTTAAAGACTAAAGCAGATGACAAGCAAAATTTCCACCAGCCACACTTAAGCAGCAAGCCAAATGACAGCCTGAGAAAAAGCATTTAAGAGACAGTTTATCACAGAAAATATTTACCTGTCTTTTCATTCACATTATCTCAAATCCCTGATAAGTTCATTTTTCAGCATTAGAGTTTGGTTTTTCTAGTTGGTGAATACAGTAACCATTAGCAGCATTGAATCCATGTGGCTAATTATGGTTCTAAAAATGCATTTTTTCCTAAATATACCAAAACTCAGCTACGCCCCCAGTACTCATTTTATGCAATGTAGACATTTATCAGTAAATGAATTCAGAACAGATCCTTCCTTCCATAGAAGCTCATATACCTATACCTACACTGCAAACAGCCACTAATGGAGATCTGCAGGAGCTGTTTTGTAATATCGCATGCATCCTATTAAGAAGCTTAACAACAGTACTGTGATTCAACCATCTTTAAAAGATAGATTAATAGATCTGTTTAGAAAAAGGACCATGTTTCAGAGACACTTGTTTTTCTTAAAGTAATTCACTATTCAAAAAGTTTCATTAGATTATATACTGCATGTAAAACCAGCCTAGTTCACCTTACCCTAATGTGTGTATTAGCTTACTTCAGAAAATGAAGCTTCAAGGTCCCATTTAAACAAAATGTTGAAAAACTATCAGTGCAAAGACTTCCCTGCATTATCAGGCTAACAGACAAGAAAGCTGAAGTAATCTTCAGTGGGACTCATCTGTCCACAGACAGCTAACCATTCCTGTCTCCCTTCACGATAAATGGAGATTCAGTCAACACAGATAAGAGTCTGTGATAAAACGAATTGCGCCCTAAAGCAGATAGCCAAATAGATCAAATGAATCATTTCTTAAAAGCACACGCTTTCATTTTCTGTAACAGGAGTTTAGAATGAATAGTTCAGCGGATGCACACATTATACACATCCACCAAATAGATTAAATAAGTTTTACCCTATTTCTCCTTTTGCTCTCTTTTGTCTAGATGAGTAACAGCATCTATACCAATTATTTATTTACTACATAACTGTATGTTGAGAGTAAGACTTATGTTGTTAGTGTTCCTGGAAACACTAAATCCAAAATTTGACATAAACAGAATATGGAGATTCAGAAGCAATTTTGTTTTTTCACTCTGAAAGGCATTTGTACAAATCATCAGAATCTGAGAGCCAACTAAAGGACATAGTAACTCAGTAAACAAACTGCAAGTATGGTTTTTTGTATTTTTTCCAATATTTCCTCCCAATTTTTATCTGCCATCCTAATGTAAGGTATCTTTACAGGCTAATCCATGAACCTTTAAAAACAGTCTATCTTGTTACTATATGAGCCACTACTTGCACTATTATACCTTCACTATTGTGTTAATCTGCTTTCCCCCAGAGGGTTTTTTATCACCTCTCTTTTGGTACAAGAGTACCAAAAGCACCAACACACTAGAAGCAGGTAAAAAGCATTGCAAGAGTGACATGTGAAGAACGTATACACTCAATGCATATCACATGCTCTGCAAACTTGTCATTACTCAACTCCTCCAGCATATTTCAAACTTCTTAATCTCCTAGTACCCAGTGTTTCTTGAATATTCAAGACTCACTGTGGGAGTCAGGATCCCAGGAAAGCGTATTCTCTTTCTGTTTGCATACACAGGTGTCATGGTTCTGCAGAGCCCTTGCTCCTCCACCTTTCTGTGGCCTAAGCCTTCACAACTACCATTCAAAGAAATTACACAAAGAAAACACAGTAATCTATACCTGCCCTACAGTCAAACATTTTGTAGACGCAGCATTTCTGGGGGGTGGAGGAAGACACAGTTCACAGTGGCAGCTGTGTTACAACTCAGCCCTTATATACACAATGCCCTCTAAAACTTTATTTTCTGCTTTACATGACTGCACCACAGCTTACACACATATCTTCCCTTTCACTGATGACAAACACCATAAACTCTCCTGCTCCCAGTGAGTTCCACAATAAAACACTACAGGAGATTTTTTCAAGGTGTACATGCACTTATTTTATTTTCCTATTAGGCCTCACTGTCAGAATTCAGCTCATACTGTTACTAAAATGTCAAGATATATTAGCAAAATTCTCTACCGTTCGGCATTGGCTACCCCTAAAATGATGAATACCATGACCAAGAGTTATTAAGTAATGCTGTGTTCCAAACATAAAAAGAAGAATTAACCTGCACAATTTAACTGTACTCCTTAGTTTTAAACAGTCTATAGAATTTCACTCTGAAAATATATAAGAGGTGCCAATTGCTGATGAAGTTTTGCCATTCTAAACATTTCGGAAATCTGTAGTGAAATGTTAGTGTTTCATTAATTTAGAATGTATTGCAGGCATTAGAGCTACTGATGTCTAGCCTTAACTCTTCTTAGAATTGTAATAAAAGCAAAATGCTAACAAGAATTCTTTAACTCTAAGGTCTGTTATTCAGTGAACAGCCAGCAGCAGAAATATTTGGCAGGTTAATAAACTTGGTAAAACATTGCTCCTGGACCAACAAAATGCTGGAGGATGGGAAGGGTAGCACTATTATAGATTTGAGAAGAAAAGAAATTACTAACAGCATTTTGTAACAGGCAAAATTATTAGAGCCTGCATGACCTGAGTTCTAAGAGCAAGACACTTTGAGGCAGATCCAATGCATGAGAAAAAGAAAATTTTAAAGATACAATGCATGATTCAGGATATCATCAATTAAAGAACACATTTATTTCATAGGTAAGGAGTTTCCAAACTTTTCAGACCTACAGATTGCTCTCTACCATCTATTTTCTTGAAGATCAGTGCAGTCACATCAAGCATAGACAGTTTAAGCCGCCTTCTTTCACACAGCTAAGCTGTGGTGAGCGGTCTGCAAAACACTAGTAAAGAGCAAACTAAAATTTGAGAACTTGTTGTAGAAATTCCACCAGATAGCTGGTATCTGTGTGAGAACCATTTTCAATACAGACAACTTAAAGAAGCCACTAGATTTGAATTGGTCCTTCAAGGCCTCCACTTTAAAAGTCAAGAATATCTATTTCCTTTTTCTTTCCAAGTAGGTGAATGAGAAAAAATACAGACAACACTGCTGTACAGATTGCAAAGCAATAGTAAAACAGTAGTAGTAACAGCAAGATTATGATTACAGGCTAGAAACCAAAGCTATTAAGAGGACAGATGCTCTAAGACTGATGGAACTCCGATCCACTGACAAACCCATCACCGGTAGTTACTGGCACTGGTTCCAATTGTGAAATATGTTAAAAGCCCAAAGTACTTTCACAACCTTGCTGATAATCACTGCAGTTCACCAGGTACTTTCCATTTCTAAGAGGAGGTATTACATAAGACAAATACATGCTGCCCTATGGATTTAAAAACTCGGCAATAGCTTCACACCATTTAAAGTCCTCATACCAGCCACAGCTCCAAAAGCAATTAATGTCATGTATCTGTTTTCCTCCTATCCTTATTCTTTAAGGCCAGTATGAAGCTAAAGAAAAAAAGCAACAGAGACATTACCCTGTTCACATAACAGAAGCTTCAGCAAAACAGCACTTAAGCTCTGAAGCTGCTCCTAAAGTATTATTGTATAGAAAAATACCAGATCTTCCCAAATAGCCACGTCTCGTAAATTATCTTCTGCAAATTAGTATGTGATTACATCTTTTAAAAGGACTTGCTCCAAGTTCTGTGGTATCTGCTAGTACTTTCCTTCTGTGTCTCTAAATCAGTAATAAAACTTTGCTCAGACTGTGATGTCATAATGTATTTTAAAAATTAGTTTCAATTGAAATTCTCATGTTTTGCAGTTCCCACTAACAGAAATTTTTTTCTCAACTATAGAAAATAAGCATGGGTTTCTTAGTTACAGACATTCATACATCTAACCAATCAAGATCTGGTATTTCAGTCAACAGTTGTACAAGCAATACAGATAATTCATGTAGTTGGACTCTCTAGCCCAAAATTATACTTTTCCGAGCTTGGTAAACAGTATCCAAGTAGATTTTTGCAGACTTTTAATATTCCAAATCCCACCACATTTTCCTCTTTTACTTCTTTTTTCTTCCCCCAAAATAACAAGGAACATGAAACTGATGCAGAAATATTTTCCATATCAGGTGACTGAATGGTCACCACCATCTTTTAGACAGGACACTATATCTTTATTTTTAGGAAACTTACTACAGGAACTTTGCAGAAAGCAGACAATTCAGATTTCTCCACCAAACTAAACTTTTTTAGACAAGCTGCTTCATCTACTCCATGTTCATGAACTCTCAGAGTTGTTTCACCTTTTTCAAATGTCTATTTATTAACATTACCACATAATTTTGTCACGCCTGGCAGTGCAGCCAAGACCATTAACAGGAGCTCTAAACATTCTGCCATTAATCAATGAACACTTCAGCGTAGCATAACATTTCAATGTTAGCACTGCTTTAACACCTACATATTTGTTGTGTAAATTCAGAACCACAAACACGATTTTTATTCTGTATCAAGGGAGGTGAAAGCATCACATGCCATCTCAAACACAAGTATTCAGATGCAAACGTGCACATATTCTTAGTACCTATTATGAACAACAATAACTTCTATTAAATTTCTTAACATCTTCAAGGTCAAATGTCAGATAGCTTCATTTGTTTATCAATACATCTGGTAACATAAAATTCCCGTATTAAGTTGCCTCTACAAGACTGATGTTTTCCACCTAGGATACAAACTCCTTAATCTTGGTAAATAGATTCACTCCAACTTACAGTTCCTCAGTTTCAATACTTTACTCTCATTTATAGCATCCTAAATTAGTTAGAAACAGCCAGACACCTGAAGTTTGCCACGCTTCAATATGAACTAAGATTATAAAAGTCTAGGCTATCATCTCTCAAGTAAAGTTGGTTTAAGTCCAGTCAGTAACTAGACAGGAGACTGCTGCAGAAAAACCCACAATGATACATAAAGAAAGAATAAAAAACAAGCTGTCAAATACAATGCCACATTTGTGTCCCAGCACTGTTGTAGAAGATCACTATAACAAGGGATTCAGCTTTTCAGAAAGTGAACATGCGCTGGTTTATACTTTGCAAGTATAATTATTTCTCATTAAGTTCTTAACATTGGTGATTCAATCAACTTATGCGTACTAGAATTCTGCCAGGGTGAGTTATCCTAGAATTGTAAGGGAATATACTTTTTTTCAAATCCTCTTAAGCTCTTACATAATACTGTTATGTGTATTAAAACAACAGGTACTTACATTATTATAGCAGCTGTAGCATTTCAGTTAAGTGCTGGAAAATAGTGTGACACAGACGATGGGCAGAACCTCACAGGCTACTATAGTTAAGAGCTTATGCAATTTAATATTACTATATTCATCATAAACTGCAGTTCAGCCCTACATGCCTGATCTGAACCACGTTTATTTGGCTTCTTATTTTAAGACATAATCAGAAAACACTTTTAAGTAGGAATGAACAGAAGCTCATCACTAAGTTTTACAGCTACAGCATTTCAGTGGAATTTTGAAAATCCTAGAAAAGAAGTGCATTATTTCACAAGAGACACATTGTGAGGAAAAAAACCTAGCTGCACCAGGATATTCTGCCTTTGAAAGCAAGGCAGGCTAAGCAAGACAAAGGCGCAACTTTGGCATTACAGTTGCCAGTGGGATAAAAGGGACAATGATACACTGAAGGTGTAGACTGTAAAAGAATTACTCAAGCATAATTCAAAGGCAGTTAGAAGAGACCTGGTTGGTCAGAAGAGCGTGCAAGATGACTACTGCAAGCAAAAGAACATCTGCAGTAGCTTATTAGCGTGCATACCGTTAACATGCTATTTCTTTAAAATAACCAGAAAGCAGACTATTTATTACAGTGCAACCACCCACACCACATGGCAATATCAGTTCTCATAGCAGGATGATTCAAGGAACAGCAGTAACCTGTAGAGTGTCCAGCACTCAAACTGTACTTTCTTGCTTCTCAATTGTGTAAAATGAAAACAAAACCCATAACACAGTAAGTACACTTAAGATGCAATTTTCTCTTTCCCCTGTTTTTCATGAAAGCCTCAAGTGTCGATCATAAAGATTCGCTTAAAAGAGCCAGATGAATGTGCTTAGATGCTACCTTGCCTACCAGGCAAAGCTCCAGCAGTCAGGTTAACGTCTCTTTCTAAACATTTGAAAAAGCATGTCATCATTCTACCACTGTTCTAATCATTTAGAATATTCAGGAAAAATAAGAGGCAAGACTGGACTTTCTCCTCCTTAGCTTTTATTATTAAGTCCTCTAATAGGGATGTTGTATACACTAGAAGTAAAAGGGCAGATATTAGTCTGTTTAGGTAAACATTTTGATATGTTTCACAAGGTAAAATTTGATTGCATTGTTTAGCAATGATTGTTAGTTCTTATGTTTCAGATTCCTTCCAAGGATCAGCAATAGTACAAAAACAACCATGAGCCAATTACCCACTTTCTGTGACGCATCTGCCAAAAAAACCCCACCATTCCTTAACCCAGTTCCTAATGGTGCCTGCCCCAAAAGAAATGCTTAATTCTACCACAATAAACATTTGCAAGTAAACACTTCTATACAGATTTAGTTTTGCAGAGATTCGTTAAACTGGTCCTTCCCCAGAGCCTGAAGATCTAAATATATCCAAAATAAACAACTCCAAAAAAGCAGCCGATATGACTAAGTAGTGACTGCACTACAGAGGGCAGGCGTAAGCACATTTGCATGCACTTCATTCATGCTAGATGGCTGAAAATCATACAATACACTTCAGCTGCTCCAGTAACTGTAATGATACTACTGAAGAAACCACTTTGCCTTCATAACAAGCTCTTGGAAGTGAGATGATCAATAAGAAACTATCTATGAACAAGCAAAAACCCAAAGCTTCCTGTATGCATGTATCCCAGATGAAGGTTTCTCCTTCACAGGTATACTAGCATCTCTTACCAATAAAAATACCCAATCTGAAAATAGGTCACTTTTGTCACCAACCATCCTCTGGCCAATATAGGCAGTTCTGCCCTAGTAGATGTTCTCCGATACTTTATTCAGTCTACTTACTAAAAAAAAAAAAAAAAAAAAAAAAGAGGAGANACAAATAACAAAACCAACCACAAGTATCTGTCCTTCAACTATTACCAAGACTGCACATCAACTATCTTTAAAAGTCATCTTCCATTAATTTAAGCACCTGGGTAAAAGCACAAAGACCTCTATGCCGGACCTTGCTAGTTATTCTACCAATTTCTATACTAATATCTAGGCACTGAATCCAACGTAATAAGTGTACTGACAACAGCAAGGCACATACTGACAAAGAACGAGGGATACTTCCAGCCTCTGTCAGGAGGGGCACGCTCCAGCCCTGGGCAGAAGGAGGCGAAGGCAAACCTGTTGGCTACGCACCGAATTCCGAGGGGCGAGATGCACCGTCATTCCCCTAAAACGCACCCGCGGCCGGACCGCGGGGCTCNTCACCGCGGTCACACGGGGCCGTGTCGCACGGACACTCCGTCGCGCCGAGGGCACGGGAGGTTCCCGGCAGCCCGCCGTCCCCGCAGGAACACCCGCATCCCGGGAGCACGCTGTCCCCGCAGGAACACCCGCGTCCCGGGAGCCCATCGTCCCCGCAGGAACACCCGCATTCCGGGACCCCGCCGATCCCGCAGAACACCCGCATCCCGGGAGTCCGCCGTCCCCGCAGAAACAACTGCTTCTCCCCTCCCTTCCCCAAGCCCTGCCCTCCAGCTCCCCCGGCACCGACACACCGACCTTCGGCGACGGCCGGCAAACGTCCCCTCACCGCCTCCTCCTCCCCCTGGGCCGAGGCCGCCATTGGGCTCGGCCGGCTCCGGGAGGAACGGGAAGGCGCAGGGAGGGGG
>VYXC01002875.1:2214642-2281273 GCA_013397175.1 Platysteira castanea
TTCTGAGATCATCGAGTCCAGCCCGTGATGGAACACCACCGTGTCAACCAGACCATGGCACTGAGTGCCACGTCCAGTCTTTCCTTAAACACCTTCAGGGACAATGACCCCACCACCTCCCCGAGCAGGGAATGGTGCCCCTTGTGTCCAGGGCAGCTGGCCTGGCTAGCGATGGTGTGAGGGCAGAGAGTCACAGTGCTGGTGGTGGGGGGAAGGGTGGGAGCACGATGGATGTCATCTGGAAGCAGGGAAAGTGAAAGGAAAGGGTGGCACTGAAGCTAGTAGGAGGAAACAGGCGGAGGGATGAGCCTGGCAGGAGTTTCAGAGTTTCCCTGCACACATACACCTGGCAGAGCACGGTTTCCCTGCACACGTACAAGGCCGTACGTGTAGTGAAGGCAAGGCAAACATCTCAAGTGGTGCTACAGAAGCATTCGGGCTAAGTGTGTGCTAAGAGGAATGAGCAAAGCGGTTGCTCGGAGCATCAGAAATAATGCAAGAATTTCCTCCAAAGATCAAGGAAGGAAAATCTTTGAATAGCCAAGGAAATAAAAGACTTGAAAGTGGCACTTTGAAAAGTGCCCTGGTTTTTTTTTCAAATAGAAATGGCTAATCATGATATATGGAGAGACAATACAAAACCCCATTATACAGCTAAGACTTAATTTTAAGAAACTGTTTGAGAAATGCTTTTCATTTTTTCCCATGCTTTGACAAAATTTAGATATCATTCTTTTGTTAACAGCTTATGAGGAGCAGAGGCTACTGAATTAACCTGGAATTTCTTAGCTTGAAACCAATCCTCATGAATACACTAAGCCAGAAAATACAGTTCAGGGAATGACTAAACTGAAATAGTGTGATCATATGTAATAAAAAAGGACATAATGATTTTGTATTTTAAGGTTTCAAAAGAGAAATAAAGTAAAAACTACATGAAGATTTCAGGATATGTTGAGTCTGATCATTGCCTCCTACGAGAATGAAAATTTCATGATTTGGTCATAATTTAGACCACTCTGTGGTCTAAATTCTCCAGTCCTCAATCAGGCTTGATTCTCCACTCTTACACCATTCAGACACCAATAAAACACAACTGATTGCTGAATATACAAGATGGATTTGATGTAGGAGGTTGCAATAACCAGCCCATCACCTGTGTCTGCCTGATTATTACTGATTTCTCAAGTTGGAGTTCGCACAAGTGTGTGATACGCACCACTTGGATTTCTGAGCCTGCTGTGATCAGGTGATGCCTCATACTTGTGTTGTAAAACTTAAATCTAGATTCTGTCTCTCTGGTTAATAATAATTATGTATTTCCAGTTGTTTTTCATCGGCATGTTGAAGAAGGCACATCTCACACAGACCAAATGATGATTCAGTTCAGGGCCACTAAGTCTTCCTTTGCAAAATATTTTGGCATAAAGGACTTTTCTGTATCAGCTAGAAATCATGTTATCATCTATTGCACTGCCACGCAGTGAGATGTACTCAACTTTTCCGTATGTTTGCTTTGTGAGAAAACAGGTGGGTAGAAAAGGGTACATTTGCAGGGGAAAAAAAATCTCACCTGCAACGTATCTATTTTGAGATACTATACTTAGGGTCACTTGTGCAATACAACAGCTGTTTTACTCAATGGGATGAGTCTTTGTAGCTGAGTATGTGCGAGACCAGGAAGAGGGTCAAGAATACCTGCAGCACTTAAGTGGAGACAACAGGGACTAGAAGGAGTCTGGCAGTTGTAGTGGCATGGAATTGCCTGTTTTCAGGCAGCTTTATTAGTGTTTACACTAGATCACATACTTCTGGGGTGAGACCAGTACCATTCCCCTGACAAGGTACTGTAAATCTCCTGTCACATATATAGTCACTTACTTTGTCTTCAGTGGCACAGGGCCTCGTTTTGATTTTGTGAGGGTTTTTTACAGTGAAAATGTAATGAATGTGGTAGCTACATGCCTGTAAAATCACGCAAGCTGCAACGAGGCTGCTGGGGGACGTCAGCCCTGTGCTGCTGTTTTTGGTTGGCCTTGCCTGGTTTACCCCACAATGAAAGTGCCGTGCCTTGGTCCCCACGTCAGTTATAAAACAGGACAGCTAATACATGGTAGCTGTGCCACAGCAAAACACACCTCACCCGTCAGTCATTAGCCTGAATGTATTTGTCTAGGGAAGGTGACAGCAACAGCCTCATGCATCTGTTTGAGGGATTGCTCATGGCATACATGCATCCAAATCAGACCAGATGACATTCCTCCTTGCTAAATCCAAACATAATCTACTACAGGGAGAAAACGGTAGATAATATTTGTTTTTACAGAATACCTACTGGCTGACATTAGAAATAACCTTATTTTAGATAAGATACAAAAAGTGTAAGCCATCTGTCAAAAGTATGGAGTGTATAAACACGTGTGAAATTGTTAGTCTACAGGATTTGAGAAGGGGTATGTTCTTAAAAAGATGAATCATTACAGTTCACCTGTTTCAAAAATTAGGCTAATACTTAATGTAAATTATTTTGCACCTTTCCAATGACACATGTTTGAAATGCAAAGTAGTGCAAGAAAATGTTGGGATGTCTCAAAATGCTTGAGGCTTAAATAATGACTTTGGACCAGTCTTTGTACCTAGTAGTTCTCCCTAGTAATTCCCAAACCCACTGGTCAAATCTGAATTAAAGGGGTAGATATTTCCAGAATTACATGTTTTCATAAGTGTCATGAAACTAGGCCTATGCAGCGAACAGTAACCTTACCTGTACTCCCTGTACAGCAAAAGCTGCAGTGTGAGCTCACCCTTCATTAGTCACAGGAGAATCCGCATGGATGAGAGTGGCTTTTTCCCCTCAGGGTGGAAAAAGCTTCAGTCAAAATTCACACTTCATTAGACACTGGATAATCGGAGCATGAGGCTCAAATCCATAGGCCTCATTAGTTCCCTTTCATTATTAAATTATTAACAGTTTCCCTGACAAAGCAGAACAAAGCAGCTGCCTTTGGACAGATATAGAAGAGTACAATTTATACTGCAGCTTATGGAGGACATTCAGATATTACATTTCTTAATAGCCTTGGTGCTTGCATTTGGACGATCCGTACATTTCCATGATCAGGGGAGGTAACTCAGGTTTCTGTGCTGATGCAAAAACTGCGGGAAATACCCAAAGGAATCATATATAGTCTCTTTTCTGAGGTTGAAGCTGTATTTAAGATTTGCAAATGATCCCAAGGGCAACAAGAAGAGCTTCTGCCACAGGTCAAAGAGTAAAAGACTGAAAACAGGAAACGTGGTCTTGTTCCTGAGTCGGGCAAACGATTTAGCAATGGAAACAGATGAAGTTTCGGCACACAGAGCCACTGTTACCTCAGGCATATCATCAAGGTCTCCCAGATCTCTGTGCTTAGAATTTGTGGAGGAGAACTGGCAGCAGTGGGTGAGGATCAAGTCAAGGATTACATGGGAGAATTTGACCCATAAACATTCATGGGATCAACAGAGCTGTATCCAAGCTGTTGAGGGAGCTGTCTGTGTCACTGCAAGACCGTGCTTTTATCCTTTGTAAGGTAGTGGAGACTGGAGTCTCCACAGCTATTGGAATGTTCCCCAATGACTCTTGAAAAAAAGCCCAAAGGGAAACTGTTAGCTGATCAGCCTCACTGCAGTCCATGTGGAAATCCACGTCCTCTTGGAACACTTTTCTGAACACAGGAAGGAGGAGGTGATTGGTAATAGCCAGCATGCCTCACCAACCTGATTGCCTTCTACCCAGTAAAACGACTGGATTTGTAGATGAGGAAGAGTAGAGGATATTGTTTACCTTGATTTTTGCAATGCTTTTGACACCGTCTACTGTCTTGTATCCGAATTAACACATTGTGGCCTAGATAGATGGACAACCACATAGGTAAATATTGTATGATAGGACTCAGAGGCCAGGCTGTACTCTCTCTGGAGGCCAGTAGGAGTACTGTAGGGATCTACTCTGGGACCTGACCTGTTTAATGTCTGCAGGAATGCCTAGAGGAGCTGACAGAGGGCCCTTTCATCACGTTTGTGGATGAGAGCAAATTAGTGGGAGAGCCAGTATGGTCAAGAATAGAGCTGCCACTCAGAGGGACTCAGGCTGAAGGAATGGTATGACAAGAACCTCATGAAATTCAATCATGACAAACAGTATCTGGGACAGACTCACTCTGTGCAGAGTACTGCTCTGCAGAGAAGGACCTGGGGTCCTGGGGGACAGCTGGGTAAGCCCAAGCCAGTGATGAAGGCTAACAGCATCCTGGGGTGTGTCAGCAGGAGCCCAGCCAGGAGAGGGGGGAAGCAATTACCATCCTCTACTTCGCACTCAGACCGCATCTGGAATACTGTGCTTTTCCACCACCATATAGTTGCTCTACAATGCTGCTGCAGACCTTTCAAAAAGGTCTCTCCTTCCTTCTCCTAGGAAGGGCACAAACACCCACCCACACCCAGAGGAAACAAAAAGCAAGGCCACGGGTGCTCTAGTGCTGTGCAGGAAGAAGGCGTGTGCTTCCTGTGATGGGTGGAGAGTAGTGTTTCCCACTGGTGCCAAGCACAATTAGAGAGTTGCTGCCTGCTGTGAAGGAAGCACGTATCTTGCCCCCTAACTCCTCATTTGCTTTTTAGTCAAAGCAGCTAATCCCACCAGGTGACACAAATAGCAGACACAGTGATACAGCGGACTCTTGGACTGACAGGAAAACTGGGATGTGTCCCAAGCTGACTTAGCCCAGCAAGGGGGACAAAATTATCAGACTGAGACCCAGCGTACAGCCTCTCTGGGTCCTGACTAGCACAGAAGTAGTGAAAAACTTTGCCTTTCCTAGGATACCTTTGTCCCACATCTTGTTCTGGTGAGCTGATGACACAGTTCAAAAGATCCTGCTTCACTCAGAAAGGAACAGGACATTAAAAGAACATCAGGCGTAGAAATGATGAATGAAGTAAGGTATGACATGGACTCCTAATGCCTTAGTCTGAAAGGATAAAAATGTGTCAATCTAGAAGGAAAGGTAGAGGCACAAAGTCTGTGGACATGCCATTAGTGTTTTCAGTGATAAACTAATTAAACATAGTAAAGTTAGGAGTGGTTCTAAGGCTGGTGACTTGCATTCCTTTTCACTTATGGTTTTGGGCTTGGCCCAAGTTATTTAGGGATTCCTAGTAACTCTTCTAGAAGAGCCAGGATAGGAAAAAGTGAGTCAGTTGTAGAAAAAAAAATCCCTTAGTGCCAGCATGTTCCTTTATAGTAGTCAGGAGCCTAACTCAGGAGTACAGTCTGTCTTTCTCTGTTCTGGGAAAGGTTGGGAGGCCTTTGTGTGGGACAAAGTGCCAGGTTTCCTTGTGCAGGTGTCATGCTGGCTGGGGAAGACTTTGTCTGAACTGGATTCTCAAAATCCCCAATCACCTTGCCAGGGTAGAATAATAAAGAAAGCAGCATTGACCTGGGAGGAAGAAGCGGAAGTGTGGTTTAGAAAAAATTGTCCTTCTGAAGAACAAATCTATGGTGAGAGACTCTCTGTAAATGGATGGCAGAAGGAATTCTTCCAAATTCTCTATGCAGTATGGGGCTTGAATACATGAAATGGTAGAAAGTGTAGAAAATCAGCCATATGTGTGCTGCTACAGGGAAAAAGCACACAGTTATTGTGTTAAAATCAAAATTAGAATTCTGATCATGTGACAGATTACTTAACCCCAGTTGTTTGCTACTGAAGCGTAAGTGCTAATGGCTAGGATATGACCCATATTCCACCCTGCACTTTAATGGATGAAACAGGACCATCATGTCCTAAAAAGCAAATATTTAAAAGCTTTTTGCAATATTATAATTGTTGCTTACTTTCTGCTGTGTTCAAACACACATTACCTAAGGAAGGGTCCATAGTAGTACATACCCCTGATTTAAACTTAGTTACAGCCACTGCACTGTAGGAAATAACGTGATGTGGAGACTTGTAGCTGAAGACCTGTACACCTATGTAATGCCATGGATTTAAAAATAAGCAATTTCTTGGAAGGAAAGCTTGAGAATTGCACCTTTGAGGGCAATTGTAGTCATGGAACAGCAGTAATCATGTTTTACACAGCAAAATGTGTTTCTTTGGAATAACTGATGTTCATCTAAAAAGCTAGTGTTGCCATTTTCGCAAGTGCAACATTTTTGTTTTGAAACAAAACATTTCAAAAATTCATGTCAACAAAGGATTTGGAGTTAGGGGTTTTGGTTTGATTTTTTTCTTTAATTCTGATGAGCGCCATACTAAATACTTACACATCTGCTCCTAGCACTCAACAAATGTAGTCAAAATGACCTCTGCCAGTGCGGTAAAGGCCAGTGGTTAAAGCTGTGTGGTTAAACTCGCACCCTGGAATGAAGACTGAAGGGCAGAGCGGTTTTCCAGGTTTAGCAGATTGAACCTCTACATTGCCAAGAATTCACAGCTCCAGCCTTGGCCTGGACTTTGCTACCAGTGCTGCAGAAATTGTATCCATGTACACCTCAACTTCAATTTGGCCTGTGCCTTAGAGCTCAGGAAGCAGTCCTTCTGTTTGGCCTGTGTTTGTTTATTTTTGCTCAGCCTTCCTTTCTGTGCTTAGTCTTCTTTTTCTTTAGGTGGCCTGAGAAGAATGCTGTGTGTTTAATTTTTCAGATTTCTGTTTTACAAGGTTACTGGCAGATGTTTAAAACTTCTCAATTCAGTGTGGAAATGAAGAAAAAAACCCAGCAGTTTTCTTATAATGACTTTGCTTCTGACACTTAGTAGGTGCACAAATTGAGGTCTCTGGGAGAGATAAGTAAGGAGCCATTCTCACTGGAAAAGAAAGGAAAGAAAAAGAATAGAAATGAGACTTCAGAAACTTCTGGTTTGTAAGAGCTGTCACATAATGTGGTGGTTAGAACTACAACACAAAATAACCATGCTCATACAATGTATGATTATTTGAACAACTAGGAGATTTACTATGTTTTAGATAATTTTTATGCTGTTAAAGGCAGCTTGGATACGTTCTTTAACATTTTTCCAACTTTACAAAGAAAAACAAGATTGGAGCCACATTTTTTTTAAATCTTCAGGTTTAGGTCCAAATGAAAAGCAACCCCAAGCATAATTAAATGCAGAACTTTAAATTCCATTTCCATGTTTAAACAATGACATTGTCTTGCTCAATCACTGGTAAATAACATTTGTTGTCCATTTACAACTAGGGTTTTCAAAAAAGAAATAGGCTGTCATGATTCCTAATTAGAACATTCATGTGGAAGGGTTGCCAGTCTTCAAGATAAATGCATGTATTTCTCTGTGTTCCCACAGTAACTGTTTTATAGCTGAGTTGGATTTGTCACTGACATCTCTGAAACCATGTCAATGTTTTCTTGAAGTCCTACCCAGCTCTTTCATGCCAACATCCGATTGAGAATTTAAGGGACCAGATTCTTTGAGAACTGAAACTGAGCAAGTTATGTCATGGAGCCAGTGTTGTTCTGTTCTCTGTTCCAGAGAAAGACCAGGATTAGATTTTCCTTAGACCCACAACAGAAAATGTATGCTGTTTCAACTCCCTTCACCAGTCTAAGAACTGGAAACCTAAGGAGAAAAAAAAACAAAAAAAACCCCAGGGTTAATATTTTTTCTGTCTGTTTGATCACTGTCTGTGAAGCAGAATTTGTCCCATGGCACTGTAACCACATTCATTGTAGGACTATTTTAGAAAATGATCAAGACTATTTATTTAATACCCCTGTAATATATAAATGAGTCTGTATTACTCATAGTGAACATATGCTTTGCTGTATTTTATTCTCATGTCAATGCAACCCCATTATTATAAATCAAACAGAGGATTTGACAGACTACTTCATTCATGTCTTGCTCGCTGCTCCCACTGTTCCCTGAAACACACACAATGGGCCATTTGTAAAAGGAACAAACTCCAACAGCTGATTTTACTTCATTTAACAGCTGAGTGCATCGTGGTGTAACCCCAAAGATGTTTTAGCTTATTTGTTTTGACTAACAAACTTGTTAGCTAGCTCATGTAATATTTGTGAAATTATAGCAGATTGTTGGAAATGTATTTAGAACAGTTATAAATCACTGATATCCAAGCTCTTCAAAAGGCACTGTGCAATATTATCAGCAAGAACTAAATATTCTACTTGAGAAATAAGAGGCACATTCCTTATCTCATGTTTGAACGAAGAAAAGGGTGGGGACATTTCTCAGGCAATCACCCATTCGAAATGTACCCAGATCGAATCACACCTTTTACACTGGAGAGTATAAATGACTGCAGTGAAGTATATTTCATAATGGAACAAAACAAAACATATTTCATAATGGAACAAAGAGCTACCTAAATGTAAGTTTTTGTGACCAGCAATACATTTGGTGATTGTATCTTTCACATTGATAAAATATAATTGGGGCAGAGCTTGGAGAAGATTTCTCAAAGACACAATTTTCTTAAAACTTGTTTTAAATTACTCATTGCATTTTTTTAGGGTTTTTTTACTGCTTGTTCTAAAATTACTGATCTGTTTGTTTTATCACGTCTCAAGGAAACACAAGCATGTACATGTAATAAAACTGTTATGGTACTTGTTTGTGCACTTTGCATGCTAGCTGACTAGGCAAGCAATTATGCTAATCTACCTGCTAAATGTATTTATGACTTTTGATGGAGTCACAGCCACACCTGTCTGCTCTACCTCACACCAGGGCAAGGGAGCTCAGGAACAACAGTTCTTTGGAAAATGGAAAGCTTTTTAAGAATGTTTGTGTGTGGCAGACCCTTTCCACTGCTAACATCCCAATCATCAAATATTTGATATTAAGGATATTTGATCCACAGATCATTGGGAAGGACTCACTGCTGAGTTGTAGGCAGTGTTTTGAAATGTCTCAGACTGCTTTCCAGTCTTTGGTAGATTCAGGGGCTTGTTTTGAGGGAGTCAGGGAAATGCAACTGGAAAGAAATTCAGTCATGTCGTGTCTTCCATAGCAGCATGAGAAATTCCACTGTTCTGCCCTTGCTAAAGGGGTCTTCTAGTAGTAAGAGACGAAAGATCTGCAAAGCATTAGGAATCATCTGGCCAAGGAGGGCAAAAGTTTTAGCTTTTCCTCGTCTCTTCTCTTCACATTCCCCCTTTGGGTCACCTGTACATATGGCCTTAACTCTCTTCTGAGCAAACCCAGTGAGGGGTTGGAGGTGCTGGGATGCAGAGCTTAGGAGCAGAAAAGGGCAGAGCTTAGGAGAGGTGCTATCATGTATTTCCCAAAAGATGCTAAACTGATATTTTGTGTAAAAGTTGGAAGAGGCAAGGTCGAGCGATGGCTCTGCAGACATCTTCCCTCGTAAGCACCTTGGAGGTACAGTCGAATCCTAATGCCCAGTTTTGCCAGGACTAGATTCCACATAAATCTGAGTACTTAGTGTTGAGCACTGGTGGCTCTGTGCTCTAAGCCTTACTCACATCTCTGGAATAATTACTCTGAAGCCTTTGGGGTCCCAGCCAATAGAAAACAGTAGGCACAAGGATTTAGGTGGAATTTAGGCCAGCAGAGTCTGGGACTAAGATCAATATTTAGATTAATTGAAGGTGTTATTCACCCTTCTCTCCCCCTCATTTTGGATAGCTAGCAATCAGCCTTTTCTTTCTTTTAGAGGTTTGAATATTTATGCAACCAGGAATAAATCTATCCCAACCTCCTCTGGGCTTTCCACAATTAGTCCTTCCAACTACTCTCTGGAGTTGAATCACATATCTTCTAGCAGCGACGTTCAGAGCACAGCTGAGTGACTGTCAGCTGGCCAAGCTTGCACATGCTTTGGAGAGCATCTCTGGTTTCCTAGGGAACCTCGCCTGTGTCCTCCTGTGGTGTTCAGAGGCACCCAGGAGATATTTTGTTACTGCCACTGTTCATGGCTTTGTACATCCCTAAGTAATCAACACGTGAAAGGTGCATTTGCATTTTTTATTCTTAAGTTTCTAAAGCAGTAAGATGAATTGCTGACCATATAAAGCTGTTGTACTTCTAGCTGTAAAACTCAAGAGCCTTGGCTAGAAGTTTGAAGTTGAAGCTCTACCTTATTATCTCACCTACGCTGCCAGTATGGGCTAATGACCGGCTCTGACTGGCAGGCCATTGTTCATCGAAGCATCTACCTGTGGCTTTGTTCTGATTTATTTATCTCCTATTGTTCAGAACCAGTTATTCTTCAAAGATCCAAATCTATCTCACAGCCCATATAACTAGTGTCATCCTGCAGCCATTAACAGCTTACCTCTTACCTTGCACAGTAGATGAGGAGGCTGAACTTTCTCCAGGGAGTCTTTAAAGTATACACAGTATCTTTGCTCAAGAATAGGCTGTTTATTTCTTAAAAGAAGAGTGTGTGCATGTAAGCACTGGATATTGAGGATATTGGCCAAAATCTTTTTGGTGAGCTTTTCTTTCAAAACAGAAAATATTCCATAGAGACCAAATACTTCTGGGGAAAGTGAAGGTTTAAATAGAAGATTTTCAGTCCGTCTTCATATGGATTCATTCATCTATCTCTAGAGACTCTGACATCCCTGTCACAGATGTAGGCTTGATAAGCACCTATCTTTTCTTCTTTAGACATACTGGTCACAGATGTCTGAATGCTACATTTTCCATGGCAGGCTGAAGATTTAATGCTTTCCCCCAGAGGAGAGATAAGAGCCATAACATGTGTAGGCAGCATTACATTTTCATTTGTAATCAGTGATGTTTAAAGTTTGCAAAAGTTTGTTGACACTTGCATGACATATTCTATCTCCATTAGAGGGGTAGTGGACAGGGTTTTGTGGTCAGATACCATTTTGTTTGAAAAGAACTTCTCTCTTTCTACCAGTCCAGAAACATTCACCATCACTTCTGTCTCATGTAAAGAAATACACAGCCTTATCGTTTTCCAGTCTTATTACTCTTTCTTATCATTCATATTTAATGTATTTCTACCTTCTGTGTTGTAGCCATTTACATTTTATTGATTCTTGGATGCAGTTTACAAGTCAGTGATTTATTATCTTTCACTTCTCTTTGTGCTGACAGGGAACATTGCTATTTTGCTAATTCTGGTGTAGTGTGAGGTAAATATATTTGTGTCCAAACCCCATGAAAATGCACAGTACACATTTACGCTGTGCTAATTTTCATTACACAGACTTTTAGAAAAGCAGAGAAGAAAATTCATGGCTAAGGGTGACATCTTGTTTTCTGTTCAAGAAACTTGGTATTGAAGCATATGCAATTCGTTCATTATCTGTCACTGTTTAGGGGGCTGTGCAATGTCTGGCACGAGAGAGGACATGAAACATTCAGGCCAGAGCTTCTAAACTGAGGTACCAGAAGGCTGGTATCCAAGACTTTTGAGTTAAGGATGGATTTAAGAGCCTCTAAATTTAAAAATGGGATGCAATGCTATGTGTGCACAAAAATAAAATTTTTAACAAAAACTGGTGAAAAGTGAGCCGGAATATCTCGTGCACAGGGTAAGGTCTGGGGCAGCACTGTGGTGTGTATCACTTTCCAAGTGCAGCAGCATGAATAAAACCGGGGACACACACAACATGGGACAGGGACCAGCTGCAGCTGCAGGGCACTGCTCAGTCCCTGATGACGGTGTTAGCTGGGAGGTCTGGCGTGAGAGATTTGCCACTTCTTCCACACCAGGCATTTCCAGAGCAAGGATCAGGTCCCCTGGGTACAGTGTTATTTGTCCTGCCCTTTGCTCCTCTCTGCTTTGTAAATTATTTTTTGTCGGGGACAGAATAGGGAAAATAGGCTGCGGTAGTTCAGCTGTGTTGACAATAAACCAGTTCCTTTTCTCGGGCTCACCTGACAACAAAGCTGGTGAGCTGTTGAAAACCTCACAGATTATTGCTGGAGGACTGAGTTCATGGTGAAATGGCTTGGCAAAAATTGCACCTGGCAAAAGTGAGTTATTTGCTTAGGAAAAATAGTCATTTCCACTCCTCATGGAACATGTGTGCCTGACATTTCTTGGTTTGCACACAGAGGCTCTAGATGGGTTCCTCTTGCACATCACAAATCGGCATTTTCTAGGAAGTTTCTCATTTTTGTCCGGCTGGGATGTTGTTACAGTGTGTTTTTTACCCACACTAAACCTTGCCTATTGCAAGTAAGTTACTTGTTGCTTCACAGCTAAATTGCTGCAACTCTCTCATCTTTGGGCTACATCTACAGTCGATCCAGGAGCTGTATGCAGCTGCTCTCTTACTAAACAAGGTATTTTACCAGAAGCAGCAATTTTACAAGATCATCTGCTGGTTTTGATGTGAACAGCTTGCACAGGATTTACTGCATCCCCTTTCTGCTGTCAAAGAAGAGGATAGAGCACAGATTGCAGTTCAGGATAATGGAAGGGCACTTTCTGTGAGGAGCTCTCAGTTTTGGCATTTGCTTGAGGCTGTTTGGGTGCTGTGGGGAGGGGGGTGTTAATGATCAGGACAGGCTGTGAGTCTCCTCTGTTTTCCAAGGATTTCAGAAAGGATGGGGCTAGACCTGACAGCATTCCCCAAATCTGTTGTGTTTGTAAAGATTTTTTAAAATACGACTGAAATACAATCCTGTGATCTTCAGCTGCTCATCATAAACACTAGCATGGCTCTCACCAGGGTTTTACACCTCATCCCCACTGCACTGAGCTTACAGGAGGCACCTCAGGTGAGAAGCACATCACAGCACTTGCCTGTTCCTCAGTCTCTCTCACACATTGCTTAATCATAGGCTCTCTGTCTTTCCAGTAAAAGAAATGGGACTTTGTGTAGATATCGTGTGTCCCAGCCCCACAGCTGCCCCCCTTGTGCTGTTCAGCAGTTTAAGCAAGCTCCTGCCATGAGCCCCAGAGCTGCAAGTGCTCGAGGGTTCCCATCTCACTTCTTCAGCCATCATGGAGAGAGGAAACACGCAGGTTTTCTGACTATTCCTAAATAAAATGAGCATGCTTGCCTGGGTGGTGTTTCCTACTGCCATGATCAGGGACAAAATATGAGTCTGGGCAAGAAATTTATTGTGGTTTTGGGTCTTATATCTGACAAAAGAAATATACTGCTTTAGAAAAAAAAAAAAAAACAACCAAACTCTTCATAATGCCAATAAGTAACTCTATATATTTCCTTGCTTAAATTTCGTCACTGCTTTATGGTGTTCTTTGGGGTTAAGCCTAAGGTTCCCTGAGTACACAAGATCCTCCTCTCTCACTCCTCCCCATAGAGCTCTTCTCATCCCTTTCTCAGCTGGCTCAGCAGCTAAACCAAATCGCTCTACTCTTCCTTTTTCTTGCCAAGTTCCCCTGTGTCTGTAAATCTCCCTAAGTCTCTCAAGCTTTGCTGTATTTAAGACCCAGGTTAATACTTAATCTTTTTGTCCTGCTTCTAGTGGAAGTCTCTTCTTCCAAACGTTCTCCCTGAAAACAAACTTTGGAGGACTAATTTTCCCAAGCCTCACTGTGCCATCATCCAGCCTGATGACTAGATCAAAGGAAAAGAAAGCTACGGATTGGTGAATCGTCACTTTACCTGACCTGGAAATCTTAAAATGTATTGTTAGTGCTGAATTCATAATGAGTGGATAAAGAAGAGAAAAAAGGGGGTTTGTCAAGTTGTCCAGAACACTCATTAAGAAGGAACAAACAGAATTCACTAGAAACTGGAGTATGTATGGAACATATGCAATTATTAAAAAAAAAAAAAAAAAGTACATCCTTGTTCAGTAACCTGAAAACCTTGCCCAAATCCTGCTATTGATTTCTTGCTCTGAACTGGCAGCTGTTGAAAGTCAATATTAGTCTACTTCTATAAAGAGAAAGAGACTTTTGGTCATTCAACGACACCCAGTTAAATCCTATACACTGAGCTACAAACACTTTCAATAGATCTGTTTGTTGGGATCCTCTTGAACAGCATGAAAAATGTCGATTTTTCAGGTAGATGGGGGGGAAAAAAAGATTTCTTAGGGCACCTCAAGATGGGAGAAAAAAAACAAAAGAAGAAAATAAATTCAAGGCACTGCTTTGTTGCTGAATGAGGTAACACTTCATTCTGTATGTGGATAAAAGACAAGACAATTTCCCACTTCCCATTTCTGTTCTGTATTGCCAGGTTAATTGTTGTCATTGTATTCCCCACAAGAGAAGCTTCATCAGTGGTGCCAAATAAACCAGATTAGTGTTCAGGGGCATTTGCTGGAAGTGATGCCAAATCCATTCTTGATCCTAATTATATGAAATATGCTCCAATGATTTTCCACAAGGTGAATAAAAATAATGCCAGAACTGCCGCTTTCACTGAAGCTCAATTAGGAGGTATTCACTAATCCCAAGGCATATCATAGCTGCTTCTGTGCAATTATATTCTCCATTTTATAAACTGATGTTTACCTAGAGAAGATGAATATCCTAATTCCTGGCATGGATACAAGAGTGATATCGGGAGAGAGAGAAAAACATAGAGAAGGCCTGGCCCGTATCCCAACATTAGGCAAACCGACCTTTGGTTTCGATCTCCACAGGCAAGCTGTTGCATCTCTGCAGTTTCAAGTGGTACACACAGGAGATACACACTCCAGTACAGTGTTCGTTCGTTCCCAAATCTAAAAGAAGAAACTAAAAGCCACTTCATTTTGAAAATAAAATCAGATTAAATAAATTATCCTTTGTTAGTCACGGAACATTCCCCGCAGCGTGCAATACCTTGTTCTGCAATGAACTTCAGATTTCCATGATGACTGGTTTGCACCAGCTGACTAAGAAAGAGGCATGTGTCAAAAGCAGGCAGTCACTTCAGGCAATTGCAAATTCGGACTTTTGTTCAAACTACGAGAAATTCATGGTAAAACTGAGAAGCATTCTGCTAGCATATAAGTACAATGAAATATGTTTTGATTGCATTTAAAGAAAAATTCATTTACAGCTGGAGTTAAAAGAGGATAGACAAACGTTTACTGAAACAATATAATAACAAATTATGTTCATAGTCTGTGGTTGGTTTATATAATGGAATAATCTTTCAGGATTCTCAAAGCATGAAACATCTTTATTTTCTATTTATCAATAAAACCCATTTTTCTCAGTTTAGAGGATTTTACTTATATGTAACCTGCCTGTTTTCCTTCATGCCTTTATTTTTGTGGTAAGTCTCACAAACAACAAAGCTAATATTAGAGAAATAGAGGTTATGTTTCATTACTTCCTTTACCCTCTTGCCATTTTTGAAGTTTCTCTTACTTCTAAAACTGCTGGAGAGACCTTGTTAATTGATTGTCTGATACAGAATCATGGAATCATAGAATATCTCAAATTGGATGGGATCCATAAGGATTATAAAGTCGACCTCCCTGTTCCTCAAAGTACTACCTAAAACTAAACTGTATGACTGAGAGCATCATCCAGACACTCCCTGAATTCTGGCAGGTTTGATGGCCTGGGAAGCTTGTTCCAGCGATGGATCATCCTCTGCATGAAGAACCTTTTCCTAATGTCCAGGATGCAGCTTCATAACACACATTTTCTAGCCCAAGCTCTGACTAATTTGTGGGATCATATAATTGTTGGTGTCCAACAGAGTGAAACCTGACATTTAAAGAGAACAACAAAATTTTTAAGGTGAGTTAGTGGCTTCAGGGTTGATGCGTTCATAAGCTCATGACATAGTCTGTGCTGCTGTTAGAACTGATCTCTTAACTTCAGCTGATAATTGCAATGGTATCTCCATAGCTCCATCCTCCCCAGTGGGATAACGAAGTATGTTGGGATTAAGGATAAAGCAGATAGGCATCTCTCTTCTCAGCACATACACTGAATTCTGATTATACTCCTCCAACCCTCTCACAGGATTTGGCTAAGCAGAGGAAGCACAATAACTCACACCTATTCAAGCTGAAGTTCTCGAGCAGCCTATTGTTTTCTTCTTGGCAAAAATTCAAAAAAGATTTCATTAGTGATTGCTGATCAAGAGTAGGGACAGGAAATTGTGTATCTACTTGGAGGCTGATCCCTAAAATCTAAGATGACAGGCAAGCCCAAGCAAAGTTTACAGCTGTGGTGTCTCCTGATACTCAAAATGTGAAGACTTTTTGGATTGCTGCTGCTGCATAGTGGGTTTTGTTCCATCGAGTACATTATCTCCGAATACAAACTAAGTACCCTTTTTTCCAGGAGCACTGGAAACTTGCCAGCAACTCGGCAATGTTAAAGAGGTGATAAAAGAGGGTTTCAAAGGTCTCCTGGGTGAAGTCTGAAGGAGATGCACAAGAAAGCTAAAGCATGAGGGTACCCCTTGAACTGCCTGTTTGCCTTTCTTGCCACAAGGACTTCTGAAGCGGGACACAATTAGATGGAGGGAAGCTGTGTTTTAGAAAGGGCCTGGAGTTTGGGCAGCTCTCTTGTTTGTTTGCTTTTAATGAGCTGTTTTAGGATGCTGTGTAAAAGCTCGCTGTGTCGCTGCATTTCCTCAGGTTTTCTCACAAAATGCTAACTGGAACGTGGGAGATGGGGGATATTTATAATCTCTGGGCTGAGTCTGAGGAATCAGTACTAGATCTTGAGAGAAATGCGGGCTTTGGGGGAAGCTGACAGAGAGAGTGTTTGGAGGGGAGGCTGTATGATCAACAGGTTGTACCTCATTTCTATTCGGGGGATTGTAACACCTGGGAATTCACTGCTAGGACTCCTGAATTATAGTAACCCAGTGCATCTCCAGGGCAGGTGTGTTCCTAGACCCTGTTTTGATATATGGGTACAAGACATCAGCATACAGAAACGGGCCAATAGAAACGTAACCTTGGAAACAAGCCCATGGCAATCTGGCAGTAAGCCTCCACCGGAGTGGCATTTGTTGAGAAATATTCACCGTGGGTTACATACTCTGTGTAGTTGGTTAATGATGGTAAAGCTGCTCCTGGAATCTGAAAAACATAGTGCATAAAAAGCAGTATCACTATGATGCACAATTATATTGGTGGAGCGGGGCAAGCAGCATGGTTGAGTGCCTCTGTGGACTGTGTGAAGAAATTTGCCTGCACTGAGGAGTTTCCTGGAGGCTATGCAGGAGTCAGGGCATGGAAATGTATGCAGGCATGAGACAAAGCACTTGCAGTAAGCACATTCTCTATTGGAACAAACACAGGTGATTAATGGAGCTGTAAAGCAACTTGGGATGAGCAGACTCTTGTCTCTTCCTAGTGCCAGGAACAAACATTTTCTACTGCTGAGATGGGGTGTATATGTCAATTAATTACCATTTTTTCAATTAATTGTTCCTGCAATACACCTTTCCCTAAAGAAATTATTGAGCAATGCAAGCAGAACTCAAACTAGATCTGTCACAGCTGAAAGGATAACTGACTGCATTTGCAATTCCTGCTTACCAGATGTCCCACATTTCTTCAGGTAATGGGCAGAAGCACAAAAAGGGTAATTCAAGATAGATATCTCTGCTCCCAAGTCTCATTGACTGACACTTCGCTTTCTTCTTATTTTGTCAAATTTGCTCAGTGTGATGCTGATGGTTTTGTTAGCTAGCAGTCTCAGTGGATCTTGAAAAAACGCGAATGTCTGCATGGGCTTGTATTTGCAGTGTGATGGGAACGAATGGAGGCTTTCTTTACAGAGTCTTCAGTGGTCACTGGTGGTGATTGAAACACTCCTAATGAGCAGCTCCTGCAGGCCCATTGAAGAAATGGCCTGCCAAGACAAAGCCCCTTTATCATGAATTGCATCTTGGATGTTCTGTCCTGGAAATGCAATATTAATAATTTCTGTAAAGACATTTTCTCCCTTATACTTTTTGACCTACAAATACACCCTGTGGGTCAAAATCATGCTCTCTTATTGTGTCATGTCCACATATTCTCAGCACCTGAATTTAGCTGGTTGAGGGAGGTGATTGTCCCTCTCTGCTCTGCACTGGTGCAGCCTCACCTTGAATATTGTGTGTGAGTTTTGGTCACTGCAATATAAAAAAGATATAAAGCTATTACAGAGTGTCCAAAGTAGAGCTACAAAGATGGTGAAGGACCCAGAGAAGATGTATGAGAAGCTGATGAGGGCACTTATTTTGTTCAGCCTGGAGGAGACTGAGGGGAGACCTCATTGCAGTTACAACTTCCTCATGAGGGGAAGAGGAGTGGCAGACACTGATCTCTTCTCTCTGGTGACCAGTGACATGAAGTTGTGTCGGGGAGGTTTAGATTGGATATTTGGAAAAGGTTCCTCACCCAGACGGTGGTTGGGCACTGGAACCGGCTCCCCAGGGAAGTGGTCACAGCAGATGAGCAGGTCACAGGCCAAGCCTGACAGAGCTCAAGAAGCATTTGGACAACACTCTCAGGCACACGGTGTGACTCTTGGGGTGTCCTGTGCAGGGCCAGGAACTGGACTCAATGATTTTTATGGCTCCTTCCCAGCTCAGGATATTCTATGATTAGCTTTCTGTATCTTATTCTATTCACCGGTGCATCCATCTAAAGAGTGGGAGCCAATAACTAATAGACTGAATTTCCTTGCAGGATATCTGGTAGAAATAGCATCTACTTTCTTCTAATAAGCTGCAAAAGTTGTTGGAAGAAAATCAGAGCCTGAAGCACCCTTGGTTGTGTTGTTGATGTTTCAAACTATTTTTGAATCTCCACTAACCTAGGAAGACTTCTCAGATAAATGATTGCCTAAATTAGAATTTCTGATTCACATGAAATATTGGGAAATGAGAGGAAGGGTTATATTAGCTATTTCATTAGAACTAACTCTAGGGTCTGTATCCCAGCCTGCAGCAGAAATGTCAAGAGGAGCAGCTGCTACAGCACACAAGCCAGCAGAACATTTCCATCCCTGAATAAGGCAAAGGGGAGTGGGGAAGCTGAGTGAATTGCATAAGACCTGAACATTGTAAAGTAGTGGCAGACTGTATGCCTGGAGAGATTTTGCTGAACCTTTTATGTGTCCATTTTTAGAGATGAAGTGTTGTTTTCTTTGTGAAATGTGCAGACTTTTGATAGTGTCAACATGCCATTGCTTTTGGGCTATAGTGTGGTTCTAGAAAAGTATACTGTACACCTCAGCCCTTTGTAATACAAGTTATTATTATTAGCAGGGATTTTCTTTTTTAACCTCTTTATCTTCACTAGATGCCAAATAAGCAAACCTCTTGCCCTATTATGCTGTTCAGTGTTACCAAACAACACTTGCCAGCATAAAAGTAGAGCAAATTAACTGAAAGGAACAGAGAGGATGGTCTTTCATGGGCTGTTGCTTACACTTGAGTCTTAAAACTGCTCCCTGACTAGGTGGGCCATCAACAATGTCATTAGAATTCATAATTTCTGTCATATATTTCTTTGCCTGCATGAAGTCAGAATCCAGGTCTTCCTGGGAACTATTTTGCCTAGTATTTCTTCAAATATCGCTTAACACTAACACATTGTACTCATAAAGTATGTGAAAGGGCTGGGTTGTTGCTATGCCTTCTTAGTTGATGTTAGCATGTTGGACTGGTGTCTCACTGTAAAGCTGTCATGGTAGCATGCCAGGCTTTGAAGAAAAAAAATTAAGAAGAAAAACATTGGCACTTAAAGAGTCAGGCAAGCATATAGCAAACTACAGTGCATATTCACTGCCAGTGCATACTTTGTTTCATCCCAGTGTCATTCCCCCAGGCTTGTAGAAATATTTGTTAATAAGCAACATCCATAGGGGAGAAAGTAGAGCAGTATGTGGCTTTGGGTATTTTCACATATTTCTGTGTGACGGAGCTACAGGTTTTTTGACAAGCTAGGTTGTGGGTGCATGTCTTCTTTTGGCTGGCTTAAGAGGTCACTCCGTAGTTTCTTGTTACCCCCGACATCCTCTCTATCCAGCTACTCTGCATGCTCAGTTGGTTCTCTGGGCACTTCATAACTTCTTTGGGACCACTTAAACTGATTAGACTTGTCCCTTTAGTGAGGGAGTTTGGCAACAGCATACCAGGAGTTGTGAGGGAACAGTGGATGCCAGCAGGGAGGCTGTGTCAGAGCTGGGGCTGGTCATTTTGTCCTTCAGCTCAGCAGCGTTAGTAAGAGGTGGCATGGGCACGGTCTTGCTTCTGATCTGAGCCACGCTCAGCTCCTAGAACACTGCAGTTGAGAGGCAGAACATTACTAGAGAGTTATAATTACCTTGGGCTAAAGCTCTACTTTTACCAGAGCTCAGGCTAGTTTATGATGACTTGATCACAATCAGATGACCTTACTGCTTTTTATTTCTTATTGGTCTTGATCAACTTCCTGGGTACATTGGCTACTGTCTATACCATTTGTATCAAATATTCTTACTGAGCGAGAGTTCAGCTCCTATGTGTAGGAGCTTCCCATTTTACAGAGTGAATTTGCTTAGACTAAGAATTCATATCACAGCTCAGACTTGCTGTACCATACCCAGCATTGCAGAGAGCCTTCGTGCAGCATGTGGCTATCACTCCATGTAAAGTCCTGATGGTTCATGGAAGGGTAAGTGTAGAAAAGCTTTTATTTTTTATCTAAATTGGGGATACTTGTTATTTATCTTCTCTGAAAAATAAATGAATTAATTTCTATTCAGTACAAATATAGAACTGGGAGAGCCAACTGGGTTCTTTGACTCTGGTTCCACACAGTCTTGGGCAACCAGGTGATAGACATTTATGGTCCAGAAAGGTCCATAGAACACTTACTTCTCCTATTCAATATCTGCCTTTTGCATAGATCTAATTGTTTGCTATTGCAAAATGACTACCTAAATAGATATTAAGGCTTAGAAATTACAATCATTTAGCTTGACTTCCTCATAATGCTTATCCTAATGCTCATTCCTGCAGTGGAAGAAATTAATCTTTGCTATTAATTTTGTCTATTAAAGCCAGAATTCAGATCGGTCCATTTGCAGTCCTTATTAAATAAGGACCCCTGCTGGCCCTTATTAGGTAGATGAAGGACCAGAGTGAAGTTCCTTGTTACTTAAATGAAACCCATGTTTAGCAAAGCTGTTAAATCACAGCTGAAGGCAGACATCTTGATGAATAAATCAGCATTCATGAATAAATAATTGACATGAGTGCTAAAATGGAATTTTCGTTTTCATGCTGTTTCTGTTCTTGGCCAAAAATTGAGACAGTCTGTGTGAGTGGCAGTGGTGGCCCTTGTGGCAGAGACAACTAAGGTCAGATTTCCAAAGGTGTAGATACAATTCTGGTAGGACCAACAGAAGTGTCTCAGTGTGTTGGAGGCTTCAGCTCCTCCAGTTTCAATGATTCTGATGAGTTGAGCTGCAATGAGCCTTACTAACACGTTTCCCATAGGACATCAAATAACGTGAGTCAGTGCTGCTCTGGGACACATTTGCACTTTGATCTAGCAGTTAAAGGCTCAGTGTCCCATTAACAGTTCGTTCAAGACAGCTGCCTTTCCCTGTAATTGTGCTGGTTATTCACACCAGTGGAACTTTCATCAGCCAGCCACTTCCTGGGGACAACTATTTCCCACTCTGCATCACCGACCTTAAATAGATTATGAGTGTTGCACCATTTTGTGTACAAGGCCATGAAAAGTTTCAAGAGCAATGTTTCTGGAAGAGTCTTCATGTTCTTGTTAGCACAGTAGCTGTATCCTGCCGTAGACAGAAGAAGAGTCACATCCAAGGCTCATCTTGCATAAAGCCAACTCTGGTATTTTTTTGTCTCCTGCCCAAGTGCTATGCAGGACCCATAAGAACCACCCCAGCGTGCCATCTTGTTTTGCTAAATTTTTTAAATACCTGTGGTTGTGGGGAAATGCCAGTTCTGAAATCTGCCACTTTAATAATACAAGTGGTTTTCAGATGCTGGGGATAAGGATGCAGCTGCTCCAAGAGCCCAAAGTGCTGGTATTCTTAAGAACTGCAGCCAGGCACTTACAATGCTCTTGTGTCTTAAAGCCACAGCAAAGGGCAGGAAGTGGTGCCACCCGGGAATCAAAGGCTGCCGTTCGTGCCCGCACGAAGTGGGCAGGCAGGGCCTCTGGAACACTCCTGGTCTCCAAAGCAAGGCTCAGATGAGACTAAAGTGGTGCCAAGTTCTTGCTGTGGTTTCTTGCCTCTCACCTCACGAAATGCTTGTGATAAACATCAGTGCCCACTGCTGTGTGCGGAGGGCCAGCACGTGGCATAACATGCAATCACCTGCAAGGATGCAGTGCTAGCACACTTGAAGAGAGGAAAAGCAGGATGGTGTCTTATTACAGGCCATTTTGGGGCTATGTCTCCAGTTACAACAGCTCCTCACATAGAATAAATTGACCCAGCTCCATCTGACTCCGTGGAGCAACACTGATTTACACATGCTGGAGCTCTGCTTTGGTTTTCTGTAGTGTAAAGCCATTCACTCTCTAATTTCACTGGCTCATAACTTCACGAAGTTACAAAACCAGCTAACAGATATTTGCATATTATAAAACCAACAGGTACGTCCTGGAAACAGACATTCCTGGAGTCCTGGGACATGCATTTCCTGAGCATGTAGCAGCATAATTGCGCAAGGCATAAAAAAGCCACTCACTATGATCAGACACTGTGAAAGACATTAAATAGCTCTCATGATAGCACAGCATGTAAAAGGAGAAGGTAAAGGGGGCACCAACCTCATGAAGAGAAAGAGAAGTTACATAAAGTTTGTAAGGAAATTTCTAAAAATCCAGTGCTCAAGTGAGACGGGAAGCTAAGAATTTGGACCCTGACCCAGACTGCTGAAGTTAGTAGTGACCTTGCTCGGTGGCCTCCGTTGTCCTACAACCTATTCCTCTTCACTGCTGTTGTAGCAACAAAATTTCCCTTGACAGCTTCTGTTTCCCCACCACATCTTGTTGTTTCTTGCCAAGCGTCCCTGTTTTATTTTGGGCATGGAGCACCTCCCCAGGATAGAACCTCTTATTTGGTAGTCATAGCATGTATCTAGGACACACATATTGCTACTCTCTTAGAAGAGGAAATTATGCCTGGGATTCCCACATTGTGGATGAAGCTTCTTGCTGTAAAAAGGGTGGAGATGCAGAGTAAGAGTAAATTGTTCTACCTATTTCACATTTTTGGGGAGAATGGATTGGCCATGTGTGTGGTGAGAGCACTCCTAGATGATGGATGCCCTGTGCAAAGGAGCCCCTAATTTTGTAAGCCCTTCTGTCCTTAGCTATGCAGCACCATGAAAACTGTGCTGTACAGAGATAACCACGTGACAGCACTGACAGGGCAATGCTTGGGGGCTTGTGGACTCCCACTGCCCTCTGCACCAAATCAGCAGCTCCCCAAGGAACATTTTGAGAATCTGAGCAAGTCTATGGTGAACAGAAGCAATGTACAGAAGGACATGCTGTGCCATAAGTATTTTTACATCTGAGCTGAGTCTTCCCTAAGGATGCTGCCCTATGGATCTTCACATCTGAGATATGCTCTGGCAGTAGACAAGCTGAATCAAACAATGCCCACGTGGGCAGCATGCAGGCAGGAGTGGGGCCTGGGTCGCTTCTGACTTTGCTCTTTCAGCACAGAAGTGTCTAAATAATGAAACTGGGGCATCTGCACAGGAAATTTGGTGGTACAGATGCTGCATGGGGAACTCATGGGCAAGTGTATCAATGTCTTCTTTTATATATCCTCAGCCATGTGTTTGCTGTAGATGACACTAAAATACATGTGAATGTGGGACCACTGGAAAACATTTGGCTTGATCATGCTCTCTTTCCAAGAGATGCTAAAACTGGCTTCAGGCTTGCCAGATCCTTTCAGCTGAGAGGCCTCTGCCAGCTGTGCAAGGCTCAGCAAGGTTGGTATAAACCTTCTCCAACCTTGAGAAGCCAAGTTTACTGGAGAAATCTTATGGTGTTTATACCATCTACAAATGCTCCTGGTCAGCATTTTATTTCACGCTGTGACTTGGTTACCTAAACTAGAAATGCTGTTGTTTTGGAGTTGCTTATAGGACTTATTATTTAGTTCAGTGTCTACAGGATTTTAAAATTGTGATGCATATTTTTTGCTCATTCAATTATCACCCTGAAGTTTTCTGGTCATGTGTTGCTCTGGATATGTGTATCCCCTTCATGTATGTGTGTTCCCTTCTGTATCTCTGACCTACAGGTCAGACATTCTAGACTCTTGTAGACCAGATTTCAAGGGGGTTGTAAAACCGGGCAAAAGCTGAAAGAGACCAGGACAGAAAATATATTGACATTGATGCAGTCACACACAAAAAATTGGCCAATATTTTGCAGTGGAGTCCCAGAGGGAGATGGTGCCCATCCAAAAATTCTTGTAGGAAACACTGTTGTTTCTCAGCAAACTTCAAAAGTGAGAATAATTGCCCTGCTTTTATTGATGTACACACCTGCTGGTTCCTCAGTGATTGATAACAACAAATAATGAAGTTGTAGAATGGCATTTATTTAACAGAAAGATAGACTAAAGTGGAATTGGAGTTCACCTGAATCAGTTATGCAAAACTCCCTCTGACCCAGTTCAGGGGCTGAAGTGCCAGAGGAGCGCAAGGTGCTGTGCACAGCAGGCAAGATGCTGTGCTCAGGTAATCTCACCGCCCTGAGCATTTTCACAAGCACAAATCCACAGTTCATTTCAGAATCTACTGCCTGGATAGGTTTTTCTTTGAAATGTTTTAAAAATATTTTGGAAAACTTTTTACATATTCTAAGATTTTAATGTATTCTAATCAAAACTGTGCTTTAATAAAACATTTCTAATGGTTTTTTGTCAAGATTTCCATTCACTTCAGCAGGCTTCTCATGGACTCTGACTGTACAAGGACTATAAATATAGATTCCCAAGGACTTGACTGGAGGGAGTGACAGATGCGTAGCTTGACTCCATGATCTGCCAGGGCAACATTTTCCAGAAGCAAAAAATGAAAATCATCTGTGTTAAATTTATCCACACTTGGACTTCTTTGGTACGTGCAGGAGGAAATCACTAGGGAGCAGATAACTTTTTAATCTGCCAGTAGTGTAAAGTTTGTGCGCTGTCTTCGAGGCAATGCTGTTTATTACATTCCTTGGGTAAATTTTACTTCTGATGCAAAATATATAAAACATCTTCACAAGGTAAAAGGAAAAATCAAAAGGGAGGATCATATGATGAATAACTGTCTCTTCTTCAGCGCCTGCCTGAAGTGTTGCTGTGTGCTCTTACGACATGGTTTAGATCTTGGATCCATATGCCCGGTCATGCTGTTGACGTGCTTCCCAAGGACCTCATCTGGACCCCACCAAACACCTCCTCTTCACCTCAGTGGCTTTGGAACCAGACTGAAATGCACTGATCTCCCACTGACGCCCCACTGTCTACTAGAGACCTTCTTCCTTTTCGGACTGGAGAGGAATCTTTTGTTTGGTCTGGCTAACAACTTGAGAGCGGGGTTACATTTTTTCCTCCATCTCTGGTGACCTTTGGGGCTGGAAGCATGTTTTGGACGTGAGCTCTTGGGCAGCAGAGTGCTGTGTTTGCTCCTGCTGTGGCGGGGACGGAAACGTGTGTTTAGAGGGAAGTTCTGATTAAGATCATAAAAGCATTTCCTTTCTTCAATGCAAACAGACCCGCACAATGCAAGCTCTGTAAGCCAAAAGCATGATTCAATGCTTTAATCGTTATGAGAGGTGATGGGGATGGAAAGGCATCACTCATTTTTAAAGGCACACTGGGAGGGACATGCTCTGTACCAGTCTCATTGGCATAGCCTTTCTGCCAGTGCCCACCCATGTGCTTCATCAGAGATGGGGTACCAGGGTACACAGGACCTTGGCTTGACCCAAAACTGATGCACTGATGCTTTTGTCAGTGATTTGCAGCAAAGAGTACCAGAGGCAGTTTGAGCTGACTGGCTGGAGCGCAGGGCTGAGTAATTCAGGCATTCACAGCACAGGTTAGCAGGAAGGCCCTGGGCAAGTCCTGCCATTGCACCTCCTCTCATTTTTCCCATCTGTCAGAGGGAATAATAACACTGACTCTGCCTGCCTTGCAAAGGTACCCTTGCGGGGCCTGAGTCATTTGGGAGGGGGACAGGCACTGCATGGTGCCACTGGTCCCAGCACAGTTGCCGGGTGGTTCCTTAGAGGAGACCATGGCCAGCCGATGGTCAAAAGCTTTGAAGATGCAAAGAGCCAGTGCTAGCATTAAATCACAGGGGCTGACACACCTTCACAAAACTGTATTCTAGTGTTTTCTGATGAGCAAGGGAAAATGAATGCCTCTCTGGAGGGTCCAAGCTCAATTCCCTCCTCCCCCATCCCCAAAGCAGCTCTTTCTTCTGCACTTGTGGGAAGGGGATGCTGGAGGCTGGAGGCGGCCGGCTGGCTGGGAGTTGTTCCAGCAGCAGGGAGCACTCATCTGGCAGCATGCTGACAGTCTGGAGCTGGAGGACTGTCCCCCAGGGACCCCTGCCAGATGGCTGGAATTAGAGTATCCCTATGGCGGTTTTAGCCCCTGCTGGAGCGGTGGAGAGAGCTGGGGCTGGAGCTGAGCAGGACAAAGATGTTTTCCACTGATTTAGCTGGGAGTGCTTCAGGACAGAAGGGAAAATCACCAATTGTATTACTGTGGCTATTAGATAGGCTGAGATAAGGGAATAGCTGCATTGGCAGAGAGAGGAGCATTGGTGCCAGGTACTGTGTGAATATCAGATTTCAACTCCTGTGTGCGTAACTGTTAGTCTTGGATCGGTGATGACTGGCCCTGGAATGTGTCACCACAAAGCCATTTCTGAAGGGACTGGAGATTCATTTACCAAACCAAAGGTGTTCTAATGAAAAGGCATGTACTGAAATATCCCCTCCACCAGCCTCCACTGCGCTGCTATTCATGGTTTGACATGGAGAGAGAAGCTGCTGTGCTGCTCCCCCTCACTTCAGTGCTGAGAACTGGCCTCGGTTTGCTGGACCTTTGTGAGAGGAGGCCAGCGGAGCTGCCTGCACAGGCAGAAAGGCCCTCACCCCTGCCTCTCCTCTGCTTTGGCCTTGTTGGCTCTGGGCTCTAGCATGAGTTCATTGCTCCTGTATTCAAAAGCCACCTCTCACAAAAGATGTCCTCTCTTACAATGCAGCCTGCAGACATTCTCTCTGTAGAGGAAGGAGAGGGCTGGTTTTGGGACTGGGGCCCTGGGCTGGCGTTCAGAAATTGTTCTGCTGCAGCACCGCTCCATAGTGTCAAGCATGCTGTTTACTTGCTGAGCTTCCTCTGCCCATCTGCTTTGGCACAGGGGGTGGAGAATGAGAAATATGCTGTTGAAACCCTGGGCCTCCTGCACTGGGTCACAGTTTCCAGATATACATGTGATGAGATGATGAGTATGGACTTGCTAGTGGAGGGAGGAAGGGCGACTAACAGGGTTGAAGCCTTACCCCTCCTGAGGCTGCATGTGTGTTTCTGAATCCCATGGCACCATCACAGCCATCTGGTTTGTGACAGCTCAGTCACAGCTATGACCACCGTGTTGGGGACTATAAAGTTTCTGGATAGATAGAGACAAGAAGATGGGCTTAAGGAAAATGTCACAGCTCTTGGAAAAATACCCTGACCTTTTATGGCCAACGCTGGTGTGGTGACCAAAGAAATTGCTTCACAGGACAAATATGAGTTTAAGGGAGGGGTTTAGGAGGACCGTCAGAAGAAACCTTACACAGAGGAGAAAAACAGGGCTTCCAGAGGCAAAAGGCACAAAGAATGAAGTGGGACAACAAAGGGGTGTAGTGGCTGGGTGAGGAGAGCTTGAGGTGCTGGGAAGGTTGAAGAGGATGGGTTGAAGAGGACAACTTACTCCCCTCAGAGTAAGTTCAGACCCTGCTGTAATGCCTCATACAGTCAGGGTATCAGTGTGCCAAGGGCTTGCAGCTACTCATAGAAAATAAGTCTGCGTAAATGTAGGATCATTATTCACTCAGCATGTCGACTTGTTTAAATTTCTGTGAGGAGAGCAAGTATATTATAGTATTGTTACCCTTTGTGGAGAGTTGTTCATGTTTAATTATAGTTCATGAGAAATACAGACTCTTACAATGCGTCGTCTGTTCAAACAGATATATACATCTTCAGGAAAAATATAATAGTGCCATTATACTGTTCTTATAAAGTGCTAGAACAAAGCACACATGCACGTCTCCTCATATCCAGCAATAAAATAAATGTAGATGACTAAACATAGGAATGTATCCAACAAATAATGTGTAGCAGCTCACAGTGAGTCAACGGGGCTGATCTGTGCAAATCCCTCAGGTACCTCTACGTAAATAGATGCTCTCACACCCCAAGGGTGACATTCTTGGAAAAGGGAATGTCTTGTATTTCCTGATTTGCTTCCTTGTTCTTTAGAAATCACTATTCTTGCACTTGGCGATAGACAATTTAGGGATAAACTGTGAGCCAAAAACCCAATGTGACTCAGGGGGGCTCTTCCTGCCCACTGTGGATGTTATTCACATCACCTCACTCCTGACTGCTGAGAACTGCAGAAAATGAAGTGTTGCCATCATCCTTTGTCCTGCAGGCAGCAATTTTCTGCCTGCCTGTGGGAAATAATCCTCTTTTAATTTAATTATTCATTTTTCAATTATTTAATGCAGTACTCTGGGGTAGCAGCAAGGCTTCTGGTTAGTTTTCAAATTGCTGCCACCTCAGACAGTAGAGCACTGGGATCCAGCTCCCTGGGAGAAGGAATTCGTTGTCTTTGAGCCACTGCTTTCATTAGGAGGGATATGCTGTCTCCTTTCCCTGGCACATCCCTCGGGAAGTTTCCATGTGTTCTGCCAACCTCCTAAGGTCCCACGGAGGTTTGATCATGCCTGGCCAAAGTCAATGGCTCTGGACAAGGACAGCTGAATGGGGCACCATCAGGAGTCCATCAGTGTTTCTTCTCCTTGGAGAGGCCCGTGAGTGCCCTCCCCAATGCCAGTGACTGTGCTGTAACATTTTCTGGAGTAGGAAAAGCAAATGCTGGTCCTTTGTGGTGGCACTTTACACTGCCCTGCGCTGGCCCAAGGATCACTTCCCGTATTGCATGGGCCTTCACCAAGGCTGATTTTCCACTCTGAGCTGTATCCATGTTAGTTCCTGAACGGCATCAGCTCTGATGTGGGGGGCAGGGGGGTCAGCTCTAAAAGATTACTGCACCAAATATAAAAGATGTTCATACAGTATTGAGTAGGAAGAAGTTTAAAAGAAAAGAGGTCAGTTCTGCTGCCACTTGTGCAGTTTTTGATAGATGTAACTCCATTCATTTCTGTGTAGCTAATTTTGTTTTATGCCAGCACAAGTGAGAGCAGACTCAGGCCTTCCTCCTGCAGCAGCTAAAGTAAAAAACATTTCTATTTTTAAAGCTGAAAGCATTTCTTACTTTTATTTATCACATGTCACTTTGCTGGCAGTGATGGTGTAAATGGCACAGAAAATTAAATGAACAATTTATGGGCACTGCTTATGACCCTGTTGCTCACCCATCGTACCAGCTACCAGGCATTGCTTGAGCAGCAGATCCAAGGAAGCCTCGGTTCCTGGGCAAAGACAAGGCTGAGGGTGTTCACCTCTTCCCCTCAAAACTGCTAAAAAGATGTCTTTGTTCTTTATGGATGTCTGGTTTTGCACTGCTTCCGGATGCTTAACATCTCCAAGCTCTCTAGACCTCTGTAAAGTTCTATTTCCACAGTAAATGTGACTTTTAAAAGGGGACAGGTATTCAGTGGGACAGTCTGCAGGACAGGTTCTCATGGCTGACCCTGCATCCTTGGAGAGACAATGGGCCCTTCCCAGGTGAATTTGAAGGCTTTTTGGAATACAAGATGAGACTTCTTCCCCTCTATGTCGTAGTAAGTCCATTGCTAAGGTGTCTCGCAGAGACATTTTCTTCCCTCTCACAGGAAGAAATTTCCCTCCAGCTAGGAAATTTATTCCCTGTAAAATTGAACAGGAGAATAAGATTTCCAGAGAGAGCCTGTGGCCGTAATAAAGGATTATTGCCAATTTCTTTGGCTGTGCACACAGAGCTTTGCACTCAGGTAGCAAATTTTGTATGTCCAAAACTCCACACCTGGGTGTACGTGAATGTCAGGGTGCAAAGCCCTCACCGAGCAACGACCACAGGTTTCAGGGACGCTTGTCCTCAGATGAAGATTTCCTTAGAGGTACTGTGAGGCTCTGCCAAGCACACCAACAAACCAGGTCAGTGTGACAATGTTAACGCAGACCACTCTGCTTTGCCTGAATTTCCTAGGCCAAACAGCTCACCTCCCCATCTGCAAGGCAGAGAGGGGGACCCTTCTTGGTCTCTTTCACAGAAAGGTTGTAATGCTGATTGCGTTAAAGATTACAGCGCACTCCAAGTGCTAAGGGAACCATACGACTACCATGGGCTGGGATAAATATAAAATACTATAATTTATAGGCCCTTGGCTTTCAGTTGCTAATGGCTTAATTAAACAATAACATTTAACAGATGTGCCTTTTCTCCTCCAGTAATTCACTCCATCTGTGTCAACATAACTAGACCCAAATTAGTGCATCAAAATGTAGATGTTAATGTCTTATTTCAGTTTTTATGTATCAATGTACATTTACATATATATTGTTTCATCTTGTGATGAGATGATTGCCTCCTTAGAAGGAGATATTGCACACTATGGGGTTTAAAGAGCCTCTCTTAGTTCATAGAGTAAGAACAAAAAAAAGTGAAAATCCAAAGACAAATGCTATACAGATAATTTGAAATTAAAAGAAAATTAGGCACGTGTTATATGAGGGGTGTTACATATTGAACTGCAGGATAACCGTGGCTCTGTGCTTTTTAGGGTAGCGAATATTTTGTGACCCTTTGTTTCTGAAGCAGTTTCTCTCCTAAGTCCACATGATGGAAAAAGAGGCTTGCCTTGCTGCATGTGAAAGCAGATAACCATCTGAATTCCTGGAGGATGTGTTGGGGGAGTGGATAACCTAGACATATCTGTGGAGAGATTTGTTGCTTTATGAAATTGCTTTAATAGCATTAGAGATGAATGCAGCTCACTTGATCGTTATTACTATTATTTTAAAACACCCTTCCCTGTGCTGAGCGCTTTCTCAGAGGTTCTTGGGAGTCGCTGCAGACCTTGCAAACCTCCTGTGATGCTCTGTGTGGAAGCAGTCACAGAGCCGGGGCAGCAGGGAGGCAGGCAAGGAGCACAGGGATCCCGGCTGGCTCCGTGTTCCTGCTTCCCAACACGCAGCAGCTCCCGCACGCTGCGCTCTCAGCCCGCCTGGCGCTCGGGCGGGACGCGGCGGGGCAGCGCCTGCGACCTCCCGCACGGGCGTGCGACAGGTCCCACCACCAGGTCCTCCCAGCCACGCTGTCCCCTGGGGAGTCCGCAGGCTGTCCCAGAGCCAGCTGGGTGTACTGCAGGGCTGATGAGCAAGCACAGCGTGTTCCTGGCTGCTCCTGAGACTGGTCTTACAGGCCGTGCGGACTCCACAGCTGAATCCATCTGGGTGATGCCTGGGCAAGAACACTCTCGGGTCCAGATCCTTACAGTCTGAACTGCTTCTTTTTAATACTTTTCCTATGAATTCTTATGACCCCACTGGGTTACTTGACTCCCTCCTAATTTAATTTGGATTAATTTAATTTTAATGAGTCTATCTTCTCAGCATCCTATTAACCTTCCAGTGAACTCTTCCTATGAGGGGATTGGTGAAGGAGGCAAGCCTACAGCTGTTAAAATACTAACCTGCTCTTTGGGCTGCAAATCATTAGACAGTGGAAAGGGTTTTTTTGGCATAGCACATAGTCAGAGGGGAGGGTGGGGGATGATCCAACCTTATTCTCACTGAAGACCCCAGCAAAACTGATGCAGCGTCTCCCCAGATCTGCTTGGCCCAGTTCATACTGGCAGCAGTATGTAAAGCATCTAAAATTGTGTCTACCATAAGACTAGAAGCCCCTGGCTTGAGAGCACCAGACTTTGGCGGTCCTTCCCTTGCCATTCTGAACCCAAGGGGTCATTGCAGACCCAGACAAACAGGTGGTCTCCAGTAGATATAACCCATATAACAAGATTAGAGTTGTATCTGCCTGGTTTTTCCTCCTGCTATACTGCCCAGTTTGCTATCTGCTTAAAAATTCATTAGACTCCTAACCAAAATCAATTCTGTATATATACATGTAAAATATATTGTCCTCAGTGTTAACATCTGCCCAGGTAAATTTTGCTGGCAATCAACCATGAAATATTCACAGCATTTTCTCAAAGAAAGAGAGCTGAACTGTGCCAAGGTGGCAGCAGGACTCTTGTCTGAGCCATCCCCAAATCTAATTTTTTTTCAAATTAAGGGGGGTAGGTAATAAGGGAGTTTAGCTAAGAAAAGTCTGGGGAAAATGTGATTGTTTTGTATTTTTTGTGATCAGTGGGCAGTTCCTTACTCATCACCAGGGAGAAAGCAAAGTGTCTAACTGGGGGTCCTCAGCATCACAGGAGTCAATTATTGCAGCCTTCGCCACATTCTGACACGGGAAAAATCCCCAGTGACTGCATCCAAGTTTTGTCTGCTCAGGACTGACATGTTGGTCACTTCAGTTATTCAGAATCTATTTCATCGTGTTAAAAATAGGTACCTAATGAACCTGTCCATCAACTATTAAAAGAATAGGTATTTCTGAAAATCAGTGGGGCTCTGCCAGTGTTCTCTGGAAAATTTGTGTGCCATTTGGCTGACGTAAATTTGCATTCAACCGTGCCCAGATTTCTCTCCCGAATAAGCAGCTGATGCATTTGCCACTAGGGCTGTTACACAGCCACGAACAAGGGGAAAAGGGCTTTGGATTATCACAAATAGGATGGAGAGTCCTTTATGAAACAGCCCTTCTACTAGGATGCAGTCTGCGGTCTGAAATGGGGCACGGAGAGATGGGTGTCTGATGCATGAGAGTGCCATGGCTTGATGCACTGGGCTGTGGAAGCCTCAGCACAGGGTTCAGGAGTTGAGGGGTTGTCCCCATAGGGCTCTGCATGGGGTCCTCAGCCCGAGCCATCGGCTCAGCAGGACCAAAGCACCAGGACACACCATGTGATGAGGAGAGCCACTGCGTGAGATGTGCCAGGCTTGTCCCACGTCCACATTACCTCTAGGGCTCAAACACCCAAACTGCAGGCACCTGCCTGCACCACAAGGGCAGCCTTAATCTCAAAAACAAAGTCTTCCTGTGCTCACTAAGGGTAGTCAGCTCTGATCCTGCTAACAGCCGGGGCTCTGACAGACGGGCTCTGGCAGCATCAGCGGTGGGGCCGAGGGCGTCACAACCCCCTTGTTTCCCCATGCCAGGTTGCTCCCAAGCTTGACCAGACGATGTGCAAAGGCAGGTCCTTAACCCACTGGCAAAATAGGCTGCTCATGACATCCCTCCCTGGAGTCACTCCAGGCTCAAGCAGTGTTTTGCCCACAACTGGGCATTTTCAGGACAGGGGCACAGGGAATGCAGTGAAGGCATTGCACAAAGGACAGCTGCCCCTTTTGCTAATGCCACCTTTAAATACTTGCTCCAGCTCTCCCTACCTTTGTGATTGCTGTACAGGTTTGTGTGTAGAGAACTCCAACAGGTATCAACTGGCACTGCTCTTGAAGGATTAGAATTCAGTCAAGAAAACAGCAGTGGCAGAGTAACATCACAAAGTCAGCCCCTCTGAAATTAAGAGCTGTTAAAAAGGACACGGGTAGTGCAATTTTAATTTAACAGTCCCTACAATACACAGACTTTAATTACTAATGTAATTGAGTGCATGTTAATCAAAATCTATTTTTTCTATGGGATTCTTGCCATCATGGGTGCATAGGATAGAAATCCTATTTGATAGCCACTACTGAATATAGTATTTTCCATTTCCTGTCTTGTCTCTCCCTTACCTTTCAGTTCAATTTCATTCTTTTCTGCCCAAGCAATCCCAGTTCTCATTCAATTCCTCATCAATTTTCCCTCCGTCACTGTCTGCCTGCCACCTGCAACCTCCACAGTCACTCACAGTCGTAGTCCCGTAGTCAGTTGGTGACTGTGACAAGCTTTTGTGGGTCCCTCGGGGATCAGGTGTGCCCGTATTAATCTGCTCTGGATGGATTGATCTCCCTGGCTACACTTGGTCACTTGGTGACTCTTCTTCCATTCACTGATCTGCACCATCCCAACTCCTAGTGTGGCCTGTGCAGGTCAGAGCAGGGCCATGCAGTGCCAAGGGAAAAACAGGCTGGAGCCTGTAGGGATGAAGGACCTCAAAGCTCATCCTCTGCTTCAAAATCACCTTCCCCTAAAGCAAGCTTGTGTAAATTTGGAGTTAAAAAAAGCATTTGTTTGCTGTCTGTGGAAGTGACCTTCACTCAGGAGTCATCAAACCACCTTCTGTCACTGCTTGCCCCTCCGGTTCAGTGAGGCAGATATTCCATGGACATGGCTCAAAGCCACTCTTACCAGTCCGGCCAGAAAGCAGTGTCAGACAACAATTTCTCCGAGGCTTATTTAAACTACAAGCAAATGACTAATCTATTATGAAGCCAAACATTCTCTTCCTCATTGTGTCTGCACAGGCAGATCTCAGACTGAGACCTTCCCTCCACGTGGCCATGTGCGTGACAACACCGTGCAACTGGGATTATTTTGCTCACATATGTGCATGCCAGAGATTAATGCATGCAGCTTATACACAGCTTTTGTCTGAAAGCACACTCAGTGGCAAGTCCTCCTTATCCAAGCAGGAATGGGTTTGGGAGGCTGTTCACTGGCTCTGTCTTTTGTGAGATATGGTGACTCAGGACCACCTTGATCCACCATCTGCTCCATGTCCTTGTCTCTTCACAGGGTTGCTCTGAGCATCCTTTTACCCTGTGTTTGTTAGCAGGGTAAGAACAAGGAGCTCTGAAGAAACTGTGCCCCTCCTTTCCACCCCAGTATTCATACTGGGACCTGGGGATATCCAGATGGAGACCCCAGAGCCAGGCAGTGGCACAGCCTAGGAAAGCAGCGTGAGACTTTGGGAGGGTGAAATTATTGGGGAATTCCTCTGGATTGCTGAAGTTCTTACATGCATCTGAACCATATTCTTAACATATGGTCTTGTTTTCCAAAGGCTTATACCTAGCCCAAATTTGAGAAGATTTTCACAGGAACAGCAGAAGGCACACCCCAAAGGCCTCTTGCACCTGCCAAATTTCACAACTCTGCTCCAAACCATAGAAAAATAGAGCTCATAAAGGTCACTGTTATTTTTAGCCTACTTCGTAAGGAAATACAGCTATGCAATCGCTTGCTCCCTTTGCATTCCCTGCTATTACATTGGAATCATTGGCTGGCCTCAGACAAATTTGCCAGAGGAACAAAAGGCGCGAAGATATTACGTTCCTACAAGTTTCATGAAAATAGGAGCTGAGCATAGCAGAGATCCCAATAACAGCAGCAAACAGAGGGAAGCAGCAGGCACTCAGCTTTTACTGGACAACAGATTAAATATCCTTCCTCTGCTTTGGCAGTTGGTTCTCTTGAGGATATATGGGATATATTTTGGTTGCAACATATGTTAGCATCTTGTAGCCTCTGGGGCCAGAGCTGATGGGCTCATGGGGAAGGGTCCACAGCTCTTTGTTTCCCCTGTGAGATGCAGCAGCTGTAAGAGTCCCTGTAGCAATGCCCTCAGTGCAGCTTTGCAGGTAGTTTTAGGGTCATCTCCTCTCATCTGGTGACAGTGTTACCCCAGTGTAGTCATATATTTGGGTGCTTGTTGTAAATTAATAATCTTCTCTCATCTCTGTAACCTGAGGATTTTGCTAGAATATTTATTTGCTAGCCAATATTTTAAAAGGGATGCCTGATATTTGAATAACATAATTTATTTGCATCCCTCAGTGTAAATATGGGCTAATTAGTTTCTCACTTTAATGACCTCTCATGTTTTATGTGGCATATAGCATCCTGAGAGGACGTAAAAGATGGCACAAAATGTGAGGCTATTAAGGGAAAGATTCATTTGTCATGTTTGAAAGAAGGATGTTTTAGCCTGTAAGCAGGTCCTCCAGAGATCCCAGGTCAGCAGCAGTCCAGAGGCCCCCAGGGATGAGACAAGCAAGGGACAATGTCCCTTGTGCCCGAGGCGCAGGCCGAGTGCAGGAAGCCTGCTGGGAGGCCACAGGTCGAGGTGGAATATAATTGCAGTTCTACCTCTGTAGGGAGTGCAGTGCCTCCAAACCAGGATTAAAGAGAGCACAGCAACTATGAGGAGCCCTTAACAGAGTAACAGGCAAGTCAACAAACAGGAGGAGGAACTCTGGAGGCATCCAGATGCTGAGGTGGTGGTCAAGGCTAGCTGAAACATATGTCTGTGGAGCTCTGCCAGGATCTTCCAGGATATTAAATTGTAAATAAGGCTCTTACTGGACCAGTTCACCTCACAGGCTGGATGTGGGCATGGCTCACCTGCCTCATGGCCCTTAGATTTATGAGTTTATGTTTGGGTCTGCTCAGCCGAGTTTTTTGCTCAGGTGCAGGTCACCAGATGATGCTTATCAGTGCTATCCTTTTCTTTGTTATTGCTGTTACCTCCCAAGGTCTGTGTCACCCACAAACATCATCAGTGGTGGTTAGGTTTTCTTCTAAGTAGTTATCAAAAATATTAGCTGTAATGGACACAAAACGCGTGATCCCCAAAGTGGCCCACATACAATGCACACGAGATGATTCCTCTTTATGATTTACTTTACTATGTAGACATTAAGCAGCTTGTAGTTGCTTAATTTCATTTAATATTGACACATTGATTGCATGCCATCCTAGTTTCTGAGCCAATGTCATGCAGTACCAAGTCCAAGGCTTTTTATCTCTTTCAGCAAAATTTATCATCTCATCAAGGGTGGCTGGTTAGTTTGACAAAGTACATTTTATATAAACCACTGTGAGCTGGCATTGTTTTTAGTGACCTCCTTTAGTTCTTAGAGCAGTGTGCCAGCTGTTGCGTTATTTGGCCTGTATATTGGCCTCACTTCATTAGTTTGAATTTTAACCCTGTCCTGCAATAAAACCCTGAAGCAGCTGGTCTGAGAGTCAGGTCAGTTAATATAAAAATTACTGGGATAATTTCTGTTCTTGCCGTTTTCTTATTTTATTCCACTCCTAATCCAAAAGTAAATGACAAATTTTTAAATATGCCCTGAAACTAAAATTCACTTTTCAATTGACTTTTGGGTTAACTGGAAGGTTTTCAATAACACAGTGAATCTGGGATGTTTTAATAATATCAGAACACTTTGCTTAAACAAAGAAAATTGTAATTTTATCAAAATCAGTACATGAGGTGTGTGCTCAGTGTAGGGAAACATCAATCTTTCTGTCTAAAGGGGAAGTGGGTGAAGAGAGTGACTTGATTTTCCTGTGTTAAACCTCAGTTTATAAAATCGTTTTTTACAGCCCCAGAAGAAAGAAATCCACTTTTTAATTAGAGCTGTAGCAGTTTATACATCTAAGTCTGGCAGTGAGGGCCCAGCCCTGCTGTGTTGCCTGCGACGGCAGCAGCAATATGGGCTCAGTGGAGGTGCTGACGTCCCCGTGAAGAAATCTCAACAGAGCAACGTCTGCCTTCCAATATCAGCTATTCCATGAGGGAAAAGAATGCTTTGGGGATCCCTGTTTTACCCTCCTTAGCCAAAGGGTAGCATGCTCATTCTGCCTCTGTGGAAGTGGAGTGGTTACTGGGGGGCTGGTGGGGTGGGGAAGGGGGAGGTGGAAGATTTTTGAGGAACACCCCTGGACTAGATGTGGTACCCCCTGCCCCGAGTCCTGATGACCTTTTGCTCAGCTTGTGGTTTGTGCCCGTGACCGCCACGTCCTCAGTGAGCAGGGATTACCTTTTGCAATCAGATGTTATAAATGGAGCGTACTTAATCAGGCTTTTTTGTGGCTGTTGCCCTTATGATAGAGGAAAATATTCTCCTATCATGTATTTATTAACATTCTGTGTGTAAGTAGCAGTCTCAGTCTGCATCTTCGTTACAGCCAAATGCAAACCCTGTTTTCTGCTTGTACTGGATAAATGAGACCTCTTAGGTGAGGGAGGCAAAATCCCTGTCTTACTATGGAAGATTTCTGATTACCTTTTCTTGAAAGCTGCATGTATTCCACTGAATGTCTATCATATTATCGCTCGGCCTGATAATCCGGATACTTTGTCTCCTTGACGACAGACAACATCCAGAGCAGAGTATCCCTGTGTCGCCAGATGCTGCGGGAATCTTGCCGCTCCGGCGGGCAGGAGGGCTCAGCCTGGAGCGGGAGGTGAGGACCCTGTTAGCAGGGTGCCTGCAAGGGGAGGCAGGCAGGCAGTAGCCAGCTTGTCTTCATCCCTGCTGTGCTCTGCCCCAGGTAATTCGCAAAAGCCATGAACCACAACAAAATTAACTTTTCTGCTTTTCAGAAATGTAAAAACTCAGTGTGATGGAATAATTAATGCAGCTGATTAAAGGGGAAGATTACACATTAACAAAGGAAGATAAGCACCTAATTTCCAGCCTTATTGCATTTCAAACTTGAATATATTGGTTCCAAAGGTGGGTGCAGGCTTATTTGCCTTTCTATATATGTAAGTACGTAATATACATATGTATGATTACAATCTCCTGCCCTGCTTTAATAATATACTTAATTGCTTTCTGGCCCCACCTCAAGCTGCCTAAATTCATTTCACAGGGAAAAGATTATTTGCTGTTGGCCTTTAGCGAGTAAATTGCCTGCCATCCTTAATCTGGGTAATAAAAGGTACTGCATCAGCCTGCTTGCAGTTCTGCACGTTGCATCTGCTGCCACACAAAGTATTACTGACAGCTATTTTCCTCGTGCCATCCCAGCAAATGGAGTGGGGATGTAATGTAAAATGTAAACCCCACAGACTTGCTGAGAGTCGGATTCCTCGTCTTCTGTTGCTCTTGCTGTGACACTAAGTAAATTATTTGCATATGACATTTGCATTACATATTACATCTACTGTGCTATCTTTTTTTATGCCGTGCATTATAATAATTGATAAATATACAGGGGCAATACTCTGATCAGCTCACATATTGGCATATATGCATATTTACACCTGAAAGCACGCAGGCTTGCAGCTGTACATCCACACGTTTGCAAGCACAGAAACCATGGCTGTGGCTCACAGCGGTCCTGTCAATAGGCCTTCCCACCAAAGTGCCATGCAACAGGGCACAAACTGAGCTAAAAAGGGGGAAAGACACCTGAAAGAGGGGCTAGTGTTCAGGCTGGGTTTTTCCACCCAAGAAGGAGTTGCTGATGTGATATTTTTCATTACAGGAGAACACCAGCAGGCAGGACTAACAAAGGGGGAACATGCAGCCCTTCACTCCTGTTGTTTTCCCAGGGAGCACTGTGGGGGTGTAAAAGGCCCAGCATGGTACAAACAAGGCCAGGCAATTCCCAGAACACCAAGTGTGAGGCTGCAAAGACTAGAACCACGTTGCACCGTTTAAAAGTAATCCAGCATGAGGAAGGATCTGCTGAAGGGTAATCTCCTTGGGGTGCATCCTATGCATCTGTGCTTAAGCATTTAGGCGTCTGTGACCATCTTTGGTGGAAGAACACAGACCTTTAAAAGCTTCCAGACTGCCTTTCTATTTCTTTAATATATATCAGGAGGAAGAGAAAGGACGTGACATTTTTTTCTCTGATAAATATCAGACACATTGCACATTCCAGTTGCCAGAAAATAAGAATAATGCCAGCAAATGTCAGTGCAAATTTTGCCACAGCCTCCTTTTGTACTGGTTTTGTTCAGCTTCCCATCAAGTGAACAGCCAGAAAGGGCATGAAATCATGAGAGGAGGGACATTATCAGGACCGGAACAGAACCTGCAGCACAGAAAACTGAACAAGGTTGGTCCCTAACATTGGCAGACACAGAGGGGTATTGGATAGATTGCATATGGGTTTGGTCCTCAGTGCCCCTCACAGCTGGTCCCCATTTAAAGCCAGGCAGATATGAAAGCATATGGGATATTGCCAGCCTGCCTGGTTTAAGGATGCTAAAATATCATTCCTCACTCAAGCAGTGGGGGATGGGCAGCTTCTCAAAGGCAGGAGGTAAAGGCAGTGATTAAAGTAAATTGTAAGACACTCATGAGCTCAGGAACAGCAAGGTAAGAGGGGAAGAGGGTGCCCAGCAGGGAAGCACTCCCTCTGCTCCTCCTGAGAGGGAAGAGATGCATCCAGCCCCCTCCAGCCTGTTTTATCTGCCCAAGAGAGGCATTCTTTGCTCAGGATGTGAAGTAAGACATTTCCTCAGTGGTTGTTCCTGAGCCTCCCTCTAGTGTGGGCTCTGTGTTTGCTTCCTGGGTACTCTAGGGCAAAGACTGAGAAACTGAGGCAGCCGTGCTGCTCCTTCTTCACTTGTGCTAATTTCCAAGGTGGACCAAGTGGTTCCTGCCATCATTTGGTCATGCCAGGGGCTGAACTCTAACAGTCTGGAGCTGCCAGTGTGCTCACAGTCATGTCCAGCAGCATCATCCCCATGGCTGAGCACGCATCAAGGGGACAATGGTGACATTTTCCACATAAAAGGCAATGCTGTGCATGGCATGATGACCTCAAACAGACCATCCCAATGATGTGGCTCTTCTACCTGTACCTCCACTGGTTCCTTGTGAGGTGCCTCAGGTAGATCAGCATGGTTAACACTGCATTGCTGGGGGGAAAAAAATGCAGACAGAAATAGGGAACAGCTTCTGTGGGAGGATGGGCTGGATCTACTGGAAGTGAGATGGCTGCAGGGCACAGGTGAGCATGCGAGAGGTCTGTGAAAGAGAGGGAAACAGAAAGAAACTTTAATTCCTTCTCACTAGGCTTAAAATCACAATGTAAATTTATTAGGCAGCACATTTAAAAGAAGCAGGAGGAAACAGTGTTTCAGCACTTCACTTCCATTTGGGATTGTTAGCATAGGATGGTGTAGGTGCTGGGAGCTTTGTCAAAGGTCAGAAAGCAGCTATACAAATTTAAGTAACTAAAATCCTTCAAGGGCTGCTAAACTCAAGGATGTCATCTCAAGCAGGTGATGTCCATGAGCCACTGGATGGAATTTGCCTGGGACAGATTCCTTGTATGCCTATGCTTTCCTCATGCCCTCCCTAGACATCTCCTCTGGCTGCTGGGCAGGGGCTGGCAGGGGCTGGCTGCCCAGGATGGCTGTTTTCTCTCCTTGCAGCCTGATGTGCTGCACTGACACTCCTGCCGAGTGAATCACCTCGGCCAGCTTTGCCTCTTGGAATTAGACACGGAAAGGGCAGGCGCTGAAGGCACCCGGAGCACTCAGCCCACCGGCCCGGTGGGGAAGGTCTCCCCTGGGCTACACCAGTCCCACGCTTCAGGGAGCTGAGTGTGTCTCCATCCGTGCTGCACATGGAGGCTGCAGCCTTCTAATACTATTCCAGAATATGCTGCACACACTTCTCACAGGGCTCCTGACTTGCTCTGCCCCCTTTTTGTTCCCACTTCAGGAGCGGAGCAGCCCCAGTTTTGCAAAGGAATATTTTGCTCCTTGTGAATACCATGAGCAGTGATTAATGGTGGATTTAAAAAAACCCAACCACACACCAAATTAAATGCAAATTTCAGAGTTCCTCATCTGGCACCTTTCGATGCCATTTAATTGTGCAGCTTGATGACACATAAAAAATCTTCCATGAAAATTTTCTGGCATTGCCACAGCTCCCCATTCCTGTAGCTCTGGGCTAAGGAACACCAGGGCTACAAGGAACCCTGCGCTTGACTAAGCTCACTGGGTCAGAAAAACAGAAAATTTTGTGGCTTGGTGCTCAGACCTGCTGCCCCCTAACAGCAAGGAATCTGGTTTTAATTTTAGAGGTGCAAATTAAACCATATGGGAACACACTGTGAACAAACACTAAACCACACAGGTGAAAATCTTGAAAATTAAAGCATAGGAAAGGCAAGGCAAGGCAAAGCAGGCTGTACTGCGTGGGAAGAGGATGCCCAGAGCCTTTGCTGCAACAGCCCCTGGAGCCTTCTCCCTGGGGGAGGTCCCTGAGGATGCTTGCTTGGGGACCAGCTGGCTCATCAGGTTCCCAGTGGCTTTAATTGTGCTTCATCTTGGATTTTCATCCTTCCTCCCCCTCTTTCTCACAAAGCAAGTCCCGCAGGACACATAAGGGGTCACGAGGAGAGGCATGCTGCCTTGGCAAGCCCTCGGGGAGCCCTGTGGAGCAGAGACAGCCCAGTGAATCTCTGGACTTTACCCTTTATCTTTCCAGGTACAGCAGCTGTGTCTGGCCAAGGGCTGGCCGAGCTCCATTTCAAAATCCCTCTGGAGAGGTAAAGGTGCTGCACTGCATAGCCCTTGCCCAGGGCTTGGCTGTTTCCTCTGGCTGCTGGCTCCGTGTCCAGGCTGGCAGAGCCAGAGGCAGTGGGAGCTGCTGGAGGGGCCATGCACACTCCCAGCAAACACAGGGGGCCCAAAGGGGTGCTCTTTCCTCCCTCCCCAGCCCTTAGAGGAGGTAGGCTGAGGTGTGCTCCTGTGTGGTCACACCATCCCTGCTGTTAGGTTGACTCGGACCCCTGGGAACCTCCCCCAGGAGGAAGCTGGGAATGCTGGGCTCATCACTGGCCAACCCATTCTGGATTGTCCTGCCCAGAGGCCGTGGCCAGAGGGGAGGGGAAAGGGGACAGATTTGTCCTTACCAACTTCACTGAGCACATGGGAGGCTTGGGGGGCTGCTGGCAAGGCAGCAAGCTGTGCTTGAAGCATGCCAAGAGGTGCTGGGCTCCAGGTTTGAAGCGAGGATCACCTGCACCACGTGGCACTGGGGCTCAGCTCCAACTTTAAAATCTTAAAATCTAAGAAAAGCGTATTTTCCTTTGGTTTCTGTTGGAGGTGGGCTCAAACTGAAGGTCTGGGTGCACACCATCTCAAATTGGATATGAAATGCAAATATGGGGTTCTCAGGCTTCAGCATTGCCTGGGACTGAGACATCAGCAATGCTGGGAGTGCCTGGAGCCAGAGCTGGAAAGCTGCTTGCATCTTGGGTCTCTTTACTTAATTTATTCTTAATGAGAGCTGGAGTTGCCTGTGTATGTAAATCACTCTGTTTATCATAGTTTTACTACAGCACCATCTGTTTTCATGGGATTTTGTGGCCATAAAGATAGTCGTTGACATGAGAGAGTGTGTGTGTGTGTGTGCGTGCGTGCGTGCAGGGGTCCCAGATCCTCAGCTCTCTGCAGGCAGCAACCCCATTGCAGACAATATAATGATCTAAGAAACTCTGAATTTGGAGGCAATGCACATTCACAGGTGAGCAGAGCAGGTGACAGACCTGATTTTTTTTTTCAAGACAGTGGCTGGAGTATTTGTTAAAAGGAATATCTGTTTCCAGACATCCTTTGCTCATAATGAAACCACCTTCTGCAGCATCTGGTGATGGGGATTTTTCTGCCCTGAAAGCCTTCTATTTTAATGCCTTTTAAAGTTACTAGCATAAAAGAAGGGATGGTTATTCATTCCCCCAGCTCAGAACAGCCTTTTCTTTTTGCTCCAGCCCAGGCAAGCAGGTCTCTCTTCCTGAAATGGGCATTTGAAACAGGGTTGGAGCAGGAGCAGGCAACTGGCAAAAACATGGGGGGCACTCAGCTGAGTGAAGCATGGCGATATCAGCCCTGGTGAGACGAGTGAGCTCTGGACTCTGGAGACAAAGCGCAAAAACCTGCTGTTGGAGACAAGCTTGAGAGAAGTGAAGAAGTAAATCTGTAAGAAGAGCAAGGTTTTGTATATCCAACAGAAATAACATTTCAGACCTGCAATAACACATAGCTTTAAACTCAGCGGAGTGCTCAAGCTGCTAATATATCTTGTTGTCATGTTTCTTCTAGGTTTGCTTTGTGCTGAAGGGATGCTGTCAGAGAGCCTAAGCCAGAACCTTCAGGTTTATAAAACAAAAGGGTCCTTTAATTTATTTTTTTTATCATTTCAATAAAATAATATGCCCATTGCTTGTTTAAACATTGCTTGTGCATTCCCTGGCTAGTCTTGGGAAGAGAAACAAAGCAGATCTCTCTGACGCAGGAGGAGCAGAGAACATCAGTGACAACTGATGTCCTTGTCCCAGTCGAGCAGGATGTGAAGCACGACTCCACCGCCTGAGTGGGGAATGTGCTGGAATAAAAGCACTTCCAGGCCTGAAGGGCAGCTCAGGTGACAAGAGAAAAGGAGTTAGGGGGCTTTCATGTCCTCCACAGTTTTAGCAGGAGGTCTCAGTGTTTGATAATATTCTACATATCTCAAAATACAGCTGCCCTGTTGAAGAAGTTCAGGGTTATTTTTAGGTCTTTGGGATTGTTTTCTTGTACCCAAAAGTTCTCTCCAGGACTACAAACAGAAGACCAGCTGGAAAGCTTGGGTTTTAGGTTTGTTTTGGATGGCAGGTGCTTCCTGGAGAGATGTGGAGGGTTTGCCTCAGCCCCTGGTCCCCCAGCAGGGCTGTGACACCAGCAGCAGGGGTGTTGGCTGTGCAGGCACCCCACGATGCAGGGACCTGGCCCCAGGTTTGGAGAGGGAGCCTTGCAGCACTGTACCTGCCTGGCAGCCCCACCAGCTGGGCTATGATTTGAAATGGTGAGCTGCTGCTTTTCATCTTCCCAAAAGGACCAGGATGGAAACATCCTGATCTCATCTTCTGGGGGAAGTTGCTGTCTTCTTTATGCTCCACACTAGTGCTGTGCTGGAGGTATGGAGCCTGTTGTGGGGGCTGGTGTGCATCCACCAGGGCTGTGCACGCAGCCTGCCATGCCCTTTGTCAGGATGGGTGGACAGAAGGCTGTGTTTCCAATCTGCACAAGTCACGGGGATTATTTACAGCCTTTTGAAGAGATTCCAAAGAATTTTGTAATGATGTTCAAAGTCTTTGAATCAGGTCTGGACCCCTGAGAAGCCAGGTGCTACCTCTGGCAGCGCTTGCGATGTCAGTGCAGAAATCACTGGGTGAAGATTTACAGCTGAGTTGTGAGAAGATAAAACCAGATTATGCTGATGGGTCTCTTCTGGCCTGAACATGATGGGTCAGCAAGACAGCAGGACAGAGCCTAGCTTGGTAAAACCAGAGCATGGGGAAGGCTGTGCCACCCTGCAAGGTAGAAACAAGGCTGTCCCTAAATCAGTACCTCCTCCTGAGGACCCTCCATCAGTTCTGACATCCGGATGGGGATTCGCAGAGGACGTTGGAGACAGGAGCTGCAGGATGCCATGCAGCATGGCCCTCCTTTGTAGACCTCCGTGGCTGAGCTCAGAGACATGCTTTGCCTGTCCTGCTTGGCCAGCCCAGGTCATGCAAGGAGACAGGTAGGAGGGGCGAGCTCCAAAAGTCCATTGCAGCAGCCCCGCTTTTCCAGCCAATTAATAATGAACCACATTTGAGCAGGCTGCAAAGCAAAGGTTAAAGCTTTGCTAGAGGAGGAAAACCCAGCGGGAGCAGGTGGCAGGAGAGCTGACTCCGGGTACTCTCAGCTATGCTGGCCCACAGGCAGATGGTACAGAAAAACAGAGGCTCTGAATTAATGAATTCTAGGTTTATTTAAAGTAGGAGACAAAAAGCACCACAGAAAATTGACCTGAGGTGCATGCCCAGAGTTGTGATTTTCCCCCATGTGTGTCTGTGGGGCTCTCTTGGTTGTCACCTGCAGTGTGATGCAGGTTCCAGCTCTATATTTATCACACGGGGAGATGAGCCCTGTGCTGCTTGTGCGTTAGACCTCCTGCTTCGTGGTTACTACCTGCCAAAGACAAGTGGGATGTTTGTTATAAAAGAAAGCCATTTTTAGACCAGGAGGGCAACTGCTGGCCACCTTCTGGTTATCTCCAGAGAGACAGGCAGACAAACACTGAACCCTTCCCTGGCATTCTCGGCAGGCAGTGGGAAGGCAAAGAGGACTTTTCACCTTTAAACTTTTCCATGGAGCGTGCCCAGGTGACTTGCAGCAGTAAAAGCTATTCCCAGCGTGGGATGGTTGAGGATGGTGCCAGCATCGCTCCCCAGCAGCCCATAGCTGGCATAGCTTGGCCGTGTGGGGAACTTGCTGCTCCAGCCCCGGCTCCTGCAGCGAGCGCAGCACCCCATGCTCCTCCTCACAGAGTCTGTTTTGTCTACAGGCTAATATTTTCCATTTGGTGTATCCAAAAAAAATACAGCCCAGCTGGGCTGGAGAGTGCTCTGAACCCTGACACCCTAGGGCTGCAAACATCCCCCCCTCTGGCAGAGAGCTGCAGCCAGAGCTCTGCACTCCCCACTACCCACCCCAAGAGATCCCACAGCTGGTGATGGGTTTTTCTGCCTCCTGTCCCTCCCAGTGCTGGCTCATCTGAGTGGCTGGGTGCTGGGAAGAAAGGATTGTGCTTTGCCCGTGTCCAGGCTCATGGCTGAGATCTGGGATGATGCCCCAGCCAACCGTGGAGCTGCCTGGTCTCCGCACTGGCAACCAGGAAAGGCAGCAAAGGATGCAGCTGCCATCCATCCCACGTGTTAAGGTACAAACCATCTGACTGGGGTTGTGTGCCTCTCTAAAATGGCTGGTGAATAGGGAAGACATGATCTGAGGCTGGCTCCAGGCTGTTCTGCCCCCTCAGGGCTGTATCCCACGGTGTATTTTCAGCAAGCACGGTTTAGCACACAGGAAGGTTCCCCAACAGGCTCTCCCCCTCCTCTCCCTCAGGTGGGAGGAATGGCTTGAGGTGGCAGTGATGACCTTGCCGAGTGGGAATGCTGCATAGCACAGAAGGCAGTTTAATGAGCTACCTGTCCCTCACAGCAAGCTCAGGACGAGCTCCCCAAAATTGGCGGGTGAGGGGAAACATGGGTTGAAGAGTGCAGACCCCCATGGCACACCTGCCTTGGCTATCACACAGCAGCCCTGGCGCTGCTGCAGGAGGGCATCGCGCTTGTGCCCACCCAGCAGCAGGGCTGGTGGGCAGCTAGAGGAAAAGGTTGGGAAACTCATGGCCCCACAATGTTCTTCACAAGAAGAAGAAAGGAGGAAAATAAAATGAACATGAGCCAGGGAAGCAAAAACTACAGTGGGGAGGTGTGTTTGTATAAATAAGACTAATTGCCCGGCCTGGCAGTGGCTCTGGTTTTGGTGTTTATATCTTTTCTTTCCAGGTTCTGCCTATCCCAGATTGCAGGTGCAGCACAGCTTCCTGCAGAAAGCCGCAGAGCAGACCAGCAGCAATGGAAAAAACTTCCCCAAATGCCCCTCCCATGCTTCTGGAAGAGTTGCATGGCACACCCTTGACACGGGCAGCAAAGACCTTGCAGCACAGCTGGGAAGCCGGCAAGCACAGCAGCAGCACCCACTCCTCCCCAAGGGCTCATGCAGAAATTCCAGCCCTGATTCTGCACAGGATGTGAGGGATCCTGACTAACACACCTTGCATAACCCTTACTGGGAAATCGACTGTCACATGAGGGAAAGCACGGCAAAACAGAGATGGAGGCAGAAAATAAAGAGCTGGGTTCATTTTCCCAGCTAGCTGTAGGAGTGACTCGCAAATTCGTTCAGAAGGTCGGTGGTGTTCAATGCATGCCTTAATGATCTGGAAAAGAGGTGAGCAGTGAGGTGGCAAATCTGCAGATGGCCCCAAATTGTCGCAGTTGTTTGGGATGAGACTGCAAGGAGCATTTTTATGGCAAGTCCCCTGCCCGGGAACTTGGTCCCCAGTTCAGGGTGGGACTGGAGGGGTCGCACCCATTCGAGGCTCACTGCTGGCACCCTCTGTGTCCTGGCCACAGCACACATGCCAGAAGGGCTTTAAATCCTCACAGACAGTCCATGCCTTTCACATGGCTCCCAAAATAAAGCCTGTGAAAGCAAATTTTGGAGTCACCGACCAGCCAGAGAGCGTGCACCCTGGGGGCAGTGCAAGCAGTGCGACGGGCAGCTGAGCAGGCAGGCAGGGAACCGGGGAGGAAGCGAAGGGGAAGGTTTTCCTGAGGCATAGCGTCTCCAACCGAGGTCTGAATGATGGGGGCTCCCATTCTTTTATCTCCTTAATTCTGCCCCAATAAATCTGCCCCTCAACAAAACAGTAAAAGGCTGCTGCTTTCTTTTAAAAAAAAAAAAAAAAAAAAAAAAAGGGAGAGGGAGAGGGAAAGGGAAAGGGAAAGGGAAAGGGAAAGGGAAAGGGAAAGGGAAAGGGCAGAAATCCCGAGGGAAACGGCATCATAAGCCACTTCCTTCTTGGACCAGGAAACGACAGCTTTGTGCTGAGCCTCCATTGCATCCATGAACAGGCTTAAATGAGCTACACAGAACAAGACATCAACACCTCCACACTTCCTAAAGATCTTGGTCAACCTGCCCTAAATTCAGGACCTGACTGACCTGAAAGATGGGGAATTTACCAATTGAAATCCCAATTTCAGTGGGCTTAAATATGACCTCAGCAGCACATGAGCCCAGTGGACCAGGATGTTTATACAGTGGTCTGGATAGCTATGAAAAACACTAAGGCTGGGTCTCATTGCACTTTCAACTTGCTTAAAGATGTTACAGTGTGTGAGCTAAGAAGCTGTGCAGAATCTAACCTGAGAAAAGCTGTACTGCCGTGGTCGGCGTGTTAGACAGTGTTATCTTGTACATGGTGGGGAGCTGTCAAAACTCAGGAAGATGAATTGTGTCTAACTTCAAAAAGCATGCCTCACCTTCACATTTTCACATATATAATAGTGTCGTGGCAGCAGCAGTGAAGTGATAAAGCCAAGTCTCGAGGTAGCTCAGCAGGAATGAATAAATCTTCGTAATTGACAGGCTGTAATAATAATAAATACTTGAAGAGTTTATTTCTCCCTCTATCCAGTTAGAAAATGACTACATGGGAATCCTTGCCAGCAATTGGGGCTCTTCTAAATAATTACCAAGTCAATTCACAACCTCTGCCAGCTCCAGCATCTCAATAATTAAAAAGGTACCACTTGTAGCTAATGGTAAAGGGAACAGATGTTTCCCCTCAGAAGATTTTTCCTTCTTCTTTCCCATCATTTCCCCTGCCTTAAGCCATCCTGTATGTGAGTACCTCCCAGTTATGCTGGCACGCCTGTGCCAGCAGGTTGCAGAGGCAAAGTCCTGCACCCCGGAGCAAGTGAGGGACATACCTGCAGAAGCAAAGCTGGGTTTTGTTGCACTGAAGGTGATCGCTGGCTGGAGGGTGAGGCAGTGGCACCTTCTCAGGAAGCTGGCTTAATGCCCTTATGCATTTTCCTGCTAGCACCCACCACTTGAACGCCAGGCAGGATGAAACACACAGCCACGTGCCCAAGCTGGCCAGGGGAGGAACCTTTGAGGCTTTCCCCACCTTGGTGTGGAGGCAGCTTATAAACAAAATGGTGATTTGCTGTCTGCTAAAGGTTTGTACCTTACCCTTAGCCCTGACACTGGACTGGAGTGAGCTCAGCCTCCGCCTTCTCCAAGCGTGGATTTCGAGTTGTTCTTCCAGGCATGAAATCATCTGCTCAATGGTGCTGTTTTGCTTTCCTCTGACATTACAGCTCTTCTGTGGCCCAGTTGGCTTTGCTTGCTACTACAACCACACAGTATGTTAGGAGCGCTCAATAAATGCTTCAGTCATCTTGAAGTGACATACGAAATAGGAAAGCATAATTTTTTGTTTGTTTGGGGCTTGCAAGATGCTTAATCTAGAACAGCAGCTCAAAAGGCAGCATTTTTGCTGCTTGAAATCTGTGTTTTATTCTGTGAAATTGTATCGTTGCTGTTTGCTAGTATTTGGTGTAGTAAAAATGACCAGCGTCTGGAATGCTGCAGGTCATTAAAAGATGTTGGCAACAAAACTGCAAGAATTTGCCAACTTTAGAAGATTTCTTTCCACTCAAAGTTTTAAATCTGGTAGGTTAAGGTTAATGTTATGATAACCAGTAGTATTCTGGATTTGTACAGAAGATAAACAGATTTGCTGGGCTTGGTGTCCACAAAGCTCAGTCCTCGTGGGTCTGACAGACAGCATCATGGTAGTGCCATGGACAGTTTTATACTTGGTTGAACTCTTGGTGCCTCTACCTCTCCATTCCTGCACAGCTCAAAGGATAAAAGTGGGTTATCTGCTCTCCTTCTGGGGGCAAATATAAGCAGATTCAAATTTAAGATGTCCTGAGTTGGTCATGAGCTGGAGTAGTTAAGGCACATAAGGAGATAGTGTGGCTAACACGAGCTTCAACAGCTTTTCGCTCCACAGCCCAGACATGCACTTATGGAAAGGCAGACAGGGGAGGTGAAGGCACAAATGAAGCACAGCACCTAAAAGCCCATAAAACCAGACCCATAAAGCCTGTCATGAACCTCTCTGTACAAATACTGCAGCCCAGAGGTGAAAGCAGCAGACCTGCAAGGATTTCACCAGGAGTTCCCTTACAAAGTAGGCAAACTGTTGGCAGCTACAGCCAAAACGTCATGTTGCTCTGAACACGCAACTGCTCGAGGTCCTCTTGGGGTGGGCAGTGATCAAAGGGACAGCAATGGCAGCCAGTGACACACCTTGGGGTAACCAGATGTGGAGTGGGGTCTGGCAGAGATTACAGCAGAAAGACAGTAACTGGCGATGTGCAGGGGGTGGAAGGGAGATGATGGAAGGGGCCCAAGGAGTCAGAAAGGGCTCTCCTTTCTGCAGCAGCCTCTCCCCCCATGGTGACTGGCCACCAGCTCCACAGACAGTCATCAGTGCCCACATTAGGCTGTCTGGCTGTGTGGCATGAGGGGTGCCAGGGCTGGGGAGCAACCCCACTGCCTGGCCCCAGCGTATGGCAGAGGAGCAAGGAGTGGCCCCAGGACCCTCATCTGCAGCATCTGAGACCTGACAATCTAGCTGAGCTTCCCTCCACAGACCCTGGCCTGATCAGGTCCTGTTTGACCTCCAGGTGAAGCTGTACAGACATTTGCATCCTTCCTAAGGCAATCAGGGCTGGGTGAGACAGGAATATCCTCATTTCCCTTTTATTGTCCAAATATCCTTTGCCCTGGAGTGGTTGCACAACTTCTGCCTGCCGGGACAGCTGGACAATATCCATCAGCCTGCCTTGGCTGAACTGCAAGTATTTCCAAAAGCAGACGTGTGACATAGGTGCTCATATCATCTTGCAAGTCTAGAGGACTTGTGCTCCTTTGAAGACTTTCAGTCCACATGAGCAAAGAACTTTAAATATTTTGAAAGCCACTAGAGAGGCACATAAATATTTGGTTAGGGTCCATCCTATTTTAGACAAATAAAACTACCTACAGGAACCCACAAAGATGCTCACATCACACCAAGGATCATCGTGGGGCTGATGTCTCCTCTGAAGGTTGCTTGTTTGATATCTCAGCTGTTCTCATCCCTCTTCCCTCCTACTCTTTGGCTCCTGCAGAGAAAAGTGGTGACATGATTTATAGATGTATTCCAAGGCATTTGAATACCTTGTTCCTGCTACCTGCTCTGACAACTGCTGTGCTGAGGGCTCCCAGAACAAAGACTCGGGACGAATGAATCCTTGTCTTCACTCATGAGAAAGGTTTAAAAAAGAATCACCTCCTTCTTCTATTATTTCCTTGTCTTGTTATTTTAATTTTTTCCCCTGTGCAGACAGCAACATTAAGCCCACTAGAGAATGAATGAATATCAATGAGACAGGGCAAAGATGAAATATGCAGCAGTTCTCTCCCAAACTTATGAAAATGCCTATGGGGAGGTGGTATTGCAGCAGATAACACACACAGTCTCACACCCACCATTTTTGGGAAACATCCACACTTACTGGAAAATGTCTTCTAAGTGGGCAAGTTTCCAATTGATCCTCAAGTTCATGGTGCACTGACTCTTCCAGGAATTTCATACAGCAATTGCCTTCTTTCAGTTACAAATGGAGGTGCAGCCAGGGCCCAGAGATGCAACAGGCTGCGAGCACTAAAAAGTTAGATACAGGCTTTGCTGTAAATTCCCACATCAGGAACTGCTTCTAATCATAAATTACGTTGCTCAGGAATTAAATTAATTGATTCCTTGGTGGCAGGGAAAAGAAAAAAAGATGGGTTTCTAATAGAAAACAGCAAGGTAGAGACAGTGTCTATAAACACTGCACCAGCTAAATCCTCTCTTCAAAACTTTCTGAGCCCAGCCATTTGCCCAGGGTGCCATTCAGCAGCATCCCCTCCTGCTGCACTTGTGGGGATGCCCTCGCAACTCTCTGGTCTTATTAAAACTCAGGAGAAAACAGAGGCTTTTAGGCAGAAAGGGACTCAAGTCCAAAGATGGTTAACAAAACTGCTGTCTGCAGCAGAAGCTGGTGGCTCCCCAGATGATTTCTGAGTATCCCAAATCCTTACTTTCCATAGGCCCCCAAAACAGGGCAACAACAGCTGGGTGTTACAGGACATGTTTCCCTTACAAGGATGTTCAGGTAGTATCTAGTTCTGGTGACTTTCATGGGCGTGGGTAGAGAAGAAGCAGCAAAGCCCCGACAAGGGGCAGACCAGAAAGCAGCATTTTCCATGAAGCTGTGAGCAAACAACCCCAACCCTGCCCTCTCCCTGCCAAAACAGTCCCAAAAAATAGCCAGCTTTAAAAGGAAATTTTAGTTAAAAGCCAGCTGATAGCACAGTTTCAAAAAAAAATGTGAGTGATAAGCTTTTCTTCTTTCTGAACTGCGCAATCACTGGAGAGCCAAGAAGTGTTTTGCTGGGGTTTTATTTTATATGATAAAAAACTCAATGCTGCCCTCTGTCAGAAATGCAGCCGTACTGGTCCTCAACTGCTTGTCCTTAATTAACAAGTACTGTGTGTTCTTTCCATGGCACAGCTTTTGACCATAAATCCCCCTCATCCCATCCGAGTGAGAAGGTGATCCGATTGCCGCCTGCCGCTCGGTTTCGTGTGCTAAACATCTGACGGTGATAAATAATGCACCTCAACGGCTCAGCTATTTACAGAGATGGCTCAGCTAAGGACGACCTCATGAAAAGAAGATTTATTATTGCCCAGGTAGAAAAAAGAAATAAGTGCAGTTACTGCTTGTGTTTAGTGCAGTTTAAGTGGAAGAATACACGGGTGCTCTGTTAAATGCTGATTAACCTGCGGTGTAAGGTGACTTCCCAGTTCATGGAAGGCCAAGTTGAAGACAAGCCCCCAGGAATACTGAGAGAAGACACCCCTACAATCTGGCGTTGCCCCTCCCCAGCTGCTCAGTCCCATGCTGCATGGCTGTAAAATGTCTGTATGGTCCGTGTCGCCTGCTCGGGGTGCAGGGCTTGTGCTGCCTGGACCTCTGCCCAGGCTGGGTTTAACACACCAGGAGAAGTGATTGCTCGAAAGGGATAAATTACAGCTCTTAGTGATACACTCTTTCAAATAAAAGCCTAAACCCAGAGCTGTTTGTTCCCAGCACACTGTGATGTAGCAGAGCAATTGAAAAAGAATGTGGTGAGGGGGGACACTGCCTGGCTAAGCCCCCTCTCAGCAGGGGCTGGTGAGATTTACACACTGCAGACTTAGAGACTGCTGCCTGTAGCTCCCAGTGAGTGGGATGTGTGTGCTGGGCACCCCACAGTTTCCCCCCACCGAACACATCCAAGACAGCTTTTCTATGGCACCATGTCCCACAGGCACATGAGTCTGTTTCCAAAGTGCCTGACAGCTGTGGAGGGGACCGAATGGCCAAGGGGGTGATGCGACCCTCCCTTGTCCTTACACCCCAACATGTGTCACCTTTGCACTCCTGCTGGGGTCACCACCATGCAGTCCTTGCACCTCCCTGAGAGGAGATGCTACGGTGAAGCCCCGCCTGGAGCTCAGCCAGCCAGCAGCCAAAGCAGGGCTGCCCTTGAAGGCCACTTTGGACAGCATGGCCACACTCTGCAGTATGGTTTGGTAAGGCCAGCAGCCGAGACAAGGAAATCTGCGTTCGTAAAACACCGCGTTTGGTCTGTGGGCACAAGCACAAAGCACCAGGTTGCATTGCTTTTCAGGCAAGTGTTGTCCTTGAGAAGGTGCAGAGGTTGGGATGAGTTTTCTTGACTGAAGACAGCAAAGATATCACTTGGTTTCACAATGAGTCACTGAAACTCGAGAAAGGCAATTCACCAGGGAAATCAGAAGGAGTAATTAAGAGAACATAGTAATTAAAAATGTATCCTAAGAGATCCTGTACGTGATATCCTCACCAGATGGAGAAGCATGCCTTTATCCACCCCAGGTTACACCAAGTCTGGGGAAAGCTGCAGCCACAAAGTCACCATGGTTACTGATGCACAAAACCGAGAGTGATGAGATGTCCTGCTCTGACACAGCCACAGTGTGCATCTTCAAGTTGCAACTATTTAACTGACCCTGGATTGTTCAATTCAAAAAGAAAGAACCACAGAAAGTCCTAATATATTCAGGAATATGAAAGTAGACAGATTAGAGATTTTAATATATGCAACTGTTCAGGGTGTGCAAAGGAATATATAATATGTTATTGGACTGTAAATCGAGGCATTCGTTATGCAGCCCTCATTCTGTGTCCAAAACTTCTGCTTAGATTTGTTTATATCACCTTCTGTCCTAGAGATGCCTGCATTTAACATGCTGATAAATTATGTGTCTATTTGCATGCATGCATACTAAGATGTAGTTGTAATACATCATAAGCCCTGCGTACTAATTATCACATGCTAATGTAGCAAATTAACCATACATTAGTTTCCATCAAAAGCAGATTTCCTTTGCATACAAGGTGCCAGATACAGCTTCATGTGGCCTGATCAGAGTGGTGCATAATAACCACTTGAATACACTTTCCATGCTACTTTGCTGACATAAATCCAGTGATAAAAGCATAAGAAGCCACTGAGGGTTTTAACTTCACAGCATTTACTGCGCATGATAAGGAAACTCGATTTCACTGTCTGAATGTATTCCCAAGGGCACACTGATGCACAGTGGTTTTTGGGTAGTGGCAATAGTAAAATCCGACCTCGCTTTTCAGATTTGTTAAGATGCCTTGTTTTTTTTGCAAATGCTGTCTTCGTCTGATGCTGACAGGCTGCCACAGCAAACTTAGCAGGAAGTTACCTTGACTCTATAAGCAAGTCTATAGGCAGGAAGAAGCTGTTTGGAAACACAGGCTGTGTCTACAGTAGGAAGTAACTCACTTAAGGGTAGCACCAGAGCCAGGTCCTGTCTGTTGCCCTGAGGCTCCCAGTCCACAGGATTACTCTGACTGAAATTCCTCGCCCTGATCACCAGAGAGCAAACTGCTTTTCTGTGGCTGAGGAGGCTGTTCTTCCCTCCTCGACCATGGATACATGTGACACGCAAATTACATACTTGTAACTTGTACTTTTTGCACAGATGTGGCTCCTAGGACAATTTAATGCTTGCCGAAGTTGTGTGGGTGGAAGCACAGCAACTTCCACTGAGCCACACAGTAAATTGCACCTCTCAGGAAGTTTACAGGAGTGCTCTTCTGAGCCGAGGCCAGCTCTCAGTGGATGTAGCAGAATGGCTGCCTTTGTTCCTGGGAAGATGAGGAAACTAAACAGTAGTCCTTTTGCTCAAATATCCGAGCTTTATTTTAGTTCAAAAAATACAAGTTTGTAACTCCTGGGCTACGGATACTCAGTATAAAATATGAAATGTTTTTCCTTGGAAGCACTGGAAATACCTGCTCTATATACAATAATGGAATATAACACAGAACAACCCACATTTCAAACATCCAATTTCAGTAAAGCTGTTACAAGTAGGGGTTCATAGGCAATGAAATTGCTGTCAGGATTTGGCTGTGAAGGATTATAACTGCTGGGCTTGTAAGAGGACTCAGGCATTACAGAAACCCTAATTAGAAAGGAAGTAATTTGGCTACCCATATGTGATTACACCTTAGTCATGTCACTGCCATCTCGTGTCAATTTCCCTCCAAGCAAGGTGACCATGGTCTGTAGTATTGACCATGATGTACGTCTGCAAACATCTGCAACATGAGCTGTGCTCATGGTGCCCCTGCAGCTCTCAAGTAGCCCATGCCCACAGTTCCCTTGGCCTGGATGGGACAGTCCATGGGCTTCTGTGGCAGCTGAAATGCCAAAGTTTAACTTTCAGCTACTGAAACTCCTTCACCCTAAAATACAAGATCTTCAAACCAGTCTTTTCTCAAATTATGATTTTTTCTGAGCAGTTACTTTCCTCTGTGCTACGCATTTAATTGTCCAGAGCCTCAAGCTGCCTGTCTGTGCTTCTCACATGTGTTCTTGCTGCTTGTATCAGTCTTGCTGCCATTGCCAGCTCTTTGAGACATCTCTTTCCCCTGGAACTGTTCAAATATCAGTAGGGGGCATTATTGTCTGAGGCTGCCTGGTCTCAGAGTGCTGCCCGTGGTTCTTTATTCCATTCCTTATTCCACAGGAAGACTGTCCGTGAGCAGATTTTGTGGTGATTAGAGAACTGAGACCACTTTGGTGGGTAATCCTACCAGGAGTTAATGATCCTAGAACCAAAGCTACAGTTTAAAGGCTTGGGCTATAACTCTCATAGTCACACATTACATATGCTGTCTATTGCAAGAAATGTTCTGTAGCATAAATTTGTCTGTAACAGTCCCACCAGCAAAGTCAGATGTTTACAGCTCAGAGGAGTTTGCATGGACCTTCTTTACGAGGGAGAATACCACTATGTTTTGTAAAAGGAAACAGAACAGGAATATAGTCTACAAGCTAGATTCAAGGATGGGAACATGCCTTGAGGTTTCCACAGAGAGGAGTGGTATTTTGTAATTTTACTTTTTTTGCACTTAGTTTATGAAAAGACCTCAGATCCCTTTCACCTCAAATTTTCAGAATGTGTCAGCACTCCTCTGGTCAGGTTTTCTTTTAATCTTTGATTTTGGAACTGGTAAAGTTGTCTTCAAACATGACCTACAGCAGTGCTCTGACATGAGCTTGTGCTTGTGCTCTGGATCCAATTCATTCACGTAGAGAGGAACCAGCAGAGGGATCTGTGTGCTGCTAACACCCTGAAAATAGGACTTACAGAGTCTCTGTGCATACTTCGGCCTTGAGACTGCTAAAGGGGGTGAATTTCAGCTCAAAATTGGACTTCATCTTCAAGCTACAATGTGATTTTCACGCCTGGGCTTTGCTTACTAAAGATTCTATTACAGCCCTAGGACAAAAATGCTAATCCAATAGCTTTCATCTTTCTAGCCTCTCTGTCCCCAGCCACATTCTGGAGTCCACTCTGGATGGAAGGATATGCTGCAAGGAAGGCTGAACAGATGGCCTGGTTCTTCTTTAAACAGTTGTGCATTTAGTCACTAGCCATTATGAAAGAGTTGGATTAATTTTTATTGTGTAGCCCCTCTCTGTGGAATAGCTCAGTCATTCGCTTCAAGAAAGAGCAAAAGCACCTCCTTTCTTCCATCCCTGCTCCAGTACTCAGGTGAGACCCATCAGATCTGCACACAGTGAAAATATGGAGAGGATTATTCTGTCCGCTAAACTGAAGGTAACTGGGGATGCAGCTGCATCTGAGTTAGCACAGAAATTGCCATCAGGAATAACCCCTCAGACCATCTGACCCAGTGTTCTTCACAAGAGAGTGCCAACACCACCTGACATGGAAAAAGGAGCAAGAAAACCTAATAGTGCTGCTACAAAGGTTAGCTTTGGTCTGGGACCATGAGGACTTGCAGCTTCTAAATGCTTTGAATGGTGCATTGCTGGTGAATGTAACTCTTGGCTGCTCCAGCTCTCCATATGGCAGCAGCTTCTTTCAGACCTGTAATCGGGAAAGACAATGGTAAAGACTGGGAAATATCAGAAAGCTGCAAAGAATTCACATATTTAAATAAAGCTTAAGTGAAAGACACAATTTCCAAAGTATTGGTTTGCATATTTACTGCATTGTCTGCATCCCATACCAAGAATTATCCATTCCTGGCAGCATTCTTGCCTGTGAAACACAGTAATTGCAATTACACTTCCTAAAAAAGTCCAGCACTCTACCTCAAACAGCCCAATGCCTTTTGCCAAGCTCACCTGCAAGGAAATATTTTTGATTAAATGATTGAGAAGACACAGACATCAGGTCTGACTTCAATGTAAGCATCCCTTCACGTGACACATCATTTTTGTGTGTGGAAAGGAAGATAAAAGCCCTTTCACCACTGGGTGCTACTCTACAAGCTAATCACTACGCTAATGTGCAGATGTTCTTTTGATACGACCTTTTTCGTACTCCACACAGCAGGTCGTTTAGGTTTTCTGTGAAGAAACTGGAAAGAGACCCAGTGGGTGACTGGAGTACTGCATGTTTGTTATTATCCACCTCACTCATCATAACATCACATGAGTCGATGCGCCTGTGATTTCTTTTTTTTTCTAACGTCTAATGCAGTTGCTAGGAGTTGCCAATGCAGTGGTGCTGCCTGTGGAAAATTAAAGGATCGAGAAGTGAGGACAGATTTTAAATCTACAATTTAAGTCCAAGTGGCACAAGAAGAAGAGCTTAATTTTCTATATCATTTCAGGCGTGAAGCAGAAGGTGACCCCGTGGAAATCATTTTAATAATACAGATGAGATGGGATGTGTCATCTGTAAGTGAGGGAGCAGGGGGAAGGCAGCCACAGCTCACAGGGGGCTGTAGCTGCAGGGAGATGGAGCAGCTTCAGATGGAGATGATTTTTCTGTCAGCACAAAGCGTGTGAGGGGAGAGCTGGGGCACGCTCACAGACAGTGGTGCTTTGAAAGAGTAGGGAAATGATCCTGTCTGAGAGATGCTCTGTCTTGCTGTGACATGAATGCAAGGAGCCAAACTCCTTGCTCAAATACGCAGGCAAATGTTATATGTTTTCCACTACAAGAAAAGAAAGAGAGAAAAAAGAAAGGGAAAAGAAAAGAAAGGAAAAGAAAAAAGAGGGGGGGAAAAGAGTGTTGCTGTCACCCTGGAGAGTTCTTTTTCATCCTATGTATGAATTCTCCAGCAAACAGACAGGTGCTGAATTCATGTTGCATCCTTGAGGCCCTGTGTTCCCAGAGAAGCGGAGCATTATTCCTTGCCTTGTTTTCATTTGTTTTGCTGTGCTAGTTAAAAATTGAGCTCATAGGAGCATACTTCCTGGGGCAGGCAGAATCCAACAAGTGGAGCCAGGTTTATTACCCGGCCTGGCCCTCCCAATTTGCTTCTGCAGTACCTAGGGCTGCTGTCAAGGAGGGCAAGGTTCTAGTTAAGTTGTGGGAAAGTTCACTGGGACCAAACATTCCTACTTGAAAGCAATGCCACACAAGGATTGGCAGTGGGCATGCTTGCCTTCTGCCTGGTCTGGATCAGGGTCACCTAGAAAAGCAGGACAACTGGTTTCCGTTCTCAGTCACAGCCTGGCCCTCAGAAGAGGAGAAAGAGAGCATATTCTCTCACTAAGAAGAAAGATCTAAACCTTTTCAGGCAGGAGCCAGCCAGTCCATACTCCTCTGCAGGTGGGAGAAGGGTGGAATGACCATCACTTCCCCAGGCAGGGAGCAGTGGGGATTACGGAGCAGAGGAATCATTGTAACTCATCCCCACTTGGATTTGGAACTAGAATGGTTGTGCATTCATGCAAAACCAAAAAAAATATTGCTGAAAATGAAAGTAATTGTCCAGAAGGAAGACTGGGGTGAAAAGCAAGGATTTCTTAGCATTAGGCTTGATGTTTCCCATTGTTTTTCAGGATGGACACAGCTCTCAGCTGCAGCCAGTGGAAAGCAGCACTCTTGGAAGAAGGAATAATGCCTTCTTGTTTTCATATCCATGTGTCATTAAATGAAGGTGACAAAAGTTAGGCTATGCTACGCTGGGGAAAAGCTCACATCTTACAAAAAGCAGGTACAAAGAGCAAGAGGTTGGACTGCTGCCACAGTTCAACCTTCAAGTGAAGCAAGGATATTTATCTTCTATGTCCAGACCTCATACTTTTGCTATGGAGGTGTAAGACATAAAACAGTTTCCTTTCCTGTAAAATCACTTCCTAAAAATAGGATATGCACTGCCAAAACTTTATGTGAATGAAGGGCATCATAGCTCATTAGAGGTGCAGAAGGGGTCCAGGGAGTGAGGATGATCTGTGGCATAAGCAGTCTTAAAGCAAATAAAATCAAAATTCTCTCCTGCGTGACAGCTCAGTACCAATGCCAGCAATCTCTCAGGATTTCAGTGGGGTGGCCTGGAAGAGATGGCTGAAGAGAGGGTCTCCAAAGGACTGCTCATCTTGGTGAATTTCAGGTGTCAGATTAAACTTCAGCCTCTGAGCTAACCAGTGACAAACTAGGCATCCCAAAATATATTCTAGCCACAAGCTACTGGATTTTTTTCTGAGAGTTACAGATGGGTATTTGGGAGCCACAACACATGCTTTAAAAAAAAACGGAAAGCAAATATTCTGCTAACCACAAGTTGGCAGAAAGAACTGTTTAAAAATCCTGTCCCCAAAGAGCTCATGAATAAAGGAAAGAAGCTCTTTGAAAAGAGAGACAGAGCATGTGAAAGTCGAGGTGAACCACATCTTTATTTGTTATCACCAGCCTGAAGAGCTAAATGCTCTTTTATTTTGTTACAAACACTTACATGTAGAAAAAAGGAAACTGCTCCTCTGGGAAGACTTTGTTTTGTTATTTTATTAAAGAACAAATTCCATTTCAAGTTATCATTTGCTGGTGTTAGTTTTATTTCTCAAACAGAAGCAGGGAGGCCCTGTGGTACTGAAACCCAGCTGATATTGGGTACTTTTAGCAGTAACATGTAGATGGTATTTTATTTAATTTACAAAATCAGGTGTTTAAGGCTTTGTAAAGGCAGATCTGCAGCCTTAATTCATCCCCTTGTGACAACAGGCTGGAATCAACCTTTATACATACATAGTTTACAGGAAGAGGCAGAAGGAATAGACAGGCATATTATTAAAAACAAAAAACGAATTGATAAATTTTATGTCACAATATACAAAAAGGAAGGTGAGACCAGACATATAAAGCCAAATCAAAGATCAAAATTTATGTAGCTACAGTGTGGTGAACACACAGAGACACTGTGCATTTTCGGTCATGTCTCTCACCAACAGTAATTCTGTGGAAGCAGGACACAGTCCTCTGTTAGAGGAATTCCTGCCAGGGAGGGTGGGAGGATGAAAGAAGTTGTGGTGATAGGAGGCCCTCTTTATGCAGAACAGCAGGTGTGAGAGGGTAGGTCAGAGCACATGGAGCTGGGAAAGCAAGAGGCAGGAACATCATCGAATATGGGAGCCATTCTCAATGACAGGGATGCCAGGCACTGAAGTTGGAGGACTTGTAATGACAAGACATGGTTAGCAGGTCTCATAAACATCCGGTGTGGAAGAGTGGTTAAATGGATCACATTCCCCCTGCATCCAGAGCCCTCTCATGCCCTGCCAGTGGTAACAGCCAGCATTGCTCCTGTCACTTCCAAAAATGCCTCTGGGTTGGACATCGCTCAGTGCAGAATGAAAGTGGTCTCTTACAACCTGTGTAATGCTTCTCATGGATTCTGGGCCCATGCTCTCCCACTTTCTGCTGGACAGCTCTCCATCTCAGCACCTTAATACTGTTAAGGTGACAGTCCCATACAGTGCTGTCACCTTAAAGAAGCAGACTACAGAACGCTGCAAATAGCAGAGCACCATCAATTCAGTCACTGAGTGGCACGAGGTACTAAGAGTGATGAATCTTTCCTACATGGACAAGAAATGATTGATTTGAATAATTGCCCTAGAACATGACAATTGAACACAGTCACTGTCATGATTACCGATGTCTCTCTTCCTCACAGCAAGTCTATAATTGGCAGGAGTGTCTTAGATAATTTATACAGAAACATGATTTTCACACTTTCCCAGTTTTGGATAGTTGCTAATATTTCTTGAGACAGTCATTTTGTCATACAAGGGAGATTTTGGCACATCTGTTGATGCCGACTGTCACTAGATTTCTCCATTTTCCAGTCTTTTTTATTCATTGTCACTAGTACTCACCTATTTCTTTTTTGTATTGTGGAGATTTATATTTAGTAACAGCATTAGATTAGTACAAGTCTTTTTCTGTACTTAACAGGAACATCTACCCCAAGTCCATATGTGAATGGATTTCCTGTTGTAAGGAAAAACTCCTTATTTCTTAATAGTTTGCCTGTATCATGTTGTTAAATAAGTGAATGGCTAAATAAATCAGATGTTTGCTTATCCAACTATCCAGCATTCCAAACTAAGCAGACCACTCCAAACAACAAGCAAATGTGTCACCCCTTCAGGAGGAGCTAGGAAAGAGCTATTCTCCCTGTTGCTTTGCTGTCATGCTAGTGCAGATTGCCACACGCTGCTCACTTCTGTGCTCAGTGGGATCCGACTGCTAGCAGCAGAAGCAGGGGTCGGTGCCCTGCTTGTGGGACTGGAAGGTCTTTTTTATTCTCTTAATCTCACCATGAATCTAGTGAACAGCTTTGACTGTCATCCTTAGAAGTTTTTTGCTGATCTCTCTTTGTATAGAATAGTCACTTTTGCTTACCTGTTTAACAGCACATGTGCTCTTTTCACCTCATTTTACTTGCAAGACGATAAACAAAGCCTTAACCTTCTTTGGCAACACCAGCAATCCCCCAGCCCTTGGGCTCAAGGAGTGAGAGACTGGCATCAGAGCTGTGCTTTCAGAACACCCAGTGCCCTCACTGCTTCATAGGCACAAGTCATTTCAGTGGCAGCATTGCTCAGCAGCAGATTTATTTCTTTTTCTACTCCTGCATGTGTTCAACATCAGTGTGTGAAAAATTGCTACTAGAGGGCAGATACTGATCATGATACAGCTATTACTGGCTGCCAGGTACTGCAGAGATTGGGGTCACTGCTTGCTTTTTCCAAAAGAGAGATAGTTTAATGAAATCTTGCTCTTTGGAGGCAAGAAAGCGTTTATCCCCTCCAAAGAAATTCATAGTCCTGAGGTAGAATGATATGAATATGTATAATTTCTTTAGTGAATTACATGAATTTGTGAGAGAGGATTGAGGCATATAGTACTTTCAAAGTCCTTCGTTCAGCTGTCTCTGCTGCCCGCATTTAGGATATGCCGAGCGGATGTGCAGAGTGTTCCGTGGTGCCTTCAGTCCCAAATGGCTTCACTGATGTTTTTGGCTGAAACAGTTTTCCTTGGCAGGATGATTAGGCAGCAGCACACTCCACGGATGTTGCTTATTACCTCTTACAAGACTGGAATCACTGGTGCTCATCCAGTTTTACATACTGGCTGGTTGGCCCGCGAGCTCTGCTGAGCTGTGATCATACCACAGGCAGCCTGCCACATCCCTTGGGCTTGTGTGTCCAAAGCTGACATTTAAAATAATCTGAGTGGCTAAATCCCAGCAAGATCCTACCAACAACTTGTGTAGATCCTTCTCTCTGTCCTGCTGTGGAAAGGTTAAGAGCACAAGTGCCCACAATTTGTGCAGCACACAGAGGCAGTGAAAACCAAGGGAGAGCAGAGGCACTAGGGAAATGGCCAAAAAAGCTGAGGCAACATCACACAGAGACACACAGCAAATAAGCCAGTGGATCTAGTTGACTTCAGCTGGGCAAGGCTTGGAGTGCTGCAGTGCAGTGTGTTGATGTTCATGAGCAGGCACATCAGTGGCTCTGCTGGGTGGAGTCAGCTTCCAGGATCCAGCCCTGTGACATTTTCTCATTCAAAGAGGCTGCGCATACAGAGAAAGCTATAGTCCAAGTGTAGAGGGTGATGTGAGGAGAGGACATATGAGTTGGAAACATTCCAATGTTTGCTTCAGGCTGGAGATACATCTCTCTCTGTTGAACTCTAAAGGGTGGGTCAACTGTTGCAGCTTCCAGTTGTGAGCCCATCCTCTGCCTGTGCCTGTAAAAGCTGATATATTTCCTGAATGGTCACATCAGAAGTGATTTGGACAATATAACTGTGTGACACTATGCTGAAGCTCAGGTTCAGGCCAGGCAGAGTCTTCTTATAGGTCCCATGTTGTATCTACCAGCCTTGTGCAGATGTCTTGAGCAACCTAAACTGTCCAAAATTGCACTAGGCACCTATGCCTAGGCCAGGTCTTCATAGACCTGAAGGGCCTGTCTCTGCCATTAGCACGTTCACACTGTTTCCAGTAGGTATTCCCTGTAAAACCTTGCATTAAGGAAAACACATCCCCACCCACTATGGATGATGGACTTAAACAGATGGGGGTCTACAAACTTCTTACTCCAGGAATAATGAATGAACTGTTTTGCATGAAAAGTTTATCAGATTATGTTCTTTTTCCCATTGCAGGTTATTCTGAAGCAGACTTGGCAATAAATCACCACAAGCCTATGAATATTTCATGGAAACACATTTCAGCTTATGGGTGTTCTTTTTGTCTTGAGCGATTATGTCTGTGTCTTTGGCCATTCATCGTCTGTGGTACGTGACTGGCCACTTGATTCAAATTACTGTAGTGTCTGGCTTTTGACTGGTTCATTAAATATTTCATAACAAGGAGGAAAAGTAGCACTGCAGGTGACATTTATGTAAATATATAAGCAGGTATTTGTGATATCTTAGTCAGAATTTATACTCACAAATGCTTTGGGAAGATTAAGGGATCTCTCTAAACATTGTTGAAATAGTGACTTTTTATTCCAGTGAAAATTCCAATGAGATAATGAAAATTAAGATGATAATGATTATTTGGGACTGTTGCTCTAGTTAAAGGGATGGGGGTCCAGCATTCTGAAGTCTCTCCAAGACTGGACTATAACTGAGAAACTTAATGAGAAACAGAGTAGATGGGATCTCTTGCAATGGATTTCATTAATGTAGTAGTTCTTGAACAAACTGAAAAACAAATCTCAGAAGCCTGACATTTGCCTTGTCAGTCCATGGGAGCTCAAAGCTAGAATTCATAGAGATTGTAACGAAATTAAATTTTAAGCAGCAACAAGCATTCCTGAAAACCCTCAGTTCTTGTGTGTATCTCTTGTAACCCAAGTTAATTCTTTAGATCACTAGCTACAAAATCTGTAAGGCAGAAAAAAGAGGCTAGAGGAAGGAGTACTAAGATTTGATTTCCCCCAAATGACTATCAGCTTTTCAGGAGCAAACTTTTCAATGGTTAGACTTTTATATTAAATTCCTGCATGCATGTTTAGCAGTCTTATCAGTCTGGGAGCATCTAGCTATGCATACAAACACCAGCCAATGTGACAGATGCTACCAAACCACTAAGTGTCCTTCCCATTGAGTGAGAGCTCTGTACGAACCTGGAAACTGGAAGCTCCCATGAGAAACAAAAGCCTCAGTGAAGTGGATAACAAAAGCCCCATTGGAGAGGCTGGGAGCAGAGGTGCTGTTACACGCAGGTGTCCACCTGCTCAGGCGATTCAATCTCTTGTTGCAGGGTCAGCATGCTGTCGGTGGTTTATTCGAGCTGTAATGGTCTCTGGGTTGCTCTGGTGGAGCCTGACCCTAGCAAATCCCACCATGTGAATGGCACCTGCCACTGCTGTCACAATTTCCCTGGTTGGAAAGAACCTTCCTGCACAAAGGATGCGGGTGCCTGCAATCTGTCAGGTTTTCCTGGTGGATTTGGAGCTGTTTACTCGTCATAAGGATGCCGGCCCTCTCCTTTAGCACCTCCTTCTGAGTGGAAGCGGGCAAGGAGTGTGGGCAGCTAGCAAGGAAGGAGCCTGTCGGGCAGGGAGAGCAGAAGGTGAGGAAGGGACCCAGAGGGACAGAGGAAGGACAGTGTGGGGAGGTGGTGGGAGGGACAACAGAAGAGGAGGCTCAGGGGGACCTCATTGCTCTCTACAAGCACCTGAAGGGAGGTTGGAGTGAGGTGGGGGCTGGTCTCTTTTGCCATGCCTAGCGTGAGAGGACTAGAGGAAATGGCCTTGAGCTGGGACGGGCGAGATTCAGGTAAGGTATTAGGAACAAATTTTTCACTGTTAGGGTGGTCAGGCGTTGGAATAGGTTGTCCAGGGGCGTGTTGAAGTCACCATCCCTGGAGGTGTTCAAGAGACACTTGGATCTGATGCTGGGTGAAGTGGTTTAGGGGTTACACTGGTAGTGCTGGGTGGACACTTGGACTGGATGATCTGAAAGGTTTCTCCCAGCCTTAATGATTCGATGATTCTATGATTCTGTGGAGGCTGGAGGAGATTTGGGAGAAGGACGACGAGCTGCAGGGCAACGCAGACGGACGGGAAACTCAGAGGGCTCCAGGAAACCGATCAGCCGAGGCGGCAAGGGCTGGGCAGCGCGGGAAGAAAGCCGGGAGGGGAACCCGCCGGGCTGCGGTGGGAGCAGGGGTGGGAGCTGGGACCGGGTGCAGGGTGTGCGCGGAACACCCCCGAGCAGGACTGGGGGCAGGGTGTGCGCTGAATGCGGGGCAGGAGCGGGCGCAGGGTGTGCACTGATCGCCCGGGCAGCAGTGGGTGCAGGGTGTGCACTGAGCGCCCGGGCA
>VYXC01002875.1:2281740-2366467 GCA_013397175.1 Platysteira castanea
CGGCCCGGGCGCCCACAGGGGGCGGTTCGTGGGGGTGACGGCGGCTGCCGCCTCCTTCCCGAAGGGAGAGCGGGTGATGGGGAAGCGGGGGGAGCGGGGCCGTGTCCCTCGTGGTCGGCGGTGACCCCACGGCGGGGAGGCGGGCAAGCCAGGGAACCCCCCGGAGCGGGGCTGGCGCCGCGGCCGTGGCCACCTGCGCACAGCCGGGCAGCGAGAGCGGTCCGGCCCGACAGCCCGCGGAGAGCGTGAGCGGTGCCTGCTCTTGCAGGCAGCTGTTCAATTACAACTCTAATAACCTCCCCAGAGGTCAAAGGCGCTGCAGGTTTGAAGCCTGCTGGGGCAGGTGAAGATGTAATTATGTTCTCCTGACAGTTTTCCTTGATGGCTGAGTGCATTGGGACTCTCCCCACCCCCCGACAGCTGTCTTCGGCTTTGAAAGCTTAGCACTGAATTTGTGAGTTTGGCCCCAGTGGATACGGATGCCGGGTTTATCACACCGCGCACCTTTTTAATTATTGCGTGCTGACTAAGCATGGTGGAAAAGTTTCCCTTGCCTGTGTCAGCTCTGGATGCAATGCACATGCATGTTCCGATGTCGGGCTCACCCGTGTCCCCTTGCTTCCTTCCAGCCCCCCTCCATTAACTGAGTGTTTAAATGGGCTATGAAGATAAAGGCTGCATGTTTGGAAAAATAAATAAATTGGAGAGGCACACTCTCCTCTGGCAATGAGAATAAGGACAGTATCTGAACAACTGCTCAAGCCGAGGGAACGTATCAGTGTTTTCACACCAGTGCCATAGTTGGGTAACTATTGACAAATGCTGACTTTTAAATGGTGACTGCTGACTTTGGTAATAAAAACAGAAACAGTTCCTTTTAAGAGCGATCTCAAAACACTCGAACTGATGGATTGGCTTGTTAGCTCAACCTTGACTTAGCTGGGAACCAGAAGAGCTCTTATTCTCTGCAAGGACGTTCTCTGTGAAACAAATCTGACTTACGCTAAACACATCAGCTGTAAGACAGGGTGTTTATTTTGCAATGCCATTTTCAAAACCGTGGTAGATACCAAATGCATGAATTAGATGCAGGAAAGCTGCCTTTCTGCCTGTCTGCTTTTCTGCCAGAGTGCATTTTGAATGGTTTATAGATTGCAAGGTGGCAGTTTTACTTGGAGTCTCACTTCTGTGTTTTAATTAGCTGTCATCAGAGCTGGAGTTCAGCTTCCAACACTTGTGAAGTGTGCCGTGAACGTGCACTCTAGGTGCCTGGGTACTGTTTTGGAGCTAATTACTCAGAGCCCAACCTCTATTAAGCAATGTGCAAAATGGATTGACTGTATGGGAATCTCTTTCCAGTTAAATTTCCAAACTCCTGAGTTGCATCTCATTGTGAACTTACTGAGGTTTGCTTCAATCATCTGGCAATTGAATAGTCTTATTCCCTTTTTTCTCACTCCTCTTCTCTTAAAAATCATTGCTTTAAAGTGTTCCATAAGTGCTGTGGTTTTAAATGTTCCCTGTGACAGCAGCCCACATTCAGTTACTGCTCCCCAGAGTTTTTAATGTGTGGCCTGTGCTCTAACATAGGAGGTGTTTTAAAACATAGAGGCTTAGAGACCTTCCACGAGTAAAACTATCAAATGATCAGAGATGAACTTTCTCAGCAGAAGAAACTGCTTTCTATTTAAAATGGCTTTTCCAGTCGGGGTGTATCTAGGCTGTGAAGGAATGGATTTTTCTAGGAAGTAGTGGGAGGCAGGAAGAATCATGAAAAAGAAGGTGGTACAAAGGAGAGCATTAAACCACAGAGCCAGAACCAGATCACAGATCCTCAGCTATGCAGATAAAATTTCTTCAAGAGGATAAAGAATCTGCTCACACTGTGGTATGGTATTTTCTTATCTTATGTTCCAGGGTGGCTGCAGAATTCAGTGTTGTAGTTCACATGGAGAGGTAGAGTGGATCTGTGGGTCCACAAAGCTCAGGGAAGAGTGGGCTAGGAAGGGTCAGTGGAGTTTTAGGGAAGATGAGTGATGCTCCTCCTGTTTTGCTGGCTGCCTTCCTGGGGAAGCCAGTGGCTGTCCCTAAGGGACTTTGCACAGAGCACTGACTGAGGGTTAGCATTTGGTGGTGGTTCTGCTGTGCTGGATGAAGGCATGACATGGGACCCTCTTCCTTCTCCTTTTAGGTCTTCCCTCGCTTTCCCTTCACCTTCTGTGGTAGAACGTGTTCCCTTCTTCTGCCATCAGCACACCACCTGCTCTGACACCACTCTGCCACCTTCCCTACACAGCTGTCTCTCTGTCCTGGAAGCCGCCTGGTAGGTGTGAGGTGCTGAAAGAAAGTAGGTTTCTTTCTTTGCCTTGCAGGTAGGCAGATTGGGCCTGGTGGCACGGGCAGGGGAGAGAGGGCCACTAACACCTGGCCATGCCAGGCAGCGCCCGGCTCCGCCTGTGTTTGGCACAAGCTGTGAGCAGGGCATTGAGCTCAGCATGGGGAGTCTCAACTGCGAGCGTTCAAAGCCAATTACTGGACGCAGTCTGTGTATGACAAGCTTCAGTTTCATTAGCTGCCTCCCAGGAGTATCGAGCTGTGTGCTCACCTTTGCAGAGATCAGAGTCTCCTCTGTGATGTTATTAGGTGTTTTTAAAAATAGCTCCATCAATCCACTTTAAAAGAGCTGGTCTGCTCTGATAACAGTGCCTGCTGGTGCTTTTCCAGATAAGGAACTTGTCACTTTTCCTGCTGTCATACATGCAGCTTATGCCCTATTTAGAATACAGTATGAAAAAAGACTACAAAATAATCACCAGTCTTGAGTAAAGATTTATGTGTTTAGTTTAGGAACAACTGAACACTCCTTATTTAACTGCTTTGGACAGTTTGGCTTATGAAGAAGTTAGGATCAAGCTAAATACGGAGTTGAAGATAATAACTTCAGATACCAGTGTCTTGAGGAAATCTTCATGATAATGTCTCTTATATAACAAAATGACAACAGGCCAAAGGTATCTTTTTCTTTTCTTTCTGTGCCGATTAGAAATTCATTAGCTTTAAAAAGAATCTGAAATACTGTGTTGTGCATGTATGTGTATCATTTCTACAATGGTGGCAAGCAACCAGACGAAATAGTGTAAAACCAGTTTCAGTCTCTTTCAGGGGTCTGAAAAGTAGTTCCCAGCAGTATCATGAGGAAACTGCAATTGCAGGACATACCTAGTAATTCATTCTATAATGGTGTATGCAGGAGTAGTGTTCTAATTTACACGTTTCTTTGATGTTTTATGAGCAGATGGCATTTTTAAGGAGGTCTATTAATTCTGTGGGAACTTGGTAATGGCTAATTGCTGGGGGATCAGAAAAGAGTAATAGTCAAAGTCTGACTTCTCTGCTCTCGAAAGGGATACAGCCCTCTGCAGCCTCATTTTTAAGCTACTATCCTTTTAGAAATCCTTGCTTAAGAATATTTACCAGTGCCCTCAGCATAAATTTGGAACTTGTTGATTGGTCCTCATTAATTGGACTGTTCTCCATGAACCAGTCACTTGTTATTAAAGGCAAAAGGTACCGGGGCAACCCTGGCTTATTGTGGGACATGGTGCACTGTGCATTTTCATAGGAAAGCCCTGTACTCTTTCCCTCTTTCACTTTTTCTCACTTGTTTCATGGTTCCTTTCCTTTCATTTTTCCTTTCTCTATTTCTGTCTCTTTCATTGCACCTTTGACTTGGTTCACGTACTTCAGGCGCCTTCCTAAAGTGTTTGCAGCACAGGACCTAAGCACCTATTTGCACTGTGACATCAAAGGATCACATTGTGAAATTACAACTTTTCCTTTGAACAAGGGGAAAAAAAGGTTCCTGGTTGCTATGGTGATGAGCGCTATATAAATGCCTATAAATAAATAAAGTAAACAGCTGATTCATGGACTTTGATTTGCACTATTTTTTGCTTTTCTAATGAGATATAATTAAATATCAGAATGGGAGGAAGTGACTTTCTATCAATTTTATTAAATACATGTTATGCCTTCTCTTTTACAGTATTTCAGCTGAGAATGATTAAATAGTAAGATGTGTATTTTTCTCTCTGTAGGAAGTTGACAGTTTGGAAAATCATAGTCTAGTATATATAGCAAAAAACTCTTAGATGCCAAAAGTCACTCCAGTGAAAAGGTGGTGTCCATTTTCAGTTTAATCAGAACATACATTTTGAGCTAAATGCCTATTTTTCTTATCTCTAAGAGACTATTATAGCTGTTGCAACATTTAAGTTCCAGTCAAAAGTGTCTGTAAATGTAATTATGTTCTTCTGCAGTATTTGAAACCCCACTGGTGCACAACAACAAAACTTGAAAATGTCACTGACTTTTTCTTTTATGTCAAAATGACAAAGGCAGAGTGAAAAATCAGATATTCCTTGTTGAAGTTCAAGGAGGAGGGGTGAATTGGTTTTAAAAAAAGCCTTTTGTTCTCAGGTCCATGATGTAAAACTAGCTTTCTCTCTGTGCTAAAGGTGATAATTGTAAAATGGATTGGATGGAGACAATAAACTGCTTCTTCACAAGTCAGGGAGTAGCCATCAGCCCTTGCTGAGAAGGCCCTTTTCATTATTAACCTCTGGAGCCAGTCCACTCACCTGCAGTTCCTGAAGCAGCCCAGTTCCCCACCAGTGCACTGGAGTAATCCCACACCCAGGTGTTTCTCACTCAGGAAACGGGTGCACTTTGATTAGCAGCAAAGGAGAGTCTATAATGGAAGGAGCTGTCCTTAGGGGAAGGAAAAAAGGTATGTGTGATGTACAGAGCTAATCCTAGAAACTAGGATCAGTCTAGTTTCTTGGTGGGAACTGATTTTGCCACAGCAGCCTGAAGAGAGATTTCCTCAGCCCTGAGCTGTGGGGTGCAGTTTGTGCACTGACAGGGAGTAGATCTGCTTTCTACCACAGTCACAGCTTTATATTCAAAGCAACTGTCAGATTTCCAAGGGACTTTGGAGCACTATCCTGTCCTATTAAATGATGATAAAATAACATCACATCCTTCACTTTCTTCCTTCCCTTGGTGCATTCCGATTTGTGTCTATTTGCTTTACCAATTAAAAATATATTTGACTAAATACCTTTTACTTCCAAGTGTGAGTAATTGGGAGGACAGGGATACATGGTAGTTTTCTGCAGTTACACACAACTACTTCTCACAGGGCAAAGCATGTATCTGCACACAGCTATTGAAGGCAGGGGCAGAACAGGAGCAAGGAATGGTGTCCCCAAGGGTGTCACTTGAGCAGTGACAGCCTGCTCCAGTTTGATTTAGGTTTCGTGGGCCCGTCACTTTTGTCACAGCTGAGCTGCTGCTGTGGCCAGGCTGGTGGTGCTCACCTGAAGAACAGTGACAGCTTCAGTGAAATAGCCATAGAGCTGCTTCTGAACCTGGTGTTTTGTGCCATGGGACTGTGCTGATCTCGGAGAGTGGCAGTGTCCCAGTCCTGACCCTGTGCCTACCACAGCACTGTTTCACGTGGGCCTGAGGCCGGAGCAGGCTGTGCCTGCTGGAATGTAGTTTGTGTTTCACTTTGTTTCATCAAAGGCAGTTTTACATGGATTGAGGGTAGGTCTGGACAGTCAGTGTTTGACCTGCATGATGGCCAGTGGACAAGGCAATCCAAGGTTTCTCCTAAAAGAATCGCTGCAGAGGCTGATGAGGTTCGTAGGCAGTCTGAACCCAAACAATCTGCTGCTCGCAAGAGCCACAGGGATATGGGAAGGGTGGCAAACAGGGAGTCTTGAATGTGCTTCAGGTTTGCAGCTACTGCCAGGGCTAACCGCATGGTTTTGGTGTTCCTGGAGACCAGGTTGGTGCTGGAGGAAGACCAGGCTCTGGAGTCATTGATGGAATTTTCTCAATTGAAAAGCAGCATTATTAGTAGCACATGGAGAGGCATCTTTATTTAGAAGTATTTTCGCTGGGGAGGAGGATGAAATATACATAGAGATATTAATGACAGGACAAACTGTTGAGGACAAGCTGGAGCTGTTGTGTATCTCCTTTTCTGGCATGGTTAGGACAAAGGGTGAAACAGTGCATACACCGGATTTATTTTTTTTTTCATTCCTCAGAAGCTCTGCTTATGTGTGGTTAGGATTTTTTTTCTGTCAGATTTTTTTTTTAATAGATAGATATGATCCAGGACCATCTGGTGGAATTTGCTGTTGTCACATCTAGGTTTTCTGATGTATTGCCTGTCAAGTTATGTTGTATGTTCAGATGAATTTCTCATATGATCTGCTGACAGCCACTGGCAGCCCTGAGATGGGGAGTTGGAAGCCTGGGGGGAAGAACAGAGGGGCAGAGCTAGCTTTAAAAATGTAACTTTGATTGCTGTTGATTGGTGGGCTTTTATTTCTGGTATTTATGGGTGACTTTTTTAGTTAAGAATGGTGAATGAGTAAACTTTAAACCAAGTGCATCTAAGTGCACTTAAAATACTGCAATTTTACTTGGAAGGTCTTGGAAGTCCCCTTATAGTTTTGTTGTTGATTTTTTTTTCTTTAACAGCGAGCTCCTCAGTCTTTCTCCATCCTTAACTCTCCATCTTTAGACAATCTCACACCTACTTAAATTGCAGCCTTTTCTTCCTCCTCTACTTCTCAATCCTTATCCAGTCTCTCTTTGGAAAGATCTGAAAACATTTTTGTATTTATTAGGATACCTAATGGTATCCTAATAATCATAGTATCTCAGTCTGCTAATTCTAAATCCTAGTACCATAATAATTCTGTAGTAAAATGAACTTAGATTTTTGACAAATTAGTATTAACCTTTGAAGACAGATCACATGTATAAAAGCAATAAGCAGCTCTGAAATAATGACAGTAATTCTTTTCTTGCTGGTATAATACTCAAATAATTAATTAAAGTAGATGTTTTTGATGTAGAGGTCCACAGTGCAATTGCATTTCCTCACACACCGATGAAGATAACGCTGTACTTTGTAAACCAGAATCCAAACAAGCCATAAGCACTTCAGTTTTGTTCTTCATTTTTTTCTGCCATAATTTGAAGCTCCAAGTAGCAATTATGGGCTGGTGACAAGATAAATTTCACAACTTGTTGTCATTTGTTGTTTTTTAATTGGCCAGATCAGAAAAGAAGTGATTTGTGTTTGAACTTTAAAGGTTTTTAGTTTATAGAGTGCTGGTAGAAAGCAGAGTACAGGTATTTCTGAATGGGTTGGGAAGAAGCCCATTTGTAGACAGAGGTGGGATTGCACTGCAGAGGCATGTCCAGGTGTGGCTCTAAACAGAGACTCCCCCCTTCTCTCTCAAAGCTGTGCTGGGTATACCAGGCCTCCTGCTCCTTACACCCTGCCTGAATGTTGATGAAGTTGGAAGTCACCGTTGAAAAGAAAACAGCTTTCTTCCATGGGAATTTGGATCTTAAGATGACAGTGCCCGAGCTCGGGGGACTCCTGCTGAGGAGGAAGCTGGAAAGCATTTACTTGCCTCTAGTTACTTCTGTGACTCCTTGATGCTACCTCCTGGTCTGGGGACTGCGACTGCCCTTCTGTAGTAGTAGAGAGAGACGTATTAAGCTGGCCAGGCCAGTAGAACCTGAAGATAGGGAGCACTGTTGTGTACTCTGGTCTTGTTCTTAGAGTTTCAGATTAAGGAGATCTGAGACTTGGAAATGATCCCACGCTTATGCTGTCGTAGGGGACAGATTGGGTATGCAAGGGTCACTGTAAAGACACAGCGGCTCTCCATGGTGGTGGTGGTCTGTGTTGCATGGAGCACTGTTCTCATACTGCTCAAGCATCAGCTCAGCTATTTTCAGAAGAAGTGGACTTTGAAGGAAACCCCATAGATGGAATATGGCCAAATCCTCTGCCTGTAACATATTTTGTAGCACTGCAGGGTGGCAAAGCTGGTCGTCAGCCCTTAAACGCATTAAATTAACTCTAGGCAAGCTTGCTGAGAAAAGGGTAATGAAGCGGGTCCAAAATGGGGCGTGTGTGCTCAAGCGTATGCAGTGGCCTTAATGCTGCAGGCAGCATTCCCGCAGGCACGTGGCTCGGGAGCAGCCAGGTCATGGAGCACACTGTGCTGTTTAAATGTATTGCAGACCACAGGTGCAGCCAAAATCACTTAGCCAGGCATAAAAGAGAAAGTCAGTTAGGAGGGAGAGCAATCCCATCAGGAGAAACTTGTGAGAGGAGCTGGATGCGGTCTGGCATAATGCTGGCTGTGGAGGGTATGTTCTAGTCAGCACCCTCTCAGGACCTGCCTGAGCCCGTTGTAGCAAACATTTCAGCTTCTGGTAGTGGAGACTGATGAGGATCTCAGCACATGGATTGTATTGTTTCAGGTGGAGGCGGTGTCTGAACAGATCTGCAGTGTGACTGATGTTGTGCAGTCTTCATCTTTACTTCATGTGATGAAGAGGCGGGAAGGTGGAGATTACTTGAAGCACCTGGCTAGAGGCAGAACGTAATTTATCAGAGTTCATTTCTCTGGAGGAGTTACACAGCCCATATATAATTTAGAACCATGTTAAAAAACAGGGAGCTGTTGTCTTTTAAAATCAGTGAGCACTCAAGTCTGTTGGTTTAAAATCTTGCAGTATGTCTAAAATGAACCAAGAAAGTGTGTATAAACTGTACTGTTAAAACTAAGCCCTTCATAAACTCAGAATAATGTCTGTTTTCCACGTTTAGGCTGAAATACCTGGAGCTGCACGTGGATTTAGCCTTGTCAGTTCTTCTGAAATCACATTTAATAGAGATGTTCTTTTCAGATGTGATCTGTAAACAGATTTTTTTTTGGTTGTTTCTTTTGCAGTAAATGTTGCTTCCCCCACTTTTTTTTCCTTCTTCAAGTCTTTTCTCCCTTCTTCTGATTTAAACCTGATGATGTTATGCTATAGTTGAATTATCAGGGAGAGTGATATCAGTGTCCTCCATCTTGTTGTAAAAAAAAAATCTATATTTTTGTTTTCTGCAGCGTATTGTGAGCAAGATAAATGAGCAGGGTGTTGCCATCCTTTATCACAGTCAGAATGATAAATGACATGTCCTGGAAAGTTTAAAGATGTGTAAGAACGCAAATCCTTGGCCCACAAGGATGTGTGGTTGAAAGTGCTGATCCAGCCGGGAGTTAGGCACATCCTTAAATCTAAGCAGAAGCGTTGCTTCCATTCGGTGTATATGCCTGGCACCATGCTGTGTGGGGTAAGCAAAGCTCATTCTGTGAAATTTGACTTGTTGTAGTGGCCTGAAGTGGGATAAGGAAATGAGCCTTTTCCTGTCCCCTGGAAGAGCAGTCTGAGAGTAGTGCAGGTGTTGCTGTTCTGTGTTACTGTCCTTGGCTCAGCAGTGTAACTGATGTAGATGGAAACCTTGATGGTTTGGTGTTTGCTACCTTGCAGTGCATCCCTCCACTTCTCCTCCTCTCTTTTCACACTCTGCCGGTGTCTGCTAAGCATGGGCAGAGTGCCTTGTTTGTAGCAGGTGATACAGCACTGCAACACCTCAGCCTAGCAGGGTGGAAGCACCAGAAGAGACTGAGGATATTACACGGGAGTGTGTAACCTTTCCTCCACAACAAACAGCAAAATATGTATAAATTTTCAATAATTTAAAATTCAGCCAGGAGGGCCAACAGTATCCTGAGGTGCATCAGGCACAGCATCACCAGCTGGGCAAGGGAGGGGATTGTCCTGCTCTGCTCTGCACTGGGGCAGCCCTCACCTCCAGTGCTGGGGGCAGGTCTGGGAGCCACAATGTAAAGTAGCCATTAGAGAGTGTCCAGAGGAGGGCCACAGGGATGGGGAAGGGTCTGTAGGGGAAGCCTGGTGAGGAGTGGCTGAGGTCACTTGGTCTGTTCAGCCTGGAGAAGGGGAGACTGAGGGGAGACCTCACTGTGGTCTTCAGCATCCTCAGGAGGGGAAGAGGAGGGGCAGCTAGAGATCTCTTCACTCTCATGACCAGTGGTAGGACCAGAGGAAATGGCCTGAAGCTGAGTCAGAGAAGGTTTAGGTTGGATATCAGGAAAAAGTTTTTCGCCCAAAGGGTGGCTGAACGCTGGAAGAGGCTCCCCAGGGAAGTGGTCACAGCACCAAGCCTGACAGAGTTCAAGAAGCATTTAGACAATGCTCTTGGTTATATGGTGATGCTTGGGATGTTCTGCATGGGACCAGGTGTTGGACTCAATCCTTCTGGGTCCCTTCCAGCTCAGCATATTCTATGATTCTATGATCCTATGATCCTGTGGTCTTTATCTGGTTCTTTTTCTGGTTGTCCTTTAGTGGAAGTACTCTTTTTGGCTCTGTTTTCATTCCTCCCCTTTAGTTCGTTTTCATGCCATGTTTCTTGCTGCTTTGTATTTGATGTCATGTGTGCTTTCTGAGGATGCAGTGTGTTCTCTGCTCTGGTTGCTATCCACATATTCCTGGTAGTGTGAAGTCATCTATTTCTTTTCTCATGGATTTGAGCTTGCTTTCTAACTGGGAGGTGATGTATCATTTTTGTGTACAGATGGAAATGGTTTTATTGGGGTTTTTTTTTGTACTGAATTAGATGTCATCCCTCTTGCATCCTTGAGACTCTAAAAGAGAGATGGAGGCTGAGTTTTCCTGATGCAGTGATTTTACAGCATCAGTTTCAGTGAATTACCACCAGCTGATCCCACAGCATTGCAGCTGGCACTGAAATTCTCACGTTCATCTCCTGTGTTTTAAGTGATTTTGTTTACTTCATACAGTGCATTGAGGTCTCAAGCTCATGACTGGAAATTTCTTGGTATTTTATTGATAAATACAGATCAAAAAGATAATCTCCCAGTCTGGTCTTTTTTTTTTTTCCAGAGTAGTCTTTGAAGGTTGCACATTCTTCTGTTGTACACCCTTTGTCCAAGTGTGTTTTCTTTTTGATCTCTATTCCCCTCCTACTTGTTTCTTCTCTTCCTTTCCTTCATTTCAATCCTAGGTCTTCTTTATTCTTTTGGGTTGTTTTGTTTAGGTCTGAGAAGAGACACACCTGAGTTTAAGTATAGTTGGCTACTTGGAGTTAACTTGGAAGTTTTCCTTACAAATGCCATGTAAGCAAAGAGCTCAGTAATTTGCCCCCTCACCTCTTCAAGCTTTTTCCAGTGTCAACTGAAAAGTTTCACAAACTTTTCCCATCCTGCCTCCAACTTTCATTGCCTTTTGATCATCTTGTACTCCAAAGCTTGCTTTGTCATACCTGTGAGAGGCTGTGCTGCACAATTCTCGTGTCCAAACCAACTGATGTTTCACTTTTCCACTGTAAAATGTTTCACCTTTTCCTTTCAAAACACACATGCGAGTGTTCTCCTCTCCTCTGGTCTTTGACTCTGCCTTATAAAACTGAAACAGAGATCTAGGTACTCACTGGCAGCTCTCAGCTCAGTTGCATCCAGGAGCCCCTTCTTCAGGTGCTAGATGTTCTGAAGGCCACATGTGCAAAAAAGGGGGCCAAGGGGCATTTTGATATTAAATAAGGATTTCCTGGTTCTTGTGTGGAGATGGCATATATGGAGCTTGGGATTAAAGATGAGAGGAGTAAGAGTTTATTTGATAACAGAAGGGGTTTCTCATATTTATGAAAAAGTGTTTTTTGTACCACCCAGCTTACTTGCCAGAGTTCAACTGAGAAAATGTAATTCTCAGTGAAAACATTTTTTTCAGTTCATTTCTTTTTCGGTTTCAGAGATTTCTTTGTATATGGTGTTAATTGCCTTTCCATCTTTTTACTGTTTTACCCTAACAATTTGATTACACATGTATTTTTGCTCTTGAGAGACAGTGGGTGTGATACAATCTCTGTTTTAAATTGTTATCATGTAATTAGCAGGGAAAGATGTCTCTAAGGTCTGATCTGCTGGCTTCTTTGCTGCTCAAGAAGCAAAGAGGAGCTGAATTACAGGATGAGTCCTTGACTGGAGTCCTTGTTGTGTAAATTTGGCACAGGCTACTTCTGTTTCAGAGAACCATCTCTTTCTTCAGCTTAGAGCTGTGTGTTAGGACCATGCTTTAATGATGTCTAGGAGTTATAATGAGTTTCTTGGTTATGCTCTATGTACCTCTTGTATAAAGTGAGCTTGCACACAGATCTTTCTTATTCATCTAGCTGTGCTCTCTGATAGTAAACCATAAGATACCTCTTGGGAAGTCTTACAGCTAACACTGAAAAGTAATCTTTGCTCTCCCTTCTCAGAGATCCCTGTCTTCTAAACCAGTCTGTTTGGGATGTTTCTGGTACATTCTTCTCAAAGCCATGCTGTGAGTTTTTAATGTCTTTCGGTGCTAAAATTTCACCTATTATGTTTTAGGGCTCAATTTTGCATCCTGTTCTCTGGATAACACTTACTTTTGGCAGTTCAGTTCTCTTCATTGGTGTACTAGTAGTGTGAATGTTTTGTTCTAAGTGTGGCGGTCAACTGAGAGTTTAGACCTTGGTTTCTTTAAGCTCAGAGACTCATGTGCAGTTTTAAGCTGTATATGAGTTCTGAATTGCAGGTGACCAATGAAATACTTAAGCACAGTCTATGTAACATACTTTGGAAATGCCTTGAAGGAATTTGAAATCAACTGCTTCTGTCCCAGGAAAAAAGCCCTCCTGAGTTTGTAGGGGCTGCACTCCCCCTTCGGAAGAGGAATGCACTGAGTATTGTCAGTGCTTCCCTGGATGTGATGGGGTTTTGCATGTGCTTCTGGCAAGCAGTCAGTCAGACGTAGTTACAGAATGACCACAGTCTGTCACACAGAGCATTCACTGGTAAGCCTTGGATGCATTGGAAATGAGTGAGTTGTGAACTGCTTCGTGCCTCACTTTGCTGTTGTTTTCCCCTCTCCCTGCTGGCCACATGTAATGTAAATTGAGTGGGATGGTGGTGGTTTGTGAATTGAAATCCCTTTGCACTGGAAAATTAGTTTCCCTCAGCAGATGAGGCTTTCATCTGTAGCTATGTGGACAAAAAGCCCTCTCCAGAAAGGTGTGTGACAGCACTTTCATGACCTCTTTTTTTGCACTGACTCAACCATATCATAAACTCACTTTTGTGAGCCAAACCAGACTCAGGCTGTTCCTGCTATTACCATTTATTTCAATTTTAATTTCAATGTTTTCCTGCCTACCTTTCACAACAGATAGGAGGAGTGGCAGGAGGGAAGAGGAGGACCGGTGAGAAATGAAAAGGTGCACAAAGATTAATTTGCTGTGTAATTTTCTCTTTTAGAGGGAGGGAGAGACACACCTGGGAAAATAGGTTATCAGACCTCTAAGCACACAGATGAAATATTGTCCTTTGTAGCACACACTGTGGTGTTGCACTGAGGCAGTCACTTACTCAGCACTAAAACTATACGACCAGATTCATTTTGAGGAGGCATGATGTGGTTTTCTCTGTGTGTCTGCATTTTTACTGCCTTTAGCTAAGTTAGGGCCCTTGGTGCTTATCCCTTTTTAATGATTTGTTCTTACCTCTGCTCCTTGCTTCTGGCTGTTTGTTCTTTACTACCTAGGTTGTTACTCATGTTCATTTAGAGACCTGAGAGTTAATAGAAAATGAATATTGGAGTACCTTTCACCTTCCCTTCTCCTGTAAGGTTGCCTTACAAGGGCAACAGTTCCACACACATTTATATATGGCTTTGCAGCACCTTGGCTTCTGACTCTGTTATGGTTGTGTCAAAGTATAAAGCTAAAAGCTTTAGCAGCAGCTAAAGCTGTTGGGAAGCTAGCAGCTCATTGACATTAATTTATTTGGATTTATAAAACCACTGATTAATCATCTTTTAATGTGGGTATAAACTTAGAAGAAATATGTAGTCTCTGTATTAATTGTAATCTTTTATATGAATTTTGCAATAGTCATACATATGTATTATATATAAATATATATGTACTTAGCACAGAGGTCACAAAGAAAGCTATTATGCACAAAGTTCTCTAGTCCTTGCTTAATTTATGTGCATGTATTGTCCCATTGGAACACAGGACTCTTATGTACAGGCTTATTTTTAAGCATTAAATATATTCAAGCAAATGAGAGAAGAGGGTTTTTATTTCAGTATATGTTGGACTTTAGTTTGGTGTATTTCATTACCTCGATGGTAAAGAAGTGGTGGTTATTTTGTGTAACTGTAAGTCACTTAGCAAGATGGTTGTTTTCTACTCCTGACTTGTCCCTGACTTGGGTGCTTTCTCCTTTCACATACTTGCTGCAGTAATACAGGTGCAGATTTGGGTCTTCATAGTTGCAAGAGAAGCTTTTTGTGCTGTAGCTTTAATCCCTTTGCCTGGAAGGAAGGGTTGGCTACCTCAGCAGATTGTTCCTGTCAGCCTCCAGGACGGATTACAAGCACATCATTCTGCCATGGACGGGGTGAAGCAGGATGAGCCAAGGCAGGAAGGCTGTAAATGTCCTTTATCTCTGACCTCTCCAGACCTGGGATAGGATTCACTGCCTGTGGCCAATACATAAGTATACCTTTGTCTTGTCTTCAAGGTCACAAGACCTTCCTCTTTGAGGCTGATGAGTGTGACAGCACCCATGCCTTTACTGTGGCTCATCTTGGGAACGCTTTGCTAGTGAGAGGGTTCAGCCCTTCTCCAAACCCTCCCTGTGCTGGGTGGCTTCTGTTGGAATGGCTGCATCAATGCTAGCAGAAGCCTAGAGATGGAAAAGCACATCCTGGTGTAGGAAGCTATCTGGAGAGCCCTTGATGTCTTGAAATACTCTGTAAACTAGCTGAAAGACCACTCTATTCTTGGCTTTGCAAGTATCAGCACATGGATCCAGAGCTGTACAAAATGAATGAGGGCAGATGTTTTTAACTGGAGCTGTCTTAAACAGCAGTTGGTTTATCAGGCTGATGTTGCTCTTCTCTCAGTGACAGTCAAGTTACACTTCAGTTATTTGAAGAGATTCTCGTTGGCAAAGACTTGACTCAGCATTTGATGCAACAGAGGATCTTGCCGGTGGGAGGGAAGGGAACAGAAATGAGCTGCTGTGGCAGGGTTGGGTAAGGAATCTCCCATCATCGAAGGGCCACAAATGAATAGCAGCTGTGTCAGTAGTTTTGCAGGTATTCCTCTTTCAACAGATACTTCCTGCTTTTTCTCTGAAACTTTCACCTTCTTGTGTGTATTGAATGTCATATCATCTATTTATGGGGATGTTAAAACCTCCACACAAGTGGGTCACAAGGAGGGCTTGTAGTGGAATGATACATTGATTTATTGGTGGGAAAAAATGGGGCAAAAATTAACCACCTTGGTTTTTATTACTATTCAAATAAATACAACAGCAAGTCTAATACAAAAATTTCCCATCAAGTCAGGCTTGGACTTCTTCCTCTTGCTGCTGTGCCCTTGATAAATATGCCTAGATTCAATAGTCTTTCCATGAATTTTCAAGCTGCTGAGAGCATGAAGAAGCTCTTCTTAGGTATTGAACTGTAAATTGTTGCATATGACACCTGGAGGAGTTGAAATGGGTTTTTACAATTAATTCAGTATATTCATCACACTTTCCCTATTGTGTGCAGTGGTTCATGTTGAAGCTGAGAAAGATGATTCATTTGCTTTCTTCTCCCTCCTGTCAGTAGCAGCAGTAGCCCTCAGAGCAACATTTGAAACAGTAAATGCCTGGCCTGCAGCCATGTGTTACTGCTTCTCATCTGGGCGTTCTGATGATACTGTAATCAGATGAGGGACAAAGTAAGAATTCTTCTTTTCCATGGGGAAGATCAGACTGGGGTATTTAAGTACTAATCAAAACTCAGTTGTTAGGGTATTTTTTAATTGGCCAGCAGGTATTTTTCAGTCCTATGGCCTGTGCTGTCAGGAAACACCCTTCTTTTTTACCTCCTGTATAAATTACTGTATGATTTGTGTGACCTAATGCTCTGTTCTGAAATTTCATGTGACTATCAGCACCCCTGGGATATGCTCCCCACTCAGTACATGGATGTTTTGTGGTCCCTTAGCATCAGTCTAAATGGTTGCACTACGGGGAGGGTGTCCTGTGATGCTGTGCTCCTGTCTGTTGTTAATATTACACAGCTGTCCTAGGAATAGGGCTGGGTTGTCTTCTGGCTGCATCCTCTGAAATGTGAGGCTGTGTTGTACAGGTGTGGCTGAAGGGGGCGTTGGAGGCAAAACAATCTGTTTGCAATTACGGGACTCAAAATGGCAGTAAACCTTTTTATTTCCCCTGATTTGATTTAGATTCTCCTTTAGCTTGGCTCTGAACTATATTCCTGTCATGCTGCTGTTGTAGCTACTTCCAGGCATTTGTCAGAGACCAGCTAATTGAAGCACACGCTCCAGCTTGGATCAAAACTGCTGTTTTGATCAATGCTGCTACTGCTTCTTGTGGAGTTCTTTCCATGACGTACTAGGACTTTGGCCTGTAGGTTTGTGTTCTCAAGGTTTTTGAGAAAGCACAAAGTCTCTGAACACAGAAAAAGTGGAAGGCTGGAACAAAGGCAGCTCGGGGAACAGTCGTGTCATAGAATATTTTGGGTTGGAAGGCACCCACAAAGAACATCAAAGTCCTGGACCTTGATCCTCGAAGCCCTCCTGTAATCCTGCTTCTGAACCAAGATGTTCTCATCAATTCTGGAACAACTGCAGCCCACTTGCAAACCAGTTGCATAATCCAGTGAAGGCAGTTAAACTCTTGGACATCTTAAGCCCTATCCTTTGGATACTTCCATGCAGTTATTATCTGTTCACCCCTGTAGATCTGTTTTAAGTGCCTGACAGTTCGTGAAAAGCAAGTTTTGTGTTTCTATTATGTCTCTTCTTTTCCATACCTTGGCACTCCTATGATTTTCACATTCAGGGGTGTTTTTCCTTTCAAGAGCTGTATTTTGCTGTGATATTAACATCTTAATTTCCTAAGACATCTGTAAGACTTGCTGGTTGTGACTGCCCTGTTTATCTCAATAGACAGGAAAAGGGGCTCTCTTCCTTTTCCTCCAAAATTCCCAGGACAAGACGTTCTGACAGGGCCTCCAACTTGAGGCTAAATTGTGGATCCAGGGGGGGTTTACCAGGCATGCGGGTGGCCCCTGGAACCTCTGCATTGCAAGTATGGTGGAAATAGAAGATGGGAGAAGGGTGTGTGGGGAGCAGAGCATGTCAGGCTTGTGGCTACTCCTCTAGCAGCTCTTTGAGAGCAGTAGTGACAGAGCTGGTAACTTATTCCGCTCTGTCCTTTACCATGTTTACTCTGTCATCTGTGGTCTTGGAGGCCTCAGCTTCTGTCTTGAGCCCTGAAGCCCATGAATACAACCTTGGAGTACACAAGAAGTTTTGATTGTTGGATTTATCACAGGAAGCTGCTCCCATATTAATGGATCCTGGTGTGGTGCATCCCACCCAGATCCCTTTGACAGTTTCAATCTTTTTATCTGTAAAATGGGAGATGTGTGAGGTTGTGGCTTAATATTGACGTGTCATCTGAAAGAGGGCAGATGATCTTCCTGCTGCCTGGGCAAAAATAGTTAACAAATAGTGACTGTGGGAAGCACCAGGATGAGGCCATACCCAGGGATCTCAGGCAATGTTTCACCCTCGCTTTCTCATGTCAGTCTTGGTGAACATCATTTACTTACCAAACTGCTCTTATGAGCATGAATGATCTCAGATTCCCTTGCAGACACGTTGGCACTAATTACATTTGCAGGTGTGCAGTTGGCAAAGCTGTAGGAGAGGGGGTTGGTTTATCTCTGTCACCCTGCTGACCTGTCATTACCGGTGGCAAAATGGGAACTTGGAAGAGCGCAAGTGACACCTAACCTGAATCAGAATGGCTGCCAAAGCCATCTCCTGCCTTGGGAACTGGCAGGTGACTCTCCCACACCATTCCTCTCCCCACACACTGCATACAGCTGCAGGAGCAGGCCAGTGTGTCCCTGCAGTGCTGCTGTGGTGGTTCCTAATAGGGATGGAGGGTTATTAGAGTGAATGGTTCGGCATATGACATTCAGATAGCAGGCAAGTATATATTTTATATGTACAAAACATGCCCATATATGCAGAGGAGAATAAATATCTATGAATTTGTCAGGTCGATGTCAAGACATGTAGCTTGTGTGTGTGTGTGTGTGTATGTGTGTGTAAAATATGTTTGATCACACTTAAACCTTTTTAAACCTAATATTTATGTAAAATTTGCATCCTACATCTCTTAAGCCTTGGGAGTATGTCATTCTTGAAGCAGTTGAGCAAAGTGGGGTTTGGCTCTTGAGATATTCTTCAGAAAAACACTTTTTACCCCGCCAAAGTATATTTTTGCTTAGGAATTTCCAATATTTGGCTGAAGTCCTGGTCCTTTCGACATGAGTTTTAATGTTAGCTTCTGCAGAATCAAAATGTCATCCTCTCTGTGTGAAGTCCCAGTCTTGGTGTCCAGAAACCAAATGCTTCCTTTGTCTCCTTTTGTATTTATCAGTACAAAGACTTTTTTTGTTAGTTCAGGCATTTTTTTTTTTTTTTTTTGTGCTCTCAAACTGAAATGCACTTTTGGTTCAAAAGCACTGCAGGAAGAACAATTTCTTATAGAGAGTCCTTCTGGGACTATAAATAATAAATGCTGTGAGTCAGAGTGACGCAGGCACCCCTGCAACATATATGTGCAAGGCAAAGATTCAGTAAATAATGATTTACCTGCTCTTTGTCAGCCCTAAACCAAGAGGGATCTATTCAGACTTTCTGGCTAGTTTGATGAGTTTTGTTTGTGCTGTACTGCTTTTTAGGAGTTCTAAAATGTGGTGCTGTTTTTGAAGGCTGCAACTTTATGATGGGTATTAAATATTTATCAAATGCTTAGTTCAGAGCCAAGACCTCCTATTCAAACCTTACCAGCTTGTAGTAGGTGCTGACTGTGAAGAGCTTGGTACTGCCACACTTAGTGCCTTATGGTGCAATAGGAATGGACAGTTATTATTTTGCAGTTGTTGGTATTATTTGATTATGGTTCCTTCCCCACGCCTTAATGATGTAGTTTTGTACTTTGTGGTGGGGCAGATTGACAACAGGACCCTCTTCAGGACGGGGGTTAAACTCCCTAATTCTGTGCAATGTGATAAATTGTACCTAAAGAAATCCATTAGTAGAACTCATTCCAGAGGCAGAGAATAAGCTTAGTCATAAATAGAACACCAGTATGTATATGTTGTCCTTTCTTCTCCAGTAAAATAAAGAGACCAACATGGTGTGTCTGGGTTATCAGGGTTCCACTGATAAAGTCGCTAACCAAGATCTGTGGGGTCAGTGGAAAGGCTCCCGTTAGCACCAGTGGAAGGTAGGTCATGCAGTGGAGCTCTCTGAAGTGCAAAAAACACAAAGTCAAGATGTGTTTTCTCAAGTGAAGTCAGCTCCAAATCTAACTCCACTCCTAGAGTTTCAAAATTCAGAGGAAAAATATCAGACTTTTTCCACCCAAGTCAACATCTCTTCATTCAGAGGGGCAACGGGACAATGAGATGATCTTAAAAAGAGAAGGGTGACTCTGGATTTCCTTAGTCCTAGTAGGACAGGCTGAGGGCACTGGGTGGGCTCCCTTCTCTTTGCTCTTTTTATATCATTTGTTTCCCCCAGGCAGGTGGGACTGCCCAGTGTCTCTCTGAGATCCTCTAAAGACAGACATAGGCTCATGCTGTCGTTCAAAGTCCACCTTGAGTGTGTGGGAAGAGGTGTTAGAGAACTTTTCTTCTTCTTCATCCTTCTTATTTTACCTGTTAGGTGTCAAAGGGAAAATCCTCACAGACAGATATTCAACAAGATGTGTCCTGCGAGTATGCAGTCAACTCATTTGCAGAGAGCCTCTTATGTTTGCTTGTGACCTGCCTGCAAGAGTGTCCCTGCAGGGCTGGGATCTCACTCCTGTGTTTAGTGGTGTGACTTCCTGCCATGAGCCTTTTGGTGGGCTCTGATTGCATGTAGGTCCCACAGTGGGATAAGAACTGGACGTGTTCCCAGTCACTAGTATGTGGTTTGCCATCTTCATGAAGCTGCTCGGTCCCCACAGGTTCAAGCTGTGCTCTGAAGGCTGGTGTAAGGGACTCACCTCCCTGAGCTTGTGTGCAGTAGGAGATTCTTGTGTAAGCTCCTGGATAATTTTTGTGCCTTCGTGTTTAGGAATTACCACCATAAAAAATAACTTCAGTTTGAAAATACTATTCCCTGGATCTCTGAAGGAGGGCCATCACAGCCTTGTTCAATTCTAAGCCATTTGCTGACCATCACAGCTGGGAAATTGCTTCCCTGGTGCCAAGGGAATTACTAGAAAGCATGACGAAAGGCTTTCACGTCCTCTAGCAAGGGGCATTTTTTCCTTTCTCTCCTATTGTTTCCTTCTTTTGTGTGAAGTGTTTGGTGTAGCAGTGGCGTCAGTGATCCTCAAAAGCAGGATTTCTAAAATGCCTGTGTCCCCCCTCCCCAAACCAGTTTGCCGCCTGTCTCCCACGACGTGCTCAGCTCTGTGAGACAGCACGGTGGTGTTTGTTTCGGTGTGGCCGCCCGTCGGGGATTTGCAGGAATACTGCAGCAAATCATCCTGCATGCAAGGCTGACCTCTGGGAGGCTAACAAATTGAGGTGAGCCAGCTGGAGCGATAGGACACCGCCGGCAGACGGAGCATGCTCAGACCTGGGGGAGAGAGGTAGCTCAGGCTGCGGATGGTGCGCGGGTTACGGTGCCGAGAGCTCTTAGATGGGATTTTTGCTTTTTCTTTGTGGTGGTGAGGAAGGAAGAGGACTGGAGAGTGCTCGTTCCCCTGCAAAGCATAGCTTTAAGGTGTCTTCTTTTTCCTTTCTCCTGTGAAAGAGAGGCACCGGTTCCTGTTATTTAGCAACACCAGGTATGCGTGCATGTGCTGAAACACTGATCTACCAGGCATAGTACTTCCAAGACTAAAAATGTTGCAGATGCTCTGAATTACTGCATTTCTTTGCTGGGTGTCATTGTAACTGTGCTGTGTTTGCTGTGCTGATCACATACGGCTCTGAATTCAGTTTTGTTGGCAGTTCTGGTTGCAGTGTACTGAGGGGAGGGGGGAGATCAGCATGTTTTTGGTATCTCCTCGCTCCCCCCTTCCGTGCAAGTTCACACTGAATCCCTCCTCATGTGTGCACATGCGGGAAGGGAGTCAGTAGTTTATTTGTAATCCTACGTCTTTGTAGTCCGTCTTTGTTTGACTAGTGGTTTGCTTTATCATTTTTAAACTAAAGTCTCATGGGGAAAACATCCCTGATACGGACTAAATTCTGTAGGTTTGGAGTAGTGTATTTCTTGCTGGACAGGTGCTACTATGGGATTACTTTTTTTTTTTCTTACCCTCCCCTAAAAACATGCTAATGTGGAGCTTGTGGTAACCAAGGAGGGATTTTCACTCTTCTTATTGGCTGCGCTGTGCTCCAAACAATTTTGGCTCCTGCTTAGAATTTGCAGCACACGGAGCGGTCCTAGGCACCATGCTGATGGAAAGCGGGGAGAGCTTGGGCTGTAAATGCTGCTAAGCACCAGTCCCAGTATCCAAATAACACAGGTCCTCTACCCGCTGGAGAACAGAGAAAGAAAGGATAGATAAAACACAGAGAATAACAAATGGCAGCTAAAGCCCAGACGCATAGCTGGAGTGGCTGAAGATCGTCTTGTTCAGTACTTCGGGATTTCACATCATATTCTTTTAAATTCAGCTTTGCAACATTAGTAAATTTTCCCTTCAGCCACCCCTACTCCGTCTTTGCTTTAGGCAGACCACTGAAGTAAGATAAACCTGCTGCTCTCTTGACACTTTTTTTTCTGGCGTAAGTATCTTGCTTACAGGCTAAAAACAGGAGACCAGGGAAAATGAGAGGTTTTTTACTCGTATGACAGGGCTGTTAATGACAATGTAACCAGATAGGTTTCAACAGGATACTTGGGTGAACAAAGATCAGCTGGAATGAACTCTGTCTGTTAAGCTTTCCCCTCTGTCTAGCAATGGTTATTTTGAGTAACCTGGGTTTTCATCTTTAGGCTCGGGACTCAGAAAGTGAACAAGACTTGCGGGCTGAGAGAAATACCTTCTCTTCTTTTTCTTCACCTTTTTAGCTCATTTTTTTACATCTCTTGCCTCTCACTTGTCTATCAGAAATGCATTTTATTTAGGGGAATTTTCTGGAGATCTGGGATTTTGTTTTGCGGAAAGGATTTCAGACTTCATTATGGTGGGTGGAGGACAGAACTTGGAAATGCAGATCTTAAAAGCCCAAGAAGTATTCTTTTTAGATTTATACTTTTAGCTCAGCTTTATTGCTTGCTTCTTCATTGACTGCTTAGTGCTGGAATTTTTTAACCTGTTATTTTGTAAATCAAGACAGGAGTATCAACAAATGTTAAATCAATGGCTGCTAGTCATTGTGAAAGTCAGGTTGGATCTCTTCCTGTCCCAGCTCTCACAGACTGTGAAATTAAATGGAAGAAAACGTAGGTTTTCCATCCATAAGTGTAGCTGGTAGGTGTCCTGTAGCCACCAGTCTTCTCCTGTTCATATTGAAGGTACGTTTGCAGTAGGGACCATTGCACAGAGCCTCGGTCTCCTTGGTTGCAGTCTCGTGTAGAAAGATTTACAGTTTTGCTTTCTATTCCTCACTTATGCTAAAACATAAAAACTAAAGATAGACCTAATTTTGATCATGACTATCTATAGATAAGGTTTCTATAAGACAGGGTTTTTTAAAATGTATTGTAATATTTTGATTTTTTTTTTCTGAATAAAGCTCGATTTAAAAAATTCTTCTTGAGGCTACATAGTCAAGATATTCTTGTTTTTCATGTCCCCTCTTTGTATCAGGCTTCATTATTGATATTTTTATCTTTAACTGCTGGGCTGACTCCCTCTACAAGAATCTGCTCTTTTCGTGTTTAAAAAGTCAGCACTTCTACAGTTGGCTGCTTTTCACAAAGAAAATGTTCCAGTATATCAATCATTCAGTGTACCATCCTTTCTTTAATGTGCTATGTACTGTGAAAGATATATGTATCTCATTAAATAAATAGAGTGAATAGGATGATAACAGCTTTTTGGGCTGTGGGAATTGACTTGCTTGTAGTTCTGTGGGAATCTGTGACAGAGATGAGAATAAAAGCAAATTCTTGGCTGCTGAATCCCAACTCCCCCTCCTTCCAATTGGGAAAGTTGCCTTCTAGCAACTTCTGCTTTGAGCATGAATGAAGTAGGTATTTAAAACTGCATGTGTTATATACACTGAATCCTTAGCTAAGCCTCTTGCATAAGGGATGGGAAAAAGAACAGAAGACATTTTGCAGGAGGAGTGTGAAATGCCATGTTTGCATGCTTTTCTTTTCCTGTACTGGTCCTGGAAAGCCAGTCTAGCAAGAGATGGATCCAGGGGTAGGAAGTGCTGACGGGTAAAATGTCCTTGAGGAGGGAATATCTGCTCCTACCCCTCCCACTGTGTTACCATAACAAGAAGCCCATTTCCTGCCCATGCAGCTCTGCCCTAAGTCCTTCGCTGTCCTGTGGCAAGGGCAGCCCCTGTCCACTTCCAGTTGTGTTGTGTTTCTGGGGACTGTGGAGATGGTTCTCTTTGGACACCCTGCCACCACTGGCAGGCTGTGCACAGGAGCTGACCAGCTGGGTCAAAGCCAAGTTGGCCTCTGTGGGGAGGCATTTCTCTCTGCACAGAGTGGTGATGCTCTCTGGAAATGTGTCTCCTTCAAGCTTTTTGTTTCTCCATTTCATGAGGCTTTTTAGCCTGCTGTAGCTCTGGGAAGCTGAACATTGGCCTGGAAAATGTTCGGGAAGTTGGTAACAAAAGCTTGTCAAGGCTTAAATAGACAAAACCAGCACTTCTCATTTTTTTAATACCTGCAGGTATAGGTGACCCCTCTTTAGGCATGCTGATCACCCTTGTTCTCCCTAATCAAGCTCTTGGTTTTTCCCTTTGGGGGTCTTAGTAGTGTACATTTGTCTTTTTTGTAGTTGGGAATTTTTAATGTGGATTTTGTAGCTTTTCTCGCCATTTCTTACCTGGATTTCAGTTTTTAAAATGGAGAGGAGATTTGGAACACTGTCCATCATATTAATAGCTTTAGTGATTCATCCTACTGTAGCATCACAATTAAAAAAAGAACAACAGAACCCGTCTCCTAAATGAATCCAAACAGTTCTTTATGCCAACTGCCTATTAGTGGAAATTCCTCTCTCATCCCACCCACTCTGATCTCCTAGACATATTAACAGGAGATGGAGAACAGTGTCTCCATCTATGCTTCCTGTGTCCTTACCGCTTCCTGAGGATGTTTAATACATCAGATAGCCTGTAGCTAACAGGCAGAAGGTACTGCTGTGTCCAAACTTGCATGAGAGTAGTATGGACCTGCAAGACACTGGAGGGCTCTGCCAGAAGTGCCTGCTGAACACAACAGATGAATGTTCCTGAAGACTTCACCGGGTCACCAGCAGCCGGTGCTAGTTAGAGGAGAAGTAGCTGGGCTGTGAGAATGAAACTGTGATGCTTTTGCTAAGTGGATGGGGGTGGAGGAAGAAAATGGGGTAAGCTCTTCATGCCTGTGAACTCTTGGAAAAAGAGTAAAGATGAGCTGACCAAAAATAGAGTCCCTCCCACAGGCTCTTAGCTGCTGGAGCAGCATCCATTGTGGCTGAGCTGCAAGCCTCAGGATATGCTCTTAATTCCATTGCACAGTCTTGAGCTGCCCTCACACCGGTGTTTTTGTTGAACTTGCCGTGTCTAGCTCTAAGTCTGCTGCCTCCTGCCCTGTCAGCATCACTGCCAGGGAAATCTGTCTCTTCTGCCCCCCTCTCTCACTCCTGCTGCTCCCCTGCAGCCCACTCCTCTCAGGAGTCCTCAAGGGTCCCCTCCCATGGGACATCACTGCCCTCTGCCAGCTTGGCAGCGAGAAGCTCTGTGCCGCTTTTACGTGCACGTCTCTTCTGGCTTGGCTCTGGTCTATCAGCTGTCGTGTCTCCTGGTGCTGAAGGATGGTGCTTTAGCATTTCAAAGCAGAGAGTGGAAAAATGTCAGTCCATGTGATTTCCTTGGTTACTGGGGCGTATTACCCACGTGGAGCAGAGCCCTGGTTATCCCGGTGTCACTGGGAGGTGAGAGGGTGGATGAGTGTGGTAGGGATGGGGAGGAGGGAGTCTCTGAGCAGCTTGGGGGGTGACTGGCTTAGAGGCTGCCCTCTGTGTGGAAAGAAACAGCACAGAGCACTCTGCTCTTTAAAAAAGTAGCAGTGTGTCTGACCTGCCACTTCTGCAAGTGCCTTTCAGTTCTTAGGATGTTCTCTGGTAACACCGTGGGAGTGGCAGCCCTAGACCCATTTTGTGAGGAAAATTTAGTAATGAAAGTTTCCTTTATTGTGAAGCAGCTCTCTTCAGTTGGAAAACTAAATGCTTTCACCTGTTTCAGTGTTACCCTCTGCCTCCTGGGAGAGTTTCCTATCCCATGTTCTACTGCTGCTGACAGCACTTTATGACTGATCTCGGCTTGGGGCACTGAGGAACCAGGGGACGAGGAGACTGATTGCTTGCCTTTACTCCCTCGCTGTAGCCTCTCCTGAGTATGTAAAAGCAGACAGTGGGATTGTTTGTTACTATTTATGCTCTATCGTTTCCTGAGGGACCAAAAATTATAGTTCTTGAAGGCCCGTTTTCACTGAAAGTGTCAGGTTGAAAAAAAGGTGGATGATAAAATGTGGGAAAACAGGCAAAGAGTTAAGACAGTTCTCTGAGTACCTGTGAAATTCTCCTTTCATTTCTGCCTGTGACACCCCTTCCTGTCCACATCCCCTTGTTCATTTTCATCAAAAGCAGCTTTCTCCTGAGCAGCATAAACCAGGATTTAGGAATTGGCAATGAGGAACAGAAATGAAGATGGATTATTTTAGCATTGCTAACATTTAACATACATTCCTGACACCTGGTTGGCTAAAGCACATACACTCACTTCAGCTAAGTGCAGGGAAGTGAAAGAGCTGCAATGAGGGAAGAGGTGGAAGAGGGCCTTGCAGGTGGTTTTCACTAAAAAGCTGAGTTGTTCATTCCTAGCCATTTAGCAGGTATGGCTGTGGCAGAGTCTGAAATGAAAATTGCTAACCTCTGAACATTGGCTGCATCCATCAGGCTGCATCTCTGAAGTGCCTCTTATGCCCTTCCCTTGGGGCCGGAGGGGAGAGAACAAATCAGTCAGGGGTGAAACATTGGAACAGGCTGTTTTCAAGAAGGCCTGTTTGGCTCAAGGGGTTTGTAATGGTTGGCAGAGCTCTCTACCATCAAAATGCCCATGAAATGCAGGTGGGATCAGTGGTGTTTTTATGGGCTGTGGGCTTCTTATGCCTTTCAAACACCCACACATACACGCTCACCTCACCATAATGGAATAATAAAGAGGGCATGTGATTTTCCCTCCTCTGCCAAGTTGTTGCAACTTGCATTGACTCCACTGAACTTGCAGGTGCTTTGTTCTTCTGACCCACAGAAGTTAACTTTCACAATGCCTGTGGACTGGCCTTCCTTTAAGTATGTGCTTGCAGCAGAGGACTTGCTTGTTAAAGGTCTCCTCCATGTACTGATTATCAGGCTTTGCACATGGCTGCTGGGGCTCGATCCTTTCTGTGGTGATGCTGTTGAAGTTGCTTAAAGCTGTGCTTACAAGATGAAAGGTTTGTAGTGGAGAGGTTATGTACAGAGTTGGCTGATATCACTAGACATCTTTCAAAGACAGTGAAGAAGTCAAATAAAGCTTTGAAAGCCAGTAGCAACAAAATAATTTAGGATCTGTCCCCATCAAAAATTTCTCTTCCTGAAAACTGGTTTGATTGCATTAGCAGAACCTAACTGAGTGATACACTACTGTCCCCAGTGGGTTTCCATTCCAGGCTGTCCGTGGAATAGCCATGGTTCAGAGTTGCAAAGCCGTCAGGAGCAGCAGTCATCCCCTGTTGACAGAGGAGGACGGAGTGAGATGTGATGTGACAGCCATCATTTTTCTGTGCAGGATATCTCTGGCACCCGGGACAAGACCCAGTTAAAATTGCTGTGCTGGGAACAAAGGCTAGGTGTTAGAAATGAGTTTATCACAGTCCTTCATGCCTCTCTTGATAGACACTGGCTGAAGAGGTGAATGAGTACTAAGAATAAGATAGAGAAGCATCTTTGGGGCATGGTTTATGGAGAGTTGATCCTGCCCTTGTAATCAGATCTAGGTCCCTTTCCTTTTTTTTTCCATGGTTGAAATCAAAACAACACATTTTAAATTTGCTGCTTGCTTTCAGGGAGTTTCTAAATGAAGCAGTTTTTCAGACCACTTGCCAACGAGGTAGACTTCATGTCTGTTTCATTTGAGTAGCTAGAAATTGAAATGAGTTTGTTGCTCAGATCCCCAGAGATCACCTCTTGAGTTTGTGTGGCTTACAGGTAGCACTCATTTCTTTGGCGTTATTCAGACTCCCATGTACCTTCAGTTCTTCCTAAGACAGATTCCACAGGCTGTTGGGATCTCACGAGGTGTAGGAATCCCTTCGGATTTCATTGAGTTCCATTCAATTCCAAGTTGCATGATCAAGCTTTTAGCTTGCAATATCTCTTTTCAAAGGAACTCCTTTGGCAGTAGAGGAGGTGTTTGCTTTGGTCCCAAATATGCCCGGCTAACTTCCTCCACTTTGCCATGTAAGAAGTGTCTCTTGGTTAAAATGCTAAAGGATGCTTGGGATGTCAGAACATGTGCTTGAGACTTCACATTTTTTTCTCCCACAGCAAACTTGTACCAAAGGAAGTTTAAAATTGCTACCTTGAAAAACAGCAGCTAGAAACAATGTAGTAGGGTAAATACTAATCAGAAATTTCCCTCCCTAAAATTCCCCATGAGTCACGGGTGCAATTATTTACAGCCTGACTAGCCGTGAAGCTTGATGCATAATGAAAATTGAAGCTCATAAATTCTGTAGGTGAATCAATACGTCAATTGAAGTTCACAGTTGAAATTATAATCAGTACTCTGATATAAGCCAGTAGTGTTTCTGCATAGAAAGAAAACAGTGGCAGGGTCTAACAGAAAAAGAATCAGGAGGAGCACAGAAAAGGTTCTTAGGTTGGGATGGGAAAATGCCAACAGTGAAACGCTTCAAATGCATTAGCTTATCATTTGTATAAGGGTTGGCTGTGCTGGTGCAAGCCAGACTCCTACTAAATGAAGGTTTGATTGCTTTAATGACACATCAGTTCCTCTCATAAAGAGCAGAGCTTTCCTCTCTCCCATGCCAATATTTCTTTTGGAAGACGATGGCAGTTCCTAGATTGATCCTGGATTGCAGCCAAAGCAACACCCAGGTGACTCGGGATTCTCCCACAGGGCAGTCCATAGACCTGCAAGTCCTTCCCCCACCCCTGAATGAAATGAAATGGAATGTGATGTGCACTAGTTCACATTCCACGTGGAGTGTAGCAAAATCTGTCCTGGCAGTACCCCTCGAGCTATCGCTACCTGCACAGTGAAGGTGAGAGGCACCGCTGAGTGCTCTCGGCCATGCAGAGCAGGAGGAGGAGCTTGGTCTCCGAATCCTCTGCAGGTGGCCCAGTGATTGCAGCGCTCTATTTCCTCTCACCGGGGGAGGGGTCTGCAAAAAGCAGTGATCCAGAGTCCCAGAGAACATAGTTTTCTTTCTAACAGATCTTCATAGAGCTCATCCTTAAACTCTTTTACATTTTCTTTTTCAAAAGCACAGAAATGAAAATGAGAGAGGAGCCTTCCTGTAGAGCAGCTCCCAGTTCTGTTTGCTTTGTATTTTTTTACAGTTTTGGGGAGAGCTTTGTGGCTTTTTTCTTCTTTCCCCTCATTCCCTGGAAGGGAGAAAAATTACGAAAAGAAGCCTAAACTCTCTTGAATAGTCCATAAAATATGATTTATGATGGAGCTGTAAACCTGATGTTTAAATGGTTCCTTTCTTGTTTTATCTTCCACAGGTCTTTGCCCTCACCATGTCAAAGAGTGTTAATGATGTGTTCCCTCTCCATTGCATTCCCCACCTGTCATCCTGCTAGGATCTAACTACAGAATGAACATAGCAGCTGTGTTCAATGCCCTGCTCGTGTCTGTCCTCGCTGCCGTGCTGTGGAAATACATCAGACTGCGCGAGCATGCCGCCATGGTGGAAGAGGAGTTGGTCCTCATGCGCCAGTCTCAGGAGCTTTCTGAGGCTCAGATTGACTACCATGCAGCTCTGCAGGCCCTGGTGGAGAACGGTACCAGGATGGTGTGCACTGGCAGGATGCACACTGACCGCATCTGCCGCTTTGAGTCCCTCTGCTACTCTACCGAGGCTGAGGAGTTTGTCTACTTCCACAGCAACTCCTCTGTCATGCTGCCCAACCTGGGCTCCCGGAGGTTCCAGCCGGCTCTGCTCGACCTCTCCTCTGTGGAAGATCACAACACCCAGTACTTCAACTTTGTGGAGCTGCCAGCTGCTGCGCTGAAATTCATGCCGAAGCCGGTCTTCGTCCCTGACGTGGCGCTGATCGCCAACAGGTTCAACCCAGACAACCTGATGCACGTCTTTCATGACGACCTCCTCCCCATCTATTACACCATGCAGCAGTTCTCTGACTTAGATCTGGAGGCACGACTCTTCTTCATGGAAGGGTGGAGTGAAGGTGTTCACTTTGACCTGTACAAGTTACTGAGTAACAAGCAGCCGCTCCTCAGGGAGGAGCTTAAAAACCTGGGCAGGCTCCTCTGCTTTACCAAATCCTATGTGGGACTATCCAAAATCACCACGTGGTACCAGTACGGATTTGTCCAGCCACAAGGGCCAAAGGCTAACATCTTGGTTTCTGGTAATGAGATCAGGCAGTTCACCAAATTCATGATGCAGAAACTGAACATCAGCTTGGAGGAAAGCTCCAGTGAGGAGTACATCGTAGTGTTCAGTCGGACAATCAACAGACTTATCCTAAATGAGGCAGAACTAATCCTGGCTCTCGCTCAGGAGTTTCAGATGAAAACCATTTCTGTCTCTCTGGAGGAGCATTCATTTTCTGACATCGTCCGGTTGATCAGCAATGCGTCCATGCTGGTCAGCATGCACGGGGCCCAATTAGTCACGTCGCTCTTCCTGCCGAGAGGGGCCACGGTGGTGGAGCTCTTCCCATATGCTATCAACCCTGAACACTACACCCCTTACAAAACCCTGGCAACCCTTCCTGGCATGGACCTGCAGTACATTGCCTGGCAGAACACCGACAGGGAAGACACCGTAACCTACCCGGACAGACCTTGGGATCAGGGCGGGATTGCTCATCTGGACAAAGCTGAGCAGGAGCGCATCATTAAGAGCACGGAGGTGCCGCGGCACCTCTGCTGCCGCAACCCCGAGTGGCTGTTCCGTGCCTACCAGGACACAAAGGTGAACATCCCGTCTCTCATACACGTGATTAGGCAGACTGTGAAGTCTAAGCCCGGACCCAAGAAGCAGAAGTGGTCTGGTAGCCTCTACCCTGGCAAAGTGAGGGATGCCAAGTGTCAGGCCTCTGTCCAGGGCACGAGTGAAGCTAAACTTGCTGTGTCCTGGCAGATCCCCTGGAATCTGAGGTATCTCAAGGTCAGAGAAGTAAAATACGAAGTGTGGATACAAGAGCAAGGGGAAAACACTTACATGCCTTATATATTGTCCCATCAGAATCACACCTTCTCAGAAAACATTAAGCCCTTCACGATATACCTGGTGTGGATACGCTGCATCTTCAACAAAAATCTCCTGGGACCTTTTGCAGATGTGCTCTTGTGTAGTACATAACCTGCTGCACTACCTGGACATCTCTGGTCTCCACTCCATCTGTGGTTTAAAACTTTTCATCTTGTAGTTTGTAGAGGGCTGAAGAGGACTAGACTGTACCAGTGCCTAAGTGTCCATTTTATTGCACTCCACATGTATTCTTTCAATGGTATTTATTTCCAGTAAGTGTTTGGGGAAAAAAAAAAAAAAAAAGAGAAACCTCTGTGTTCTTCAGAGTAACTTCCAGAGGTTAAATTACATGCTGAATACATGTAATTGAAAACAGAATGGAAGTGAATTGTGTGTACCTTGGTCGTGATTTAAATTTGTTCCTATTGTGTGGTGACTATTTAAGCACAGCGTTAAAGCGCAGTTAATTCCATGGCTAAGTGGGCAATTCTCATCAGCTTTCTCATTGTAAGTTATTTTTTTCAGTAACTCTTGACTGTAACTTTGAGTTCAAGATTTTGTATGAGAGCCTTCATTAAACTGCTGTAAACCTCCTCAAGACTTTTTTGCATTTTATTATTTGTCAAAAGTATTACTGTGGTAGATTTGTCCATTCCTGTGATAAAATGTGTATGTGTAGCTTTTTATTTTTCATACTTTGACTGAAGAGAATGAGACTACAGTGTCAACTTCATGTTTGAAATCAGATTTTACTGCACCCCTATTACAAAAGGTTGTAGTAACAGATAGGAGGTGCAAGGGATGGAGTAGACACAATAATTTACTGTGTTTTAGGAGTTTTCATTTTGTGAGTTTTGTAGAGGTGTGTGAGAAAGGAGTGAGGTGTTTGGGAGAGGTGATGGAGGAGAGATTGCACTTGGAACAATGTGCTCAAGAAAATAATTTTTTTTTTGGTGTTTGATCAGAATAGTCTGTTGATAATAGCCACTAATAGGTTCATGCTTTGCTAGGGAGTAGGCAGGTGGTGGCAAAGGGAAGCTTTCTGTGCACAGGTGTTCCTGGATGCTGGTGGAAGGAAGCAGTCAGGAGGAAACAGGTAGGTGGTGCCAGGGCATTGGGCTGGCCAGAGCACGTGGCAGGGATCAGCCTGATGACACTCACACCTCTGTTATTCCAGTGAGGGGAGTAGTTTATTCTAGACTTAAATTCTTTCTCCCTGAGATCAGAATCTGGCTTCATTGCCAGGGTAACACATTGGCTACTTTGGGCCTGGTCCTGCTCAGATCTGTTCTAGCTGGATACCCTAAAGGCACTGTCTCTGAAAAACAACTCTGAGTCACAAGTGCAGCTCTTGAGGGGAGAAAGAAAGGGGCAGGACTGTGAGATGTTTGCCTGATAGATGTTAGCATCTTCCATAGTTTATCTCCAGTGTTAAAGCAACAGGAGAAGTGCTTTCTTCTCCTCTCCCTCCCCCGTCCACACCTTCCTCCCAAGGTATGGATGGACATTTGAAGAGTAGGATAAATGTCTTGCTTTCTGGGCTGATAGACGAGCATCTCAAGGCAGGATTATAAATACGGGTTCTAGGGAGAGAGGGAGTAAAACATGGCCATACAAATTCAGACGAGAAACAGAAGGATTGAAAAATGAGCAAACACAGCACAACATTGGACCTTCAGGCAAGTGCTACTTCTGTATATTCATTTTCATTATGTCTTGCTTTGTTTTCAAACGTTTATGATTTAAAGGAGGGGAAGAAATAACGTGAGTCCCAAAGTCTGCATTGCTTTGCAATTGTAACCTTGCCAACTAATAGTTTTTGCCTTGATATTTTAAAGGGGCACGGGAATATTCCCATTGTTGTTTTCTTAGGACAAAATGGGCTTCTTGCTGAAGTGAATATTCGAGCTGTGCCCCGAAGTCACCATGTGATTGTACATTCCACGCCATATATCTCAGAGCTGAGGTGAGAAAAACTTCCTAAAAGATGGCAGGGAAAGCAAGTTGTTCAGGGAAGCCTCCAGGACCTGTGGCTCCCCAGGAGCTCTCTGGCTGATGAGCTCCCACTCACAGAAGGGCTTTGCAGCAGTCCTGCATCCCTATGTCCGTTCAAGCTGAAGGTAGCCCTGTGGCCAGTGGCCATGCTGCTGGCTGTTACCAGGGTGGTATTGTTGGTATCCTGTTTGGTAGTGAATGAATTTTCAGGCATCTGAAATTTAGTCAGCATTCATTTTGTATCAGTTCTCAAAAGTCATTTTCTTTGGATGTGTGAGCTGCCTGTGTTCTCCTAACCATTGTTCATCCTCAGCAGGATATTGATCTGCTTGTTGCCTTCCTGCCTGCTTTTTTCCGTGCCTTATGTAGTAATCTTTCGCTTGTAATTTGTAGATCATCCCATTTCACTTAAAATTAGTTCCATATGATTGCAGATTTTATAACATTTGCAGATTGGTTACAGCACATTAACAATTTTCTTCTCCTATCCTAATGACTAATCAACAAAATTGGCTACAGAGCAATGAAGTATCATATATGTGGGTTTCTGTGCTCTTAACTCTGGCATGAAACAGTCTCTCGTGTTCAGAGAGAGACTCGTTTTTTCCAGAAGATAATCAAATGTGCTTTCCAAAAATGTGCATTCAGGTTCTGTCTTCCTCATCAGTGCTATGAGTGCTTTATGAGGTGGAAAGAAAATGAAGGGATTTTTCCTTTTCAAATTCTGAGATAGCTGAACAGTGAAGTTGTGCTGGTGATGTTGCCATTTGCCTCCAACACCTGCCCAGTGTAAGAATGTCTGTGCTGGCACCTCACTGCTGTACCTGAATTCCTCCTCTGCCAGAGCACACAGCACTGAGAGCCGCTGGTCCAGCCTGTAGCTGCCATAAATTGGGCACAGTAGTTTTAGGCTGATTTATACTACCTCAAGAACTGCTCTGGAGTGCTGGCATCTTTCCATAGTAAATTTTCTTTCATTTAGTAACTTTGCCATCAGTGTTTTGCAGGCTGATTCCGTTTCTCACTCCCAGTCCTCCCCTGTCCCGTGGACTCTGTTTCCCTTGGTTCTCTCTGTCAATGGCAGTTGATGGATCAGAAGGAATGCTTCCCTGGCATCATTTGAAGTTCTGTCCTGTGGTGAATGCAGACTCTCTGTGCACGGGGGCTGAGGCTGCATCTCTCACGTGCACAAGAAGGCAGGGCTGGAGCTGGATTAGTCTGTTTCCAGGAGAGCTTCTTCCTTGGGTGAGCTTGTGGGGCTCCTTTCGACAAGTTGCTTTGTGCAAGAGACTTGGAACTTCTACCACTGCGTCATTTGTTTCTGCTCCCAAAGCAAATGCGTTATGCTCTCTGGTGCTGTCTGGCCACACTGTCCTGGAAGAAGAGAAATAGCTGGGATTAAATCCAGAACCCTTTGGGGGCAGTGCAGGATGCTGGTCTTGAACTCGCTGCTGGTGCTGCTGCTGGGCTTGTCCGTGCTTGCAGAGATGGATTATCCAGGAGGATTTCCTCCGGCTGCAGTTCTGTACCTCCTTTTAATTAGCCCGAGGGCAAGGACCAGCCAGTGGCTGCGGTGGTGGGAGGGCTCTTACTGACATGGATGAGGATGAAGAGGAACTGGATGGAGCACTTGGACCCGTGAGGTGTTGGAGCAGGAGCTGCAGGTTGATGGTAATACACCATGGGTGGTAGGGGCAGGCAGTGATGGGCTAGTTACAGCCCAGATGGGTCACCCAGGGTGGATTTTCCACCTCCAGAAAGTGACTGGAGGTAGTTAATCAAGATTCTTGGGTCTGCAGAGTTCAAATTGAGATTTTTCTGGCTCCTTCCTCTCCCCTCTCCTGATTCTGTTTTGACAGATCCTTTCCTTAAGGAAATTACAGCTCTTAAGAGCAGTAACTTGTGACTTTAAAGAACTACTCTGGAGGCAAGGAATATTAAAACCAAAAAACCCAAGCTCTTTAAAAGACAGTTTATGAAATATGTTTGCAGAAGAAACCAGACCATTTTTAGAAGATTCTGGTAAGAAATAATTCCAAGTGCCTTTTTTGGCTTTATCCCCTCAAACCCTAACAGCTAAATACATTACTCAAGGTAAATGTATGACAGGAATATTTGTTAAATTCGTCTATTGATTTTTAAAATTTTTATTCTTCCATTTCAGGCCACTTTTCTGCCCCCATCTCTTAAGGCTTTGCATGTCCAGCACTCTGGGATCTGTGGATGTCTCTTGTCCCAAGACACCAACACCTCACAGGACCCAAATTAAGTGAAGACACTTAGGGTATTACTCATTTCAACACGCTGTAGGCTGTTGGTGTGGATGGCACCGATGCAGAGGCACATTTACTCCAGGTGGACTGGCAAGGGCCCTGACACAAGCCTTTAGCCTCCTCGGGGCAGGAATTCAAGTCCTCAGTAAGGAGGTTGTTGCTCTCTGAGACCCCTGGGTGAAAGGAACTCTGTAAGCACACCATCATTTAACTTGCATTGAACAAAAGGGTGACTGCAGCATCTTTATTGCTGTATCTCTTCTGCCGAGCTGTATAAATAGCACACTTATTTCTAGAATATTTTTGCCTCTGGTGTCTGTGCCATTGTAGGGCAGGGTAGTTTAGTGGATAGAAGAGCACTTAATTTTTCCCTGCTGGACTTGGGGTAGGCACACTCTTGGAATGGCTTTCAATGTGATGACTGACAGTCCATCTGTGCTGTGGGTGGTATGAGAAGCATCACCATCTGCACGTGTGTGAGGCACATCACCGTCCTTATGTAAGAGAAGTCACCTCCCCCAGCATGGCCCTCCTGAGGGGCTTTCAGCCAAACCCTCTGGTAGTGTGGGGCTGGCTGCACTGGAGAAAGCCATGGTGAAATTACACTGATCGAGGGCCTAGCCCTGCTTGTCACCTTCTCAAGTCGTCCCTTCAAAACATGCTGATTACTAAATTAATTGTTGGCACGTTCAAACAGATGCATGGAATAGCCTCCTGTTTGCTCGAAATAACTTGGCAACAATCGCCACCTTTAAACGCCACTTAGTCCTGTGGTTTTCAAATGTGTTGCCTTTAAAATTTAATTGAGTTTCCCTTTGTTGGGTGTGTATTCAAACAGCTCGCTCCAATTGCCCGATTCACCTTCTGGGTTAGCCGTGTCCCTGTATGCATAATGTAGCATCCACCGACAGATCCAGGCAGGGTAACACCTCTCTTCTCTGCCCTAGAGACTCCCTGCTCCTTTGTCTCTCCTTGCTTTAATATTATCCTGGCCTCTAGCAAGAGCCAGCCAGCACGTGGGTAAGGTGGATGGAGGTGGGACAGTCTGCAGGCGTTCCATCCCCAGCAGCAATGATGTTTTCCCGCTGTGGATTTCCAACCGTGTTATCCTGTGGATGTTCCTGGCGGTGTGATGCTTCTGTGATGAGTCAACTCCTCCTGCTTCTGCAGCCTGCCTGGAAAAAACCTGCCAGGTTCTTGTTGCTATCCACGAATAGGTGCTGGGGCAGCAGCTGCTGTGTGGACTCCGATGGATCTCCTGCTTTGAGGTGATTTCACCTGTGCTAAAAAACCAGAGCCTTTCCCTACCCACCAGCCCCAGGGGCCAGGTCTGCCTGTGTGGGTGGTGAGGTGTGACAGACCTGGCTTAGGAGACAGGCTCAGCCTGCTGCTCAAGCTGCCTAGCAGGGTAGAGGCACTGGTGGCCATCTGGCCGAGGTTTTCATGAAATGTGTCTGGGTTTTTTGTGGGATTCTCACTCCAAGAAACATGGAGGAGAGGGAGGTGGCATGTGGGGAGCTGTAATCTGGAGTGAATTACTGGAAGATCTCTATTTTTTGGGTGAGACACCAGCAGAGGACTGTAGGTTCAAGGCTTTTGTTTTAGCTAGGGACTCCAAGATTCGCTGTTTGTACAAGCCTTCCTTCCAACCCTGCTCCTCTGTTTGAAGGATTTATATCATTCTCCATTACTTTGTCCTTTTTATTTGCTCTTCTCTAGATTTCATCTTCTGTTTTGCCACTAGAAGATGAAAAATTTGAACTGGGCTTCAGGCAGAGGGAAGCAGGGGGAGAGCTCAGTGAGAAAACACCTGTGTGTCTCCAGCTGTGGCCAGGAAGCCCCTGACAGCAGTGCTTCTGCAGGACAAGGGAAGATGAGTGCTGCCCTCCATATTTCATAACCAATTTTTTCATCTATTTCCTTCTGACAGAGAAAGGTACTTTCCTCCACACATGAATACTCAGAGCCAGACAGCTGTGAAAAGCCCTTTCCTTTCTTCTTCCTCGGAATTCCTTCCTCAGGATGGTGATGATGCTTCAGAGGAGCAATTTGAAATGCCTTTTGCTTAGGGGGAAGAATGGGATTCAGTTGTCTGGGAGTGGGGATTTCAGATGCTTTGGGTTCTTGTTCTTTTTCCTACCTCTCACTTGCTAAATTTTGGGCAGGAGGTGACTGTAGGACATCCTCTGGGTAATGCTGATGCCTGGAAGATGCTGTGTCCTTGGAGAATGGGGACAAAGAGACGTTTCTGCTGCAGCTCCAAAGGACCAAACACCACAGTCACATGTCCCAACTGCTTCTGTGAGAAGCATATTGTTTCTCTGACAACTTTTCCTTCCTCCACGAAAAAACCCCAACCAAACCAAACCAAACCAAATAACCAAACTCTATTAGGGAGACTTTTTGATGAAATATCTAAATTTCAGAGCTATCTTTCCATTCAAAACTGGGTTTGAAACAATTTTCAGCAATTGATTAGGGTCTAGAGGGGGGTTTCTGGTTAAAATGTGGTTTATTTAGACCATTTTCCTTCTCCCAGGCTAGAGGAAGGGCTGGGGAATTGGTGGGGCTGACCTGATAGTGCCTGTCTGCAGTGCAGAATTTTTGGTGGAAATCTCAGGGCAGCCTTTTCCTCCCAAAACTGTGCTGCAAAGCTTGTAGGCAGAAAGAAAACTACCAAATAGCAATTAGCTTCCTTCTCTGCATTGCATGTTCCCCTTCTAGGTGTCATCACCTTTCTGAGAAAGGACCTAATTTAAGAGTGTTCTCCTCAGGAAAAAAACCCCATATTTCTTACAGCCCAGGTTTAGGAAATCTCTGACCAGCAGGGCACATTTACCATAGCAGTGGCGTAGGGAAGGGTGGCAGGTATGTAACACCAGGCTGTGGTGGACACAGCTGCCTGGGTGGTTTTTCCCAAGGTGAGCACCACTGCTCTTTCCCTGCTCCTGCTGAGTTAATCTTTATCCCCTACAAAACAAGAGCATACTGGGGGCCAGTTTGATGCATCCTCACCAGTAGCTCAGGGCCACCTAGGTGAGCACCACACACAGATATGCTGCACACTTCCAGGCAAGGATTTTGGCTCTGCTTTCTCAGCTCTCTTTCAAAGCAGTAACATTTCAGGGGTGAAAAAGACCCACAAAATTACCCACGTGGAGCAGCAGTGCCCCTCAGTTTGTGCTGCTCCAGGCCAGACAACCCATTTATCTGGAAACCCTCTCTGCTTGGTGGAATTAAAGAGCACCTTACAGCCAATCCCATATAATCTGTAGGAAAACCACAGCACCATTAGGTGATCAACAGCTTCAGGAGCAAGCAGACATGCCTGAACACAGCCAGGTGCAGTCAGTGCATCCGGCTGTAGCTGCATGGAGCCTTTCCCTTTTTATCCTTGTTCTGGTCTGATAGATTTTTGCATACCCTTTGCCTTCATGTAAACAACCACACGGGTTGCAGTGGAATAAACAAAAATCAAGCCCTTGAATGTCATTGTTTACCAGGGAAGAGACCAGTGCAGAGCTCCATGAAATCCGTGTGCAGCGCTGCAGGCACAGCCACCTTTGCTGGGGCTCTGCCATAGTGGGGGGCTCCAGCCACCCGGACTGCCTTGGGAGCCTCCTTACCTTTGCAGGGATACACAGCAGAAGGGGAAATCTGACAGTGATTGTAAAAGGGATCTGTTTATTGTTTAACTCTGAAGCTCCCTGACTCTCAGGGGAACCCGTTCCTTGCCACAAAATCAAAACAGACTGGAAATGCATGTTTTTAAGCTGAAGTGTTCTGAAACGCCTTAAAAATGTAACCTATCCATAAATGCAAACTTATTGCAAATCTACAGCTTGAAGCAGAGGCAACAAGAAGCACAACTCCAGTGCGATTTATCTTAACAGGTTTTGTCCATTTTGTCCATTTAAAGCATTTAAATAGCCGCACTGGTAGCTTTACACTCACCTGATGTGCACCTGCTGCTACACCAGCCCAGCTCTCCAGCCACCAAGAGCTCCAGGTATTTCAGACCTCAATGTACGGTGTTTCTCTTTACATCCTGCCTGCTGGAAGCCGTGGTCCTACAGCACACTAAACAATGAGGCGCTGGACTGCTCTGCTGAGCTTGATTTAGTTGCCTGAGACCAGGCATCACCAAGACCGAGCTGCCATTGTTCACTTGGAGGTGTGGCCTGGGGTAATTAATTTCCCAGTTTAGCTAAGAAGGCAGCTCAAACTCTGCCAGTCTGGGATCCCACATGTGATGGCAGCACTTCAAAAGAAAATGCTGCTGACAGTGGGCTCACTCTGTTTCCCATTATCCAAATGGCATCCGTGGTGACACCAGGGTGATGCTTCAGGGCCCAGGCTGGGAAAGAGCAGGGGCTTGGCACATGTGGTGGTTTTCATCTGGTGTTCCCTGCCAAGCCCCCAGGTTGCCTTGTCCCTGAGCTGTGAGCCATTTTCTCCTCAGTTAACTCGGTTCGACAGTTCCAGCTGGTCCCAAGCCATCATAATTAATGCCACGTCTTTCCCGTTTCTCTCTGGCTTTCAAACACGTGCCCAGGCTCCTGCCAGCTCTCATCAGCCACTCCCCTGGTGCCAGCAGAGTAGCAGCAAGCCAGGGAAAGGACCAAGTGTGCTTGCACCAACGCTGCAAGGCCAAGCTTTGCCAGATCTGGATGGGACTGGTGCATCACCTCCCACCTCAGAAGTTTGCTCTTGGACTCTTTGCAAGAGTGGAATTAAAGCCTCTCTGCATTTGGTGGTAGCTTCCCTGTCCTCTTCCACTGTTTCCTGGCCAGGTCAAAGGACTGTGGAGAACCCATGGGTGTGTTGGCCTTGCTCCCCATCATTTATCAGAGTTGTTTCCTCCTCGAGGTGTTTCAAGCTCTCCAGCCAGAGAGAGGAGCTCTGCGGCACAAGAGGGTTATCTCAGTGGAGCCACTTGTGTTCCCCTTTATTCTCCACATTTACTTTCTTTCCTCTCATCTTCAGAGACAGTGCAATGAATAAAAAAAGACACCTGATTAAGGGGTTAATTTGAGGGGACTGTAAAAAAAATTGTGGCGTAGAACATGTTTTGCTCTGTTTTTCTAAAATGGAGATAGAAGTTTTTCCAAACTCATTCCACACCTGGAGCTGAGAACTGCTTGAGGACTTCTCTGCAGGCATTCAAAGACCTGATTTATAACTACCAGGTTTTAGGTGAAACATTTTGTTCCGCCTGATGGCAAAAGTGAAAGATCAAGCCCTCCAAGCTCTGGCTCTTCCCAGGCGCACTGAGGAAGTGGACATATTCCTCTCACGTTTGGGGGCTGATGTTTCAACACCGAGTTCAATGCATGGGTTTAAGGATTTCTTTGGCACCTTGCTGGGATTTTATTGGAGTTGAAAGACAGAGCTTGTGAGTGTTTTATTAGCTGTTCCTTTACCTTTGAAGGGAACATCTATTGTTTATTAGTGTAAGAGCAGTACAAATGATAGATTGAGTTCTTGTTTAATAACTTGCCCCAGTGCTCCAACACAATGGCAACTTAATCTCAGTGTAGGGTCCTCTCTGAAGCTGGAGAAGATTCTAAAACCATGGAAGAAAAGCCATGCAAACCTCCATCCCCTTGGGCAGGAGAAGCCTGTGACAGGGATGGTTGCAAAGGGGCTGCGGACACTGGTGGTGGGGGCTTGCAGAGTGTCAAATAATTTTGACTAATAGCTGACTATGTAAAAAAAATATGTCTGGGTCTCCTCATGGATAATTCACAAACAGTAAATTAAACATTGTTTTGCTGGGAACATCTTGCCTTGTATTTTTGTCACGTATCTTGTGTATGTTGCCACCTGGAAGCTTATCTGTCTGCATGTGTTTGATACCAACATCTCTATAAAATCCAAGGAAAATAAGCTGTGAAGTACCAGAGAGCTTTTAAAAGAGGAATGCTTTTAAAAGGAAAAAAATACAGCATTGAAAAGGCATCCAGCAGATACTTCTTCTCTTGGGCTAGTTATATTTTAAGATTTATTTGTTATGGGAGTAGTGAAGTTGGACCCGAGCTATTAATCCAAACCAGGGGGAGAGTGTTCAGCTGAGAAATATTTTCCTACGTGCCAAATTTCCCCCAACATGTAGAAAAGCTGTTTCCCTGCTCATGCAGTTGGGTTTAGCTGTACTTTGTGTCTCAAGGGACCTATGATTTTTTAATTTCTCGGCAGGATTTGATCTTTAAATTCTCCTCCTTTGCAGAGGAAGAAAGAAAGGAGAAACTATGATGCTTGTGAGAAGGGCCACAAGTGATCTCTTGGAGGGATGTAGGACAAAGCCAACCTTAGTGAGGGCTCCCTGGGCTCCAGTAAGGTGATCCAGTGAGTAACATCCTCCAGACAACACAGTCTCACCTGGACATAGGTGTGACCCCTCAGTCCCAGCATCCTTGTAACTGAGACTGGGCTGAGCATCTGGGTTTGGGATAAGGATTTTGGGGAGAAAATTAGGGAATAGGAAGACTAATAGGACTTGAATGGAAATATTTGTTTTGCCCAAGGATTTTCATTTCTTTGGTATACCTGGAAAAGCTGCAGGAGGCTCATTAAAAACCAGCTCAAGAATTGGTTTCATCTGCAGTCTCCTTTGCTCTTCTGGAAAGGGGGAGTTCCACCTTCTCCCCACGCCAGCCTAGTTCCACAAACACTACCTACAGAACAGAGATGCGGGTGTTTTTTAATGTTTAAGTTAACTATTTTTAAAATATTTATTCACTGTGCGTCTGTTCATGCCTCATTAGGGTGTTGGTTGAATGAATGATTTAATCATTATGGAAAAAAGCTGGGGAATATTTTCTTTTCCTGTCTGATATCTAAGTGCTAATTAAAATGAATCTCAGAACTGTGGGGGGCTTATGCAGTGGGGCCCGGGCTCTCCCCATTAGCTGGGTACCACACTACCCCTTACTAGCCCATTTTTACAAATTAGCTTTGATGCCTTTAGTTCCAGAATTTGCTCATCAGACACCTCATACCAGCCTCATGAGCCCTGCCCAAATCTTTACAGATTAGGTCCAGCCCAAGCACCTACGTGGAGATACCATGCAGAACAACTCCCTGAGGGTGTGTAAGGGGAAGGAAGGTGGGGGACAAGGGGGCATTTCCTTTACTGATTCCCCATTAAATGGTTTCCACACAAGCCATGCTGCGTTTGTGCCCTCACCACATCCAGGTAATTAATGCGTGGCCCAGCTGCAACCTCCACTGCACCACAGAGGTGAGGGAGAAAGATTTTGTGCAAAATGAACTACGGCTGCCCCGACTCGTGTGAACCAAGGATGCAGGTTTGCTTCTGCAGTGCGTCAGAAGATGCTGACAGGAGGCACATTTCTTCTCCTGTACCCTTGCAAAAGCTTAAACTCTAATGGCATCACGTTCAAAAAATCAATGGTTGCATCATTATAACCATTAGATTTGGGTTTTGATGAGCTGACAGGACTTGACTCGTCCCAGGATAGGACTGTTCAAACCCCTGCCTTGTGGTGTGATGATACACAGTCTAGGAGGATGCAGTTCTTTAGTGTAAAATGGCAGAGGTGAGCGACCTGGGATAGCTGTGAGGGGTCATCCTGCATGGCAAATCTCCTTTTTGAGGACAGAGGAGAAGGGGCAGAGATTTGTTTCAAAGCTTCCAGGAGGTAACGCTGGGTTCCGTCTGCTCTGCCGCTGCGGGTTCCTCTGGCGGGGGTCAAAACTTGGCAATGCCAACTAATAAATAACCGTGTTTTTAGAGGCTTTGCTAAGCTCTTTTTTGAAAAATAAGTCCACAGAGGCTGCGGCTAAAAGAGCTGTATCTCCCCACGGACAGGCTGTGACCAGCCTTGCCATTTGTGCTTGGAGGGTATTGCCTTTTTAATAAACCAACATGATTTTATGGTATTGTTTTCATACAAGGAAGAAGAAAACAAATTATTGATTGTTACTCATAAAGAGGTTGCTTTGCAGGCTCCCTCTAATACCAGCAATGATTTTGCAATATATAATGATTTGAAAAAAGGGACAAGGACAGTTCACCTGTACTTGTGGCCATCCTCGGCAGCGCACTTCTATTATTTTAGGAATACATCGTTTGCCTTACAGAACTGTGTAAGGGCTGTACAAGATGAGACAGAGTCAGATCTTGTGCCATTTCCCTCCCTGGCTCTCTCCCCCACTGCCCACTGCAACCTGCTGCAGCAGCCCTTGGAACACTCGTGTTATCCACCAGGCAAGCCTGTGGCTGGTGTGAATCAGGCACTGGCAGCGCCGGAGGAGACAGCAGCTCCAACACCAGCACCTCTGCAATCTGTGGCTGCACTCTTCATGGAGCAAAACGGGATCTTGGAGGTGCCTCTCTTGGTCCTGACTCGGTGGTGTCCTTCACTATGGGAGCCTCTGTGCCCACGCTGGATGCGGATACGCTGCAGAGTGAGCGAGCTGGGGAAGGAGGTCAGCTGGGAGGTGAGAAACAGATCTGCGCTTACCTGATCAATCCAGGCATGGCCTAAGCTATTTCCCACCATCAGCCAGGAAATCTGTAAGAGGGGGAGAAATTGGATTTCAGCCTCCCTGGTATGAAGCTGGGGCCCTAATCACTAACCTATCTCAGAAATGTAAATTCTGCAGAGTAACTCCTGCAGACCTGGTTTGCAGCACTCAGCTGGAGACAGACCTCTCCCTGAGATGATTAAAATCTGATTTACAAGGCACGGTGGACAGATGGCATCTGTTTTCTGCAGTCAGTGGTCCCTATAGAATAAAAGAGGCAAACTTCAAGGCCGTAGCTCTGCAAAGACAGAGAAATTATTGCCCATATTCATGCAGGTGCCTGCACTGACACATCTGCTCCCACCATGCCAGGGCTTGAATCCACCGAGCCAGCGGGTACCTGCTTACCCTCCTTCCCCTGCCTATCAGCACCCAAATGTTCCCTGTTTCCAAACCCTTCCCCTGCCCCAAAACCCCTAATGTGAGGGCAAGCCAGGAGGTGGGCAAAAACAATTAAAACAGAAGACAGTGCCTGGCTGCTTTGTGGAGCGTGCAAGAGGCAGCTCCAGCAGGCAGGGGCAGGGCAGGGATAACACTGCAGGCATGAAAAGGGCAGCCTCTACTTAGAACAATCAAAACGCCTCAGGAAGATGAGATTTTTTAGACGGGTAAGTGCAGAAGCATCACCAGGGAGCAGAGGCAGGGAGGGATTGAGCAGATTTTCTCTCTGCACAGGCTGGGGCCGGGCTGGAGTGGAGCCCCAGGATGCGAAGCCACACTGCCCACCCAGGGACTGTCACCACAGAAGCACGGCTGTGCCTTTCTGGAGCTTTTTTTCTCACCTCTTTAACTGTGGTCAGGCTTGAAAACGCCATGCTCAGCTGAGGTAGATATTGGTTGGTTGTTTCCCATTTCTGGAAGAGGAGTAAAAATAAAGGCAGGGAAGAGGCTGTAGCTGATATGATGCCCCTGCAAGGGCACTGAGTGCTACCCTCCAGTTAGGCTAATCAGCAAATTGCTCTGGCCTTCGATAGAAGCCTTTGATCTCTGCCCTCTTAGTTTACAACTTCAACTCAAATGGGCAGGATGAACTCTTCCTGAACACTTTGTTATGGCTCTTTCCCTGTGATGCCATGTTTCATGCTCAGACGATAAAGCAGGAAGTGTCTGACCTAACCTGTCCATTCTGTGCAGAGATGTTGTGCCTCCTCTCCCCCACACTCCAAATCAAGTAAAACCATGCTGAATTGCCTTAAATTTAATATAATCACCAATTCCCTGCTCCCAGACTATTTAGTGTTGGCAAGGAGCAGAGCTGGCAGACCCCAGTGAACGGAACAAAAGCCATTAAAAAAGATTTGTCCCAGTTGTGGCAAATCTCAGCCTCCTGGTATCTTGTTGGCACCTAGATGCGCTTCCTAGAAGCCCAAATCTGCAGCTCAGCTTATTAAATCCCTTTTTTCCCCCAAGATTCAATGCAGAGGAGCCAAGATCTTGTTTCAGGGAAGGTCAAGGCAATAAACCTCCAATTGTTTATGTACATAAAGAGCCCTGGGATGTAACATGCTTTGCTTACTCCAAGCTTTCCCAGGTGCCCAGAATGGGCAATTAAAATCAAACACATGCAAAAATGTGGCAACATTTACAGTGCAGCCTGCTCCACTCTATCCACTCACCTCATCCTCAGTAAAAACTCCATCCCTGCTTGGATATGGCCAAACATTAAATCCAAGGGAGCAAAACTCACTCGAAAAGCAGGACTGGAAGAGGTGGTGCCATTCCTGTTCAAGCAGAGAGCCTGGCCAGCAGCAGAGTCGTGCTCACCTCTTGCCAGGGAAATACCCCTGCATGGGCACATCCTGTTCCATTTCTCTACAGAGTCAGGACTCAGGTTTCCCTGGGGCCGACTCTCTTTTGGGTCTTTCAAACCCCGTACCTGGTTTGAAACCCCACCATATTCTTCTGGCTGGACTGGGGACAGGATTGAACCACTGTCCATGGAGAGCTTCTCTTTGCTCTCCCAGTGCTGAGCACTTAGTGAGAAAAATCTTCACCCACCCCTTTTAGGTGCTTCCTGAAGGCATCATCACATGCTGCCTCCTCCAGACAGCTGGGGAAAGGCCAGGCAGCCCAGGTGCTGTGTTAATACCTCTGCAGACTGACGTATTAGTCCCTGGTATTGGCAAGGAAACTCATGGATTGAAAAGAAAGAGCTGACATCTTGGTCCTTCCTTCTCCTCATCTCTCCTGCCACAGGAGCCTCCCTTCTGCCTGGTGATGCAGAGACATCACCAATTACAGCCTCCCTTCCCAAAAGGAAGTAAAATGGTGAGTCTGATTGCCTAACCTGGAACTTGGACAGGGACTGAGGAGGGGAAAAAAGCTCCTGTGGTATCTCAGCCCAAGCCATGGTCAGAAGTTGGAGGCACATGCATTGCCTCACCACCCCATGCAGGGGGGCACAAGCAGCACCCTGCCTGTGGCTGGCAGCAGGGGGTCCCAGGAGGGTCCCCAGGTTGCCAGATGCAAGAAATCCCTTTGCATCCATGTCATCTCTTGGATTAGTGATGCTGGGTGTGGCCCAGGGGGATAAAAACTGGCTCAGCCCAGAAGAGGAGAAAAAGTGAGGCTGGTCCTTCAGGCAGGAGCAAAGCAAAAAAACCAGGGAAATCCCCAAGGACCACATGGTGATAGTCTGGGGATAGAAAACTACTCCTTTCTGGGAGAGGCTGTTCACATCTTTGTGAACATCTTTGTGCCTTGCTTACAAGCCGGTGGATTTCCAAGCCCCAGAGCACGGCTGGATTTGTGTTATCTGCCAGTTGGATGCACACAGCTCTAAGAGATGTATCTTTTTGAAACCCATCCCAGGGACAGCTGCAGGGCCCGTTCAAAATGCCCTGAACTTTATGAGTGCTCTGGAACAGAGACAATCCTACCAAAGCAGCGGCTATCCAAAATAGCTCTAGGGAAAACCTCCGGGACTTGACCACCATTTGAGATCTTCAGTCCAGAAATCCTGTGGGTGCTGCGCACCTGGGTCCACACTTGGGTCCACACTAGGGTAGGAAGAGCCCTGGGTGCTGTGGCATTTCATTCTTCGAGCAGCCGCTTGCTCTGTCTTACTCCCAGCATGGAGCAACGCTCTGCGTCCTGGATTTTTGTTGGAAAGAGAATAATGCAGGGGGGAAAGGTGGTGCTGGTGAGGAGATATAATGTACGGCTGGGCAGATTAGGCTGCAAAGGAATAAGGGAATTAATGATGCTTTAGCAGCTTGCAATCAGCCAGTCCAGAGATGAAACTTTTAAGACGCTCTTGGTAAGCACTGGGAAAAGACAGCCTGTCGAGCCAATGCCACCTGCTGGAGACAGCACTCCGAGACCAAGATTCATGGCACCAGTTAAACTCATATTTCTTAGTCGTCCTTGCACCCAAAATCCCTCTTCTGAAGCTTGAAAACCTGAGCCCATGCCTGGCAGGACAGAGACCTGTGGGACCGACAGGCACAGTCCCTCTGCCATCCCCAAGAATGTCTCCTTTCTCCCAGGTTTCCTGTCTCCTTTTTTTCCATTTGCTTTATCTGACAGGTAATTATCCTTCCAGAGGTAATTGCTGCAGGAGCCATATGGGATCCATAAGCTGCTGATGCTGGGGGATTTTTACAAAGAATCGTAAGACCTGTACATTATTGTTGTTGATACTGGCATGATTATCGCTGGTGTAAAAGCAGTCAAAATTGCCAAAATAGGTTGCAGAAATGGTTACGGCAGCACAGACCCGAAGACAAGGTTATCATCTCTGAAGTCTTAAGGGTTTTTAACTGGGAGGAAATCGTATGTTCACAAGCTCAAATGAGGGAGTTACAGAATAAACCCAAACCTAAAGGGAGGGAAGGAGGAGGGAGGTGAAGCTTCAGTGTGAGACCACCCCACTGGGATTTGGGAAGCAGCTGCCGACAACGCGGCAGATCCGGGGGGGCCTGAGCACTTCTCTGTGCGTGTACATGGTCGTTATCTAATAAGCCATTTCTTGAGCTCCACTGATACTGCTACTTATATCATAAATTCAATGATCTTCACTTTACTGGCCATTAATCTGCTTCTTTGCCTGACAATTTTATACTCTTGATAAACTGTTTGTATAACTGCATGGAAGAAACAATGTCAAGAGCTGTACCTTAGGCGTTTGCCCAGCTAATGAAGAAAATCCATCACAAGGAGAGTTTATCTATTGCTTTTCTGGATGTAAATAAAACATCAGGCTAATTTACTTCCATTAATCTCAAGGACCATTGCTACAACAATAATCCTATGTCAGAGCAGACTTTTTTTTCCCCTTTTTCGCATAAATATTTAAGTAAGTACTGAAAGCATAAATAAATTGCTTTCTAAAAGCCAGATTATTTTTATATCCAGAGATTTAACAACAAATTTGGATTTACTTGCCAGCTCTTGCCTTTCAGGCAGCAGTCAGCCCATGCTTCCCCTGTGTGGTATGGGGACGCTTGGATGGGTTTTGCAGAGCATTTTGTGGGGTCTCTGAGCGTCACTTGTGACAACCCACCCTTAAGGGGAAGGAAGCACAAGGGTGGGTCATCATCTCATGCCTGAGTGCCACCCCACTGGTGTCACCCCTGGCCAGCTGGGTGGGTTCAGTGAGTGCTGGGGCTGCTCTGTGAGGTCCATACAGAGCTGCAGAAAAGGCTGTTTAGTGTCCCGTGTCCAGCTCAAGAAGTGGCCCTGAAATGCGGCAAATGGCCATTTAGTGTAGGGAAGGTGAGGCCAGCAAAGCACTGGAGCAGGCTGCCGGAGGTGCCTGGGGATCACCAGCTTTAACCAGGGGGGGTTAAGATCAGGGGGAACAGGAGCAGTGACACGGTGCGTGTTTGCACACGCGCGTGTGAGTGCGTGTGCTCGGCAGGTTGGAGCCAATCTGGCCTCTGCCTTCCACCCCCCAGCCCCATTTCCTGCCAGCTGGAGGGCTGTGCACAGCCAGGGAGCTGTTAAACACGGATCATGGCACTCGGATCACTGTGGGATGAAGCAGTTCCCTCCTGGTGGAGCTCAGTGGAGGTGCGTGCCCATGCTCCCAAATGCTGGTCTCGGAGCACAGGGGTGCCAAGGGTGAGCAGGAGGCTGCTGCAGGGATTTCTCCCGTCAAGGAGCCCTTGTTTCTCCACTGCTTTTTCCCTTGATTAGCTGCTGCTGCTGCCTTCTTAAAGACAAAGCCCTCCTGCAGCCGGTTTGGACAACCTTTTTTTGTGACCACACCCCAACACGATCCGTGGTGATGTGCAGTAAAATTTGGTAAAACAGCATCCCTGCTCAGATGAAATCTTGTTTGTCAAGCACGGCCCCACATGAATATTTATAACTCTAACGTAGTTATAACCACAAAAGTAAGTTTCTCATAGGAAATACAACACGTTGGTAGCTGGAGCAAACCGAACCCAACACGACATGGGAAAGGCTGATGCAAGCAGTCCACAGGATTCCTCTGAACAGCCATGACCGCAGTGCAGAGCCTGTGCTGGTTACGTAGGCAAGCCCATGGAAAAACGGACTAATTAGAGAAGATTAATGATCAGTCTCAGCAAGATCTTGGCTTTTGCTTCTCTCATTTATCCATACATGACTCTTTGTTAAATCACAGGGGATTTTTATTCACATGTATAACTGCTTACAGATGTTCCCACATGTGTTTAGCCAGCAAACTCACATTACAACTAAAGAAATGCAAAAAAATCCCACTACCTTGTGCGATGTTAAGCTCGAGCAGATGCAACCAGAGGCAAGGCAAAAGCTGCTGGTCCAGCACAGCAAAGACCACAGCTTTGGCCACTGCGCAGACCCCCCACCTGTCTCTTGATTCTTGCTGAGAACTTGGCTAACATGGGATGAAAACCTCTCTTTTAATGAAATTTCTCCCTTTAATGAGAACAAACAAGACTCTGACTGATGTGGCACATCCTAACTAATGCTCTTGTCACCTCACAGTTTTTCACAGCATATTTTTCAGATTTAATTATGTTACATTTAGTATCCTTTACTCTTACACAGCCATGCCTGGGTATGGTTTTTCATAGGATCCAGGATGAGTTATTTTGTTCTCTTCCAAGCTTACAAGCTAAGCTCACCTCCCAGTAATAAATCCCCATGATTCAGGCTTTAGTGGGGCTTACATGACCATCATCCATCCCATGGTGCAGCAAGTGGGGTGATAACTCACGGGGTGGAGAGAGTGCCGGGGGAAAGGCTCTCCCTGGCTAATTGGAGGGCAGGACTCCAGGAACAAGCTGATGGCACTTTGTATGCTGCTGTGCCTGTGATGCTGAGTGCTGATGCTTCCTGAGAGCACTCATGCTTGCTTGTTGATTCATGTCGCCCACGTCTCGCTTCACTCTCTCTTCAGCAAGAGGCAAAAGGGGGAAAAAAGGTAACTGATTGTGCTTATCTGCATGGGTGTTAAAGCATCCCCTTGCAGACTCTCAAACTGACACAGTGCTGAGAAGGATGGAGCAGGGAAGGTATCCATAGTCAGCTTTTCCTCTCCCGCTGCACGGGTGGCTCTGCTCTCCAAAGCTACTGCAATGGGACAGCTGCACCCTGGTGCAGCTGGGCACCCATGCCAGTCTCACTGACACTTTCCAAAGGCACAAGTGGATTTGAGTGCCTGAAGCATAGAAGCTCTGCCTGTAACACTGCAGAAATGGAGGGCTGCTCCCAGAAACCCCTTTAAAAAGCCTTCTGGTGGCAAACCATAAACCCACAGGCCAGGAACTGACTGCTCTGGGCAAGCAAACAGTGACTGCATACGTCAGGAGGGAAACACACTGCGGGGAATGATAGAGCCCATCCCTGCATCTTTTTTTCCTCCTTCTCATTTTGATTTTGAATTCTCTCTCAGTCCTGATGCTTGAGGACCTGCCTAGATGGGATGCTGCTGTGCTCCATCACAGTGGGCTGCTGGGCAAGAGCCTGAGGGGTGACAGGAGCAGGATGGGCTCTGCTGGAGGTGCCAGCATGCTCAGAAAGCATTTTGCACTCGACTGCCTTCTGCTAAAATAGCCTGGCGTTTTTGTTAAAACATATTCCTGCAAGCCTGGGGAAGAGTTACGTGCAGTCATGCCCAAGAGAGCAGCCGGGAGTGCTTTTCAGAAGTGGGGTCGTTTTGCCTTTAATCCCCTCACAGCAAATGGAAAGAGTGAAGGAGAGATTTAAGTCTTCAAATCTGGCATTGAGAGCACGCCTTGGCAGCAGCCCAGGCCCACCCAGGTACACGCATGGCACATGGCACATGGCACACGGCACACAGCACACAGCTCTCACTGGGGATGGTACCATGGGCTACGTGAGGGCAGCTGCTGCCCAGTGCTGCTGAGCTCCAGGGTCCTGCCCAGTCCCAGCTTCAGGCAGTGGCTCACACTCTCCCCCTGCAGATGAGGAGATGTGTGCCTGGGAGTAAGGCAGAGCTCAGCTCTAGTGTCTTGTCTCTGCTTAATCCACTTAGAAAGCTCCCCTCTGCTTTCCCTCTGCCTCTCTGCCTGGGATGTTTTGGAAATAGTGAAGGCATCATGAAAAAGCCCAGTACAAACCATGGAAAGGCTGCCAGTGACTTCTTCCACTGCTTCTTTGACTCTTCCCAGGGTCCCTGTCTGCTGTTCAACTTGCCCAAACCTCCAGTTTTCACAGCTGCTATGTGTGTGTGAGTAAACGCACCCAAAAAACCTCATGGATGTGCCCTTCCTTTGAAAATCCATGCTGAGACCATAAATTGATGACTGTTGCCTTCCTCAAGCACTTGTGGGTTGTCTTAGGAGACATCTCCTTCCCATCTTCCCTACTCCCTGTGACTCCATCTGCTTCTCCAGAGCATCCTGCAAGGTGAGGGGAAACACCTTGTGGAGAGCCAAGCACCAGCACGGAGCCTCATAAGGTCCATGCCGAGGGCACGAGGTCCATCCATGGCTGCTGGGATGGGCAAGGCAGGCACTCCGAGCCAGCCGGCGGTCGGTTCAGCGCGGCGAGTCCTCAAACAGCGTCAGGTTGTGCTCCTGGATGTGGCGGAGGAGGATGCGTGCCCGCCTGTCGATGGTGCGGAGCAGGGGTCGCAGCCCCTCGGCGCCGCCCTGGCTCTCCCAGAGCTCCCGGTCCAGGCGCAGGGACTCCAGCAGCAGGCTCTGCAGTCTGCCCGACCGCAGTGTGGCCACCGCCGCCGCCGGGAAGCTGCAGTGGAGGAGCAGAAGAGACAGGGAGGGAAGGGGTTATCCAGGGAAGGCTGAGCAGAGAGGAGGGGAGCAGCGGGGCACTCCAGCAAAGACACTTCAAGAGGAAATGCACGTCTGCCCGGAGGAACGCAGGATGAGGAGCCTCCTGCTTAAAACTCTGCCCATGGTGAGCACGCAGGATATCTCCCTCAGACACGGATCGAAACAAATTCCAAATCAAGAGGCCTCTGGCATGCCAAAATGCCTCGTGGGCAATGGCGCAAGAAACGCTGAAATACCTGATTATTCATTATTTTTGTGCAGCTGCCAATTAAGGAGGGGAAATAGGCTTTGGAGCCTGCAATCAGCCACCCAGAGCAGAACAAAGAGTTAGTCTGAGGGCAGGGGCACATGGGATGCTTTTGTGAGCCTACCCACTCACCCTGCTCTGGGTGGGAGGTGGCCCTGATTCACAGGGATGCCCCACCAGGGCAGCCAGGAGCGGCAAGAAGGTGAGCACACACAGGGCTGCTGGACATCCCGTGTGTGCCAGCTCAGCCCTCACCAGCACTGCACATTCCTACCTCTCTATGCCTTGCAGGAGCCTGAAGTTGAGCTTCTCCTCGGGATGCTGTGGCCTGCCCGCGTTGTCAATGAACACCAGGCGGGACGGCGCGCTCCTCCGGACCTGCCAGCAGGATGGGAAGGAGGAGTTCACTTACTGCAGAAAGCCACCAGTGTGGGGGTTTAGGCTGCTTCTTAATGCAGTGAGAAAGCCTGAGAGTACTTGGGGGAAAGCAGATGCCAAAGTCTAGGTCCCTCCATGCCCGGGCACACCTCCCACCAGGGACCCAGCATCACCATGGGACCCACACTCCCTTAGCTACCACCTCAGCCCTGCAAGTGCCTCCCAGGCACCTTCATGTTATCCCCAGAGTGGCCCTTGGACAGCAGGGAGACATACCAGGATGTGGACCAGGACCAGCTCTGCCGGATTCCGGCACTTCTCGTGGAGCATCTCCTCCACGCAGGGCTCAGAGGGATCAGGCTGAAACCCGCAGCAGTAGCGGTCCAGGCGGTCGTGAATCTGCAGGAGACATTTGAGGACCTTAGCAGGGACATGTGCCTGGGATGGGGAGGTCCTGTTGTGAGCTGTTCTTGTACAGAGGAAAATAAAACATTTCTAGGGATCAGTAGATGTGCAATGGAAAAGCTGCATGCACTGGTGAGTGAGAGGAATGGAAGCACACATACAAAACCCCTTTGGCACGAAGAAAGTGATGACAAAGGTGATGGTGACAGGGTCTTCTGATGGAGTTCAGATACCTGATACCTCCACATTCTGTATCTGCACAGAGTGAAGGGTTTGTTCTTCCAGCTGAAATGAAGGGAAGATGTACATGATGATGAATGAATTTTAAAAACCAGCAAAAGCACCCAAGGAAACCTAGAGTCTGAAACCTCAAAAAGAAATTTCTATTTCCGAGTCTTGGTGCTTTGGATGATGGTTTCATCTGGTTCCTGTCACATATGCAACCTTTCATCTATCCCTATGGTAACCTGAGCAGCTCTCAATGGAAAGATGAATGGAAAAGTATTGGCAAGGGAAAAAGCGGTCTGTGCATACGCAGAGCATGCCTGACATTTAAGTTGGGCCAAGGTGACTTGTTTTAGCTACATTTGTGTTTAATCATTTGCAGGTGCTGCTAAGGCTCCGTGTTGTCCAGGCTGTCAAACCTCCCGCTTCCCACCCCAGTTCCCTGCAGAAACCCTGGTGCTGCTTGGCAACTTCCAGTGTTTCAACCACACCCTTGGAGGAATGAAGGGCTTTTAGAAGACACAGATCTCTGTCACATCCGGCCTCAGTAGTTATGGAGCTTCCTCAGCTTTGTCAGAAGCAGCTGGTACATCCTCTGGGCTGGTTTGTGGGCAGACAGGACCTCGTTGGCTGTCAAAAGACCTCCCCACAGCTGTGTGTTGACATGACCCTGCAGGGCAGCTGCCTCACCTCCTCCTGCTCTCAAGGCCTGTTTACAAAAAAAAGCCCCATACACATATATATATATGTATGTATATATGCTCCTTTAAATATATACTAAATGTATTTTAAATGTATATAAAATATAAATCGTAAAATATAAAATTTAAAATTTAAAATAGAAAATAGAAAATAGAAAATATAGACTATAAAATATAAAATATAAAATACAAAATAAATGTATTTTGTGGTTGCAGCATGAAAACGTTTGACTCGCTGACTTGCCCAGTGTTGCTGGTGCCAGCCCAGGAGGCAGGGCTCGGGGTGCAGAGTGGCTCCTGGAGCCACTGGGAGAGCTGGAGCAGATCTCGGGTGAGCCAGAAGGGATCTACAGGTGACAACGAGACAGAAGCCAAGTGACCCGCAGTGGCTGCCTGTTCCCTTCACCCTGTTAATTAGCACAACTTAACAATTACAGGCTGTGCTTTGACAGAGAGTTCAGTCTGAACCCAAACACTGACCAAGCACTGGAGAAGATGCTGCAGGAAACACAATTATGATCTCCACAGCCATTCCACTCATAACCCTTTGAGAAGAAGGATTAGTCATCCCACACTGGAGCCTCTTAAACCTCTCTGTGTTCCGAGGTTTAATAAAGCACTCGGGTCAGTATTTCTCCATTGGGAGACACTCCAGTTAAAAAGTGCTTGAGCATCTTGTCACAAAACACATGGAAACAGAAGAAAATATCACATTTCCTCCACATGTCTCTTTGGTCTGCCTGCAGGAGAGCTCAGCATGCCAGTTTCTCTCACCTGCTATGTTATTTTGCAGGCTGCACAGAAGGTGAAGACAACCTGAGATAACTTACAAGGACATTAAACAGGCTCAGCACTCCACTCACCTGCCCACGAGCACCTGTGAAACCAAGGGGGATTGGTGCTGGACCCGCAGAGGTGTGAGGTGGAGGCAGATCTGGTGTCCGAGTGAAGCCCCAGGAGAGGGATCAGATGGCTGTGGAGATGCTGAGAGTGCCCTGACATGCTGACAAGCCCACCCTCCCCTGGCCTTCCCCTGATTTTTCGGTATTAATTTCTTCTTTCCAGAGCTTAAACAGCTCTAATTCATGGGAATTTTGGTATTATTACTAGAACACAAGTACATGAGCCACACCTTGTGCCACCCAAGCTCAAACCCTGTGAGAATCTCACCTTCAGCCCTTCTTATGCCCATCCTGGGGCACCACCTTGCATCTGATAGGTTTTTCCAGTTATGATTCAGCCCCAGATGGCTTTCCCTGGGGAAAGTTTCCTTGCTCTCCCCCTGGCTGGGAAGAGAGTGTCCCAGGGCAGGGATGTGGCTGCAGAATTGATTTGCTTTTGGCCCTCTTTAAAGTGCAGGACAAAGCCATCAGCAGCTACCCCTTTTCTACCAGGTTCGGCATTTTGCCCCCAGTAAAATTTTGCACATAGTGGGGGATTCCCTTATGGCAAACACCAAGAGAAATCAACACAGAAGAAGCCCAATTTTAAGAGTGATTGAAGAAAACTACCAAGATTTCAGTGCCAGTGTACAACAGGGCTCAAATCTCACAACTTCTCCTTCCCTAGCAAGGTTGTAAGATGCTAGAGATGTTGCCCTGGAATTTTGTAAGCCTTCTGTTTTAACCTTGGAGTCAGATTCTTTTCACACAGTTTTATGTAAATAGTAGCCGATGTTTACTTAACGGTATTTTCTGTTTTTCATTCCTTTTGTGATATGACAACTTTGATGAGCACCTTTCTTCTCCAGTGGGATGGAGAAGGAAGTGACATGCTCTCCAATCCCTTGTGGAGTTGGGACGTGTATAAGAATGAAATAATGTCAATAAATCGATGTCATTTCCTCCTTTCTGCTGAACCTGGCAGGTGTAAAAGCGTCTTTATTGTGTCTCCCCGGACACATAGAGCCATTTCTGAAAGATGCTACCCCACTTCTATAATATCCTGCAGACTCTTTACCTTTATGTGACTTTTCTGCATGGGAGGATTCCATTAGAATTACTGAGGAGAACCTGTGGATTGCCCTTGGATTTATCATTGCATTGCTTCAGCCCTTGAAGAGGAACTCTCCTTAGAACGAGATACTTTCTCCTGCAGTTTTGGCCTTTCCACTGCACTCAGCAGCATTTTGGCCCGGGGAAGGGAAAGGGATTGGTTAATCTTCTCATTTCTCTGGTTGTTTTAGCTAAAATATTTCCAAGCCCAGTCAGAACTGCTCCACCTCTGCCAGCCATAGCTGAGGTTATAAAGATTAATGGTCAGGCTTCACGAAAAAAAAAAAAAAACAACCATAAAAAAAGAGAAAGAATAAGGAGAACACATTTTAGTAGTTCTGGTTTTTTCTTTCTTCCCTTCTTTCTTTTTTTTATATTAATACTTGCCCTTTCAGGCAGTTTTCTCTTGTCTGATAACCAGTCCCCAGGTGTCTAAACAGGCTTTCTTTTTCTCCACAGAAATCACTTTTGCCTTCTCATAGCTGCGCTCCGAGACCTGATAACTCTCTGGGATACTGTTGTAATCCCTTGTAGCAGCAGGGTATGATTCTACAGACAGAAGATTAAGTACTATTAATGCTGAGGAGGACGAAGGCAGTGCTGTTCAGAGGGGCAGGGCTCCTTATTTCCAGTGCCAGCAGCACATCCCTGAGTTTGGATGTGATGGGGCTGATGCAAGACATGCTGCTTGTCGCCAGGGGTGCCCTAGGGATGGCTCTAGGGATGTCTCAAGCCTCTGCCAGCATTTGCACAAAAAGAACAGCAGAAAGCTTGCCCACATGAGGACAGACTCACCACAACCTGCCTGTGTTTCCCCTGCAAGTCCCAAACATGGACCATACTCAGGCCAAAGTGCTTCTGCACCAAGTTCTGCTCCTCCCCATTAGCTGACAAGTGAAAATACATCCCAAGAAACCACAGCCTATGTGACGCCGCAGAGCAGAAGGAGGCCATGGTCAGACAACAGAGGTGCAGGTGCAGGGGGACCCGGCTGGCACAGCTGATGGGACAGGTGGCCTCAATCACCACAGCCCTACCTGGAGAAGAAAGTCAAAGAGGGCCAGGCGGCTCCACTCGCTGTGTGGGATGCTGGAGCAGGGAGTGCCCCCGGCCACCAGCGTCAGTCTGTGGGGCTGCAGCATCTCCTGGTACTGCAGCCATCCCAGGGCACAGGAGTTCTGGTCATTGTTGGCATCCTCCAGGTGCTGGAGGTCAGGATCCCACCAGATGATGGGGCGCAGGGCGCCGTCGGTGTAGCTGTAGGGCAGGAGGTGGCTGGTGAAGCGCCGGGCCACGGCGGGCAGGCTGCGGTTCAGCCCCAGCACCCTGTCCAGGTGGAAGGCCAGCACCTCGTACAGGTCCCCGGGGCGCTTGATGAGCCCACAGCGCCCATCCTGGCAGTCTCCTTCTGGGCTGGCTGGCGAGATATCCCCCTTGGCATCTCCCTTGGCATCCCCCACGGCACGCAGCCCCACTCGCATGATTTGCCCGTGGGCAGGGACGCGGGTTTTGGAGACCACCTGCCCACTGGACAGCAGCCGCATCTTCTGGAGGTCGTCAGCAGAGAGCCATGGGGGAGTGTCCCTCTCCACCCCCCGCCGCCTCCTGCTCCGGCCAGGGGCCTGCTCCTGCCGCAGGTGAGTGAGGGGCATGGGCAGCCTTTTTCTGTGGGCTTGTCCTCCAGATAGAGGGGCAGCCACCTCCCCTGGGGACCCTGGCGGGGACGAGGCTGGCAGCGGGAGCAGGGAGCAGTCCGGTGGTGGGGGCAGGTGGATGAGAGCCAGCAGGGCCAGGGCCAGCAGCACCCCGGCAGCCGCTGGGGCTGGGGGCTTCATCCCAGTCCTTCGCCATGGTCGCTGGGCCTGCGGGGACAGAAAGGTGGAATGATGCTGGAGTGCTACTGCAGGCAGGGTCCTCAACAGGGTTTCCCTTAGAGAAGCAGCCCCTCTGCTTGTGTGATCCCTGGGAGAGGTATTCCACAAGCACTCGCTGCCCCCACAGCACTGTAGCGGGAGGGCTGTGGCTGGTGCCATGATTTGTGCCAGCAATAAGCTGCAGTCCCTTCGGAAGCAAATCAGAGCAAGGGCCCTGTGGGGAGTGCCCACACAGAGGTTGCCGTGTCTGCAGCGCTGAGATACAGGATCATCCTATGGGCAATGAATTTTTCATGGTCAAATATTCCGCTTTAAAGACTCAATAAATTTAAAAACAGAAACAAACAAGAAACCACCAAAACAGCAACAACAAAAAAAACTCCAGAGCAAATTCCTGTCTAGATGTGAACACTTCCCAGTTCCTAAGACCTTACTCTGGGCATCCTCACTGGTTCCTAACCTGGTTGCACACCGAACTCATAACCTGAATAGCTCAATATGTGCTGAGACAAGGCTTCTGGAGCTCTGCCCACCGCTGTGCCTGGCAAAAGCAAGGCAGCTCCAAGTGTCAGTCAGGACCTCTGACTGCCTATGTTTTTAAAAAAAAGGGTGCAAATTCCTGGAGGGCTGGAACACTTCTCCCAGGAAGACAGGCTGAGAGAGTTGGGGTTGTTCAGCCTGGAGAAGAGAAGACTCTGGGGACAACTTACAGCACCTTCCTGTGCCTCAGGGGGCCTACAAGAGAGCTGGAGATGGATTTTTTACAAGAGCATGGAGTGACAGGACAAGGGAAAAGGACTTTAAACTGAAAGAGAGTAGGTTTAGATTAGATATTAGGAAAAAATTCTTAACTGTGAGAGTGTTGAGGCACTGGAACAGGCTGCACAGACAAGCTGAGGAGGCCCCACCCCTGCAGTGTTCAAGGCCGGGTTGAATGAAACTCAGAGCAACGTGGTCTAGTGGAAAGTGTCCTTGCCCATAACAGGTGGGTCCAAATTAGATATCTTTAAGGTTCCCTCCAACCCAAACCCTTCTCTGAGTCCATGATATAATTTATGCTATATGTGAAACCTAAAGTATTCTGATTCCCAGCACTAAGGAGCTGCCTTTAAACATGTACTACCAACTTTTGGTGTCTATATCTTTATACACACACCTTCACCCCTTCTAGTTATATTTTCTACTGTGAAGTGACTTCATCAATTACACAGGCTGGAAAGGCAGCTACAAATAAACACTGTGCAAGTCTCCCTGCATTGCTAAATTCGTATTTCCCCTTTGGCCTAAAGCAACCCCATGCATATGGTGCTGGGGCTGCCCTAAGCACAGGACACTCGCATTTAGGCTGAGGTGGAGGGCAGTGGTAGGGCAGCACTCTGAGACTCTCCAAGCCAATCCAGTCCCTGGGCCATGCTGCATCCATGCCTCATTCACCCGGGTTTGGGCAGCCTCACACACTTCAGGAGGCTGGAGCCACGAAAAGCACCTTGGCGCCGTTTCTCTGCTTTCAACAGGCATTTCCAAGTGGCTTAAACCCACACTGGAAGTCAAGGCAATGGTCAAGTGGATACATTTTTTTGCAATTATTTGTTTTGGAAGCACAAGTATATCCATGGCAGACACAGCGGGACAATATATTGCCAAAGAAGGGATAAGAGACTGTTCATAAGAGGAAAAGCTTGGAAAAAAGAGCTAAAAAGCTGGGGAGGTGAGAGCCAGCAGCCAGAATGACTTCCAGAAATCAGCCGAGTAAGCAGAAGCATTTCCAGCCTTGGGACTTTTAGGACCACAGGCTCCCACTGACCACAGGGACCCACCATCAGCACAACTCCTGCCCCAAGAGCAGCTGCCCCAGGCGACCCCAGTGCATGAGCTTATGAACTGCCACAGCACTATCCTAAAATCCACCACCTTTCATGCCCTCAGCTTGGGGACACTGCTTCGGGCAGCCCCCTGGTGAGGAGCCCCATCCCTTGCAAAGGCACTACATCAGCCGAGGTGGGTAAGAGGAGCCACCGACTCGCTGGCCTCAACCATAGGGGTGTTTCTTCCACGACTCCCTTTCAAGGACCGAGCAGATTTAATGCAGTTTACAAGAGCTATTGATGGTGCACTTGGAGTGATTCAGCTTTATAGCTCTCACTTAATTGCTTCTCTCCCAGAAATACAATGTAGTGCAGCAAAATATATCTGCTGGGCTGAATCCTTTGTTCAGACAGGGCCTCTGCCAGGAACCATGGGCTGTCTGGTACAGGGCTTTGAGACCTCCTGGGGGACCTCTGCTTTATCTCTTCCCAGACTAGAAAGGACCTAGTCCAGGGAGGGACTGGGTGAGACAGGATGAGACTGTCCAGAGAGGAATGTGCTGTCCTAGATCACCAGCAGGGTTATTCAAGGCTTGGCATTAACTGCTCCAGGCATCAAACTACATGGCTAAATCATTGCCTTAGGTGCCTTTCTGGGGAGGGCATGAGCCTGAGCACCCCCCAGGTACCCTGAGGGGCAGCAGGACTTCTGTCAAGCAGCTGGTTGTGACGCCTCCCCAGCTCTCTCCCACTTGGATGGGATAATGATTCGCTGTGGAACCACGGCCAATGCCAACCGACACAGGCAGCACCCAAGCTCAGCTACTCAAAACCTTCATGCCCCAGATTTTAAGCAAATTCTGTAGAGTACAGACACACATTCTTTCCCAAACACCTGCAATCCACGTCTGGCCTCCTCAGCAAGAGTTTAGGGGAGGTGCAATGCCTAAATTCTTGTTTAATCATAGTAAAATAACTCTGTGGCATATAAAGAGCTGATCCTGGTATCCTGATACCCATATTCCTTTCGAATCATCACTGTAAGTGCCTCACAATCTGTTCCTCTGGCCTCAAAGTATGCTGAATTAACAGCAGTGATATCTATGGAATTAATCCCAAAGGGTAGGGTTAACTGTAAATCTCAGTATTCCCATCTGCATCCAGCCAAGTCCCTTCCCAATCTGTGTTTTCTTGGGCATGTTTTCCCAGCACCTCCCCTGTCCCACCCGTCTGGAGAAACACAGCCCATCCCACTCTCACCAAAAACCCCCATAACCCTTTTCTTCAGCACGGAGGATTGTCAGGGTGATTGTTTTTGTTATCCAGATGATAATAACCCTCTGGTTGCTTATACCATCCCTGGGTATCTAAAAAGCGTGACTGCCAAAACGTCCAGTATCCTGGGGGGAGAATGTGTGTGGGAGCCACATGGAGAACCTTCAAAACACTGCAGGAAAAATCCTTTTTAACCCACAGCTGGAGACCAGAGTATGCCAAATGGATGGCAACGATTGCTGGGTTTTTAATGTCAAGTCCATTTACAGTCCAAGTGGTTAAGGAATCATTATTGTCCAAACCCACTTTGTCTTCCTTGTCAGTAAGCTCTGGTTTGGGCACCACAAGTTAGAGCCTCATCGCTTTCCAACCCTGAGCTTGAAACCCCGGGCTGCAAAGCTGGGCAAGGGCCAGTGCAGGCTCCCTTTCCCAGTACCTTTCAGGGTTTGCCTGCCACATCAACAACAAAGAGAAACGAAAAAAATGTAAGCACAGTCTCTGTGTTATTTCTGGCGGTTGATACTGCAAATTTAATAATAACCTAGGTGATAAAACATTGCAGAAATAATACTGTATTTACAAGCCCTGGGTAAATACTTCTCCAAAGAATCTTTCTCTGAGCCCATGCTGTTAAAAAAGGCTGCAGTTTAAGCTATGGCTTTGATTCAGCCCGAAATGCAAACCATACGTACAGCTCTGCTTTGCCAGGCTGACATACTGACAGTACAGCATGTCTTTGCCAGAAATCAGGTCCTTTTCCCAGCAGGCGAAACCCATAAAAAGGCTTAAGAGAGGTACTACTTGTTCCAGGATTCCAATAAGTAAATAATATATACTCTCACTCATCAGGGGGACATACAGCACAGCCTAGGCTCTGAAGGCACAATGGAGAGCTGTGCAGCTTTGATGCTAGGAGATAAAACTTTCTAAGTGTAGTTGGGGGTGAGGTGGGGGAGGGTTATCCTTGACATTGTATTCCCAGGACGCTTGAACCTTGGCAGAATTTGAAGCAGAGAAGCCTGTTTCCAATTTCTTTTCAAAGTGCATCAAATTGGCTTTGTCGAGCTTGAAAGAAAAGAAAAACAAACCCCAAACTTCATTATCCAAGAATGTAAGAAACAGCCCTGAGACTAGAAAGATGCCACGGAAATACGTGGCTGTTGAAAACCGGATTGATTCCTGCTTTCCTCTGGCATGCAAAAGAGTGCTCCAGCTCCTGCGCCAGCACTGCAAGACCTCTCCAGCAGTAAATCCCACCATCCCAAAGAGGTGCCCAAGGGAGCCAGGATGGCTCAGCCATGGCCATGCCACTCTTGGCCGCCTGCCTGCCCTAGGCTCCCAAGCTCAGAGGACTTTGCCAAAGGCAACCTTGCTGATGAGCAGGTTAAAAGCAGACCCGTGCATTTATCTGGGTGCACACTGAGCGGGGTGCACTCTGCACAGGGGGTGCAACACACAGGGCTCTGCTCACCCTCCCAGCTCCGTGCTCGCTGCCCGCCCAATGAACCGCAAAACCGCCTGGGCAGCAGGAGGTGCAGCCTGCCGTGACCAGTTTTAACAAAGACTGCTTGAAAAACAAGTGGGAAACCTCCTCTGCCTGCCCCCCACCTCTGGGAACGTCTCCAGAGCCTTGCACCCACACATGGTGCTCGCGGCAGCTCCCCGTGCCATGGGACTGCAGGGACGTCAATCAGATCTGGGAGTGGATCAGCCTCTTCTTTTTCATATTGTGCAGGAGGTTTTCTTGGTTTGTTAAGGGCATGGCATATGGGCTCGAGACCCATAACTGTGCTGAGGACGTGGAAGGAGACAAAGCCTCTCCATCCCCAGAGTGACTCCAAGCAAGTCTAAGCAGAAGAAAATCCTTGGCAGCATCCGTCGCCCATCATTCAAGTGCCTAAGTGCCTTCCTATATTATCCTGCTCAGGGAAGATAGATGGCTCGCAGAGAGGGAATTTACTAAAGACAGCTATTAAATGATGATTGTCAGTCCCAAAGGTCCCTCTGGCTCAGAGTGTCTCCTGAGGAGGGCAGGTCTGCTGCGCTCCCCCTGCACATGGGGACAGCTCCAGATCCCACCAACACTCACCTGCACCCACATCGCCACGGGGCATGAAGAACAGACAGCCCTTCATCTGGCCTCATGATCCATCAAAGCAGCTGCAATTCCTAGCAGACCCACACCAGCTCTGTGTCTAGGGTTTTTTCCTCCGGAGATGCAGGGTTTTTTCCTCAAAAATGCCCTTCCAGAGGGGAGAACCATGACCCCTCTATATTTCGACACCCTGTGGACACCCTGAAGACCATCGTGCTTGGCTCCAGGACAGGGATGTGGCAGGTAGGCCATGCCTGTCTGCCCAAGCTGCTCCTCCAGCCCCACTTCCACACATTGCCCCTCACAAGCGGCTTGGGAAGCTCAAGCCAGGCACTGGGAAGGGGGACTGCTCCCATAAAGCCTATGAAATGGAGTCACAGCTGTTGCCTTGTTTTCTGTAAGCCTTCTGTTTTTAACCTTGGAGTCAGATTTTTTCTCATAGTTTTATGTAAATAGTAGCCGATGTTTACTTAACGGTATCTTCTGTTTTTTCATTCCTTTTGTGATATGACCACTTTGATGAGCATCTTTCTTCTCCAGTGAAATGGAGAAGGAAGTGACATGCTCTCCAATCCCTTGTGGAATTGGAATGTGTATAAGAATAAGACAATGTCAATAAATCGATGTCATATCCTCCTTTCTGCTGAACCTGGCAGGTGTAAGAGCCTCTTTATTGTGTCTCCTCGGACACACACAGCAAACACTGGGTCAGCTGAAGCTGGGGAGACCGAAATGTAACACACCACTACATGGTGCTGGGTCCTTCCCTGCAGAGTCAGCAGAGTCCTCGGAGCTGGCACACAAACCTTCCCACAAACATGTCCAAAACCAAACCAGAAAATGACCAAGTTAAATTGCCTGGGATGAAACCAAAAAACATGCTGCACTTTGCTAAATTTTGGACAGTCTGCAAAGCTTCTGGGATAATTTATAGCCTAAGTGCGAGACAAGCATGCCTTGCACTAGGAGAGGGCAGCAGCATAAAGGGATGAAACAGTGTTGGCACTGTTCAGTCTGAGCACTGACTTCAAAGGGATGGTGCCAACACACCACCTTTACCTTCTCAAATCATGTTGCTTTCACAGCTCTTCCCAGTTTTCACTACAGCCTTGGGGCACCAAATTATAAAAACCTGGAAACCTTCAAGCTCCACAGCCTCTCTCTAGTAATAACCTGGCATGTCTTTGGCTCCTGCATCATTCCCTTGGACTTTTTGCTTCCCAGGGATGAAATGTCCTGTTTCTTGCTCTAAAACTCCCACCCAGACTGGCTATTTCTGGTTTTTGAGAGGCCCCTTGCCCTGGAGGTTCTTCTCTGCACAGCCGTAGGCTGAGCACAGCCCCTTCTCACACATCCATCATCCAAAGGACCATTTGGAACAAAATCTTCAGCCAGAGCTGCAAACTGCTCTGTTTAACAGTGCTATTCCCATTGCACTGACAGCTCCCAGTTGAGTTACGGGCCACAGAAGTACAGCAGAAACATGGGCTAGTAAACTCCTTGCCCTCTCCAGGCATAGCTTACAACAGTGGCAAGACTCCCAGAATCCCAAACATCCTGTCCAACATCTCTGAAGATGGATGACCTGGAGCAGGAGACAGAGGACACACCTTGAAGGAAACAGATGGCCAGCACCTAGCTGGAGGACACCACACCTTGGGCTGCAGATGATGCAGTCAAGGTCAGGGCTGCTGCTTGGGGGAACCCAGAGAGGAACACACCTTGTCCTGCACCTGGTGTGGACTAAAGCCCTGCAGGGTACCGGCAGGGACTTGCTTTTCCTGTGATGACACTGTCCTTACCCCAAAATCATGTGATTTTCACTGAGCAAAAGGAAAGATTCATAATTCTCCTCACTTCCACTGTGTAAATCTCAGCTTGCAGACAGTTAATACTCAGCTCTGTGAGGGATGGACAGGGAGTTTTTCATCATGGTGCTATGTACAGTGTAGCCCTGGATCACTCTGGTTTAATCCCAGAAGTCAACACAAAGCACCACAAAAATAAACAGTCTCCAGGATGCCACACTTCTTAAAGTAAGCAAACTAAAAGCTTTCACATGCCTCATCCTTCTCCTACTTAAGTTCAGAGTCAGGGCTTTTACTGCAGCTTCTTGCACTTGGCTGGGTCTTCTGCTTCTGTGAGACACATCTCCCCAGAGATTGATGGCAGTCTTTCAGGTCACCGCTGAGATACACAAGTCTGCTGCCATTTGCATGTGCCAACATCTCTAATACTTTTCACCACTAGAAGGGATATCAGCCTGCACCCAAATCATCCAGATCACTGACAACCTGAAAGAGCATCTCATGTTCACAGACAACAGTGAGGACCTGGGCAGCCCTGAATGCACGACTATCCTTCTATCCTCACGGGACAAGGGAAGTCCTCCTCATCTTCCATCCTCTCCCTCAGCTCATTCCTCTAACCCTCACACTTATATGAGAGCAGCATAACCTAGAAATTCCTGGCAGGGACGTCAAGGAGGGAAAGCAGCAGTTTTGGGCGGCTGTTGCTCCCCCACTCCACTGCCATGCAGGATCCTGCCAGGTTTCCCTTTTTCCCCTCCCCTCGTCCCAGTTTCCCGGCCAGCCTGTTGCACTCAGCTCCGTAGGTTTTCAGAGCAGCTTTCCCATCTGCCTGCTGAACCAGCAAGTAGGGGGCCCCTTCCCCAATGAAACAGATGTGGCTTGCCTTTGTGCAACATCTGCGCCTCATGCCCCGCTCATTTTGAACAGTCTTGCCTTTGTTTGAGAGGGGTTGTACAGGGGATGCTTTGGAGGCCGGCAGCAGCCTCTGGCGCCTAGGCTGGACTCCTTCCCTTCAAGTCCCACACACAAACCGCCTCCAACCCTGAGTTTCTCCTGGGGAAGAGGAATATGCTGTGCTCCTGTGGCATTCTGGAACTGACAGTCCTGCTCCTCAGCACTTCAGTTCCAGTCACAGCCCATAGCTCACACTGATGACTCCTGTGGGATTTCCAAACCCAGGGATGTAAGAACAGGAATCTGGGAGCTGTGGACCCCCTTCCTCACAACTCCCCTCATCCTGGTAGCTTCTCTTGCTGCACCTCTGGGCTGCTCACCAGTTCTGGTTTGGCATTCCCAGTGGGGCTGTGCTGCTGCAGCTCCTGCACACACAACAGAGGCAAAGAGCCGAGGTGCTAGAAAGCCATGTCCCTCTTGCAACGTGTTCTGGGCTGTATTTAATATGGGGAGGAATACATTACAATAAAATCACATTTTATTTCCTCTTGCTCTTGATGAGTTTGCCAATCCTGCTCATGAGTGCCTGGAATGCTGCTAAAACTCTCACACATTTTGGCATTTGGTTCAGTTTTATTTATTTTATCGGGGGTCATGTTTTTTCTATATTATGGGGAGGGGGGTTTTGGTCCACTTGTTTTCAGTTTTCATTTCTAACTGGTGGACCAGCACCACGGAACAGAAATGCTTGCTTGGTGCCCAGTGGGGGCTCACAAAACCCTCCTTGGGGTGTTGGCAAGGAGTAGCACTGGACTCCCTTGTCGGAGTTTCAGTGGAAGTTGCCCAAGTCAGACAGTTGTGTTTCCCTGAGCTGACTGTCAGGTTTTCTCCCTTCCTGGAGAGCAGAAAAGTGCATTCGTGGGATTCCAAAGGGGAGGGAGAAGGAGGAGGACAGCAGGGCCTTTCAGCCCTGTGGGCTTTCTTCAAAACAGAATTGTTCATAACAGCCCTGGCCTCAGCTGCAGAAAGGTAACCCTATTTTCTCCCCGTCAAGCCATTGCATCTGAAAGATAAAAAAAGGGGAAGAAAACTGCTTGCCACTTGGCTCTGAGTGCTGCCTGTGTCCCACAGACCCCACCCTGGGCAAAGCCTGCTGGCAGCCACACCTCAGCCCACTTCTTCTCCTAGAAAAATCCATGCGGTGAGCAAGGAGAGCAAAAATGGTACAAGCATTCGTGCACCAAGGCTCAGAGAAAAAGGGCTTTTCCTCCAGGGCAAGGCAAGTAGCTGCAGGTGGACTGGAGTTACTGAGCATTGGAAACAGAAGGGGTAATTGAGGCATTTGGAATCTATGCCGGAGGATTAATACAGCGTAATCAGCCCCTCGTATTCAGACTGCCTCATACTCGGCAAACGACAGAGCAGCTGGAAACTACTTGCTGGCAGATTTTGAAGCCAGAAGAAAGAAGATGTTTCTGTAATGCAGTCATCCCCCAGCACTCTCTGCCGCGGCAGGTCGGGCGTGTGCGGCGGCCGGATCTGACAAGAAGCCGGCTGCAAGCGTGCTCTCCATACCAACAGGAGAGCTCACAGCTGGCATCCCTCTGGCTGTCTGCAAGGGGTCACCCTCCCGGTGATTTTGAAACGAGCCAAAAGCCGTCTTGAGCATTTTGTTTGGGGCTTTGCTGCGAATGAAGCAACAAGGTGATCAGCTTAGGGCACAGCCTGGATTTATTCCTTATGACCATCACTGCCCTGCCTACAGGTGTCCAGGGCAAACCCAGATGACGGGCAAAATCAAAGCAGTCAACGCAGGAGCTCGCAAAGGGGAAAGGACTGCACAAGTAGACCTTCCCTTGCCAAGGCAAAATGGAAATCCTGGCAAAAAGTGAATACCCCACTCTCACATGGGAGACCACACCAGGTACCTGGCTCAGGCTGTGCATGCTTTGAAATGCTTCATAGTGAAGGCTTGTACAGAAAAATGTTACTGCAAAAAGTAACAAAAGGCTGGTATGGGGAGAGTTGCCTGGCTCTTCCCTTTGACAGGGAGGAGTTATCTCCAAACTCCAAATGGGCACCTTGAACCCCAGTCTTGTCTGTTTTTCCTGCTGCTGAAGTTCATTAATTAAGAAACCCAAAGCAGCCTGTGCAAACTGTAGGATGGGAAGTGTAAAGCGTGACACCAGTGTCCCCCATACACAAACACTCACACACTCCAGTGAAGGCTGGCACAGCAGCACTGTCCCCAGAGATGCTCTGAGTCATCAGCACACTCTCGAGGACATAAAAATGCTTCAGTGACACAAATGACCAGTTTCTGGCAGCAGCACCAGGCACCTCCTCAGCTCATCCATCACAGGTTTGCAATCCCTGCCCAACACAAGCTGTGCAAGGGCTGAGGTGGCGAAGCAGGAGCAGAGCCCCCCGCCCCAGTGCGAACTCCCTGGCATGACAGCCCCCTGTCCCCCTGCGGGGCAGTGGTAACAGGGCGTGGGGGACCATCCCAGCTCAGCTGATGCATGCTTGCCCAGATGGGTCTGCCAAGGGATGTTCCAAACTGGAGCACTAAAACTAGATAACATGAAACACCACCCTAAGATTTGGAACATGCTACAGATGTGGATAAGCCTTCTAAAGCTGGGGAAGCACAACATTTCTTGGGAGGGACGTGAAGTTTTCCCTTGCCAAACTGGCTCATTTTGTGGCTTTTTGATGAAAGTGCTGTGCTTTGTCAGGACCAAACAGAAAGCACAGAGCGGCTCTTCGTGATCTCCATCTGCACTTCGCCGCCTTCACTCCACGCTCTTTGCCTGCCTGAAGCAGTGCCACCTGGCCACTTAGAAGAGGTGGGTTTTGGCTGAGGGAGTGTAATCACCTCCCTGGCTGACAGCAGTGCTTTAGCTACAGCAACCTCAGGCACTGCCTTTACGGGCATCCTGACAATCTGCTTTGTCCATCCCTAGTGCATTCATACAATCTGCTCGGTCCATCCCTAATGCTTTGAAGGACAGACAAATGCTGTAGTGGTTCCCTGCCTTGCATGCCTTACCCTGCCTCTGACCCTCTGAGAGGTCCCGCTCAAGCTGCCCCCAGGATGGAGACATCCAGGATACCCCGTTGTACCTCATCCCACGGGGCTGGTGTCCCTGGGCGAACCCAGCGTTGTTTCCCACTACCAGCTCAGCAAGGAAACCCCTAAATCCTACCATGTCTCGCAGCCGGCGCACTCCTCCTCACGTGCTTCACCGCCTGTGGGCGACACAGCACACGGTCACTTCCCGCGGTCACCTCCCACGGTCACCTCCCGAGTCGGGTGCCGGCTGCCTGTGGCACTTCCATACCGCACCAGGAACCCACACAAAATACAAAAATTTAAAAAAAAAAAATTATCCAGCAGCTAATCAGCCCGCTTCCTCTCCCCAAGCCATGAATCACGGCCGGGGCTGTCACCCAGGGGTGCCCCTCGGGCTGTCCGCAGTCCCCGCTGCCCAGCTCTGCACTGCAGCGGCTGCTGGGTTCCTGTCACCACACGCCAGCGGGTGCCTCCGTTCCCCCTGGGCGGGAGGACACCCTTCAAACTTCAGCTGTGAGTTTTCAAACTCTGCCTCATCCCAGACCCACCTCCCTGTGGGGAGGGGAGTGGAGAGGCTGGGAAGGGGGGAACAGGCATTTGAAAAGTCTCTTTTTCACAATAAGAGCCCTTCTTGCTGCTTTTTTTCTGGGTTTTTTTTTTTCAATACCAAGGGCCAGTTTGAGCCAGAAGGAGATGGAGATACACATGCTCCTCCCAAGCCCGTTTGTTCCCAGCGACCCCGGTGTCAGACAAGCAGAGGGACCACTAGAGCCCCAGGGACCACAGTGACCCCAGAGCCAGGAAAGTGAACCAGAGGTCTGCCCATGAGTGCCCAAGGAAATGCTCTCTGCAGGTCTTTTTTTAGCATTTCTTTGCGCTTCAGTAATGGTCCAGCAAGAGCTGTGCCACATCAGTGCCTGGAGTGGACGCAGACCTGGGAGAAGATTTCTTATCTGCCGAAAAGGCATTAATGCATTAAAACCATTTTTAGGGTGCTCAGGTACCTGTTTTCTGGGGCACACAGTGCCTGCTGGCAGCAAGGAAAGGGGCACAGGGGAAGAGGACCCTCACCACGCCCACCAGTGCAGACTGCAGCATGCTGGGCACTCACCCAGCACCTGGTGTAGGGTGCATCCCACGTGCCTTTTCCTCAGGCCTCTGGGAGAAGGTCTGGAGGCATTGCTTTGGAGAGCAGTGCGTTTCAAGAGCCCTCCACAGCCAAACAGGGTACACAGGCAGCTGCCCGGCTGCAAAGCACTTTTTTGCTTCATATAACTTTCCCCTTCCAGCCCTGGGCTGTGGCCAAGGAAAACCCATCAGTCCCTCACCATGGCAGGTGACACCTCCAGCTGCTCCAGCCCTGCACCAGCTTCAGCCCCAACCAGCCCAGCCTGGGGACAGGAGGAAACCCTCTGTCTCAGGCGTGGGGGCTTTCCAGCTCCCTGACGTGTGTTACCACCTTCTCTAGGAAACCATAAAACAAACCGGGTTGATCAGCATTGTTCTTTACTGATATTTGTGTTTTTAAAAAAATCTGATAAAGGCACAGTACAGGCTTTTGTGAGGTATAATGAAGATATGGTGGTCTAAAAAGAGAAAAGGATGAAGCTGAGGGAAACTAGGCCAAATGACTTGACCAAGGCAGCACAGGAGGGCAGTGACAGACCCAGGAGGAGGCTCCTGTGTCCCAAAGCCCCATTCTAGCTCACTGACCATGCACGGTCCACAGTGACATTTCACAAGGAGATGCAACACAGTGGGTGTAAACAATGATGGCAACTCAGTGCTCTTGCCCAGCGTGCTCTTGTGCCAGTCCCAGTGCCCCAGGGCCTTCATACCCTCCTGGCTCACTGACTGCATCTTATTTTAATATGGTACATCTCCCTACCCCTTCCACTGCTACTCAAAACTATAGCCAAGAAAAGAAGTGGTTTGAAGGTTACACACAAAAGCAATGTGTCTGCTTTTGGCTTCAGCACACCCCACTTCATGCCACCCTTGGGTGTGAGGAAGGGGTGCAGAAACCCAGCCCTGCATCCCCTCCTTGCTGCCACCACCAACCTCACTGATCCGTGCCTGTCCTGGACACTGCAGAGTTGATCATCCTAAAACACTTCCATTGAGGCCAGTTCCCCGGGGCAGATAATAACCTAATACTTCTAATACAATTAGCAATATGAAGTAATTAGCAATAACCTAGTATTGGCCTTGGCACAAAGATGGCCTGTCCGAAGACAGAGCAAGTGCCAGGGAAGGGGTCTGCAGGACTCCAGAGGCCGAACCCTGCGCATCACAACTCATCGGTGGCACCACATTTTGGAAGCATTTGCTTTCATCTCCCTTTCTTAATTTTGAAATGGTTCAATTTATATGCAATTTTCTGTCAAAATGATTCCTGTCAGTGCGGTGGCGCTGCGAACCTCAACTGACAGGCCGAGCGCTCCGGCTGGTCCCTCTGGATTGCCTCTCCCTACAAATGACTGCTTAAAATGCACGCCTGACATTTGAGGAATTTGACATCAGAAGCAGGCTTGGATGGCTGCTGTAGCAGACAGACTTCAGTGATCAGTGGCCAAACCAGTAAGATAAATCTAGTGAGCCTTGAAACAAATGCTCCAATCTTGGAATTTCGGAATTTCAAAAATTTTACTTTTCCCCTCCTTCCCCTGCTTTTTAATGGCATTCACAGTACAAAAATCAGATTTAAAATCAGATCTAAGAACCAAGTGCGTTGTAAACCAGTTTCCTGAGGAGGATTCCTCAAATCCATACGGTTATGCCTACCTTGTACCTGAGCTGGGTAGTCCTAAACCCACCAGCTCAGCCCCAGATCCCATAAGTAGCATCCCTGCTACTGCATTCTGGAAAATCAGTGAATACCTGAAGAGTGGAAACTGCTTTTCTTCTCTTCTTTCCCTTTTCTATCCCCTGACCTCCTCTGCTCACATTCTCACAGACATTCCCACTCACCCACACATAGATCTCCCTGACATTTCCCTGACTTTAGCTGAGGCAGATCGTTCAATCAGACAGACACCACCTCTGCAGGATGAGGGACAGTCCCCACCCCAAGAAACTCCCAAGAGGTGTAGGCAGCAAAGGGAGATGGAGAGCAGGGAGGTGGGACTGCACCCAGCTTGCAGGCAAAATATGAGTCTCCAAAACAGCCACGTCTCACACCAGGTGCTCAGGCCAGCTGACCTACAGGTCAGTACCAAAGATCTCCTGAGGGTGATCCCCCTCACCGTGTACTTAGGCAAGAGGAAAAGCACAGGACAGCAGTGGGGGGGGCTCAGTTTGCTGGTATCTCCTGGCAGATCCAGGAGCCAGGAGCAAGCACTTTGAAACAGAAGAGCTGAGACCTTTCCCTAGGGCACTCTAAGCAGGCCAAAAATCCAGAGTAAACCAATGGAGAGCAAAGGAGGCCATGGGTGCTGTTGTACCCACAGCAGCACCTCTGTGCTCCCCCAGATGACTCCTGGTATAACCCTGACTCCATTCCATAGACTGACTCGCCTTTCCACTTGCTTGTCCTCATAAAGGAATGCCTGCTGCAGAAGGATGAAAATAGGCTGATTTCTTTTCTTCTTTCCCAGAAGTACTTTTTTCTTTCCCTTTCTGTCCCAGTGGACCTGCATTCATTTCTTCCTTGGGAACTAAAGACAGGCAGTGGAAAGGGGACAGATTTCAAGAGCTGTCAAGGAACAGAAAGCTATTCTGCCTCTCAGAAGGTAAAGCTGAAGGGTTTTTTCTTCCTTTTAGAAAAGTGTGAGGCTCTAATGGGTTTGAGGGTCTATGAATATGACTTTTCACATCTGCCAAGATAATTATAAGCTTGAATGAGTTTCTGAGACCCAAACCCTGCCCAGATAAATCATACCTATCAAGTACTGATTAAAAATGAGCTGCTCAGAAAGCCTTCAAATTTCTGTTCCCTTCCCATCTCACTATCTCCTGTTTCTGTTGGTAATGGGTCTCAATGCTTTACTAAGGAACAGTCTGTAGAGGAAACCCTGCTACTTCACCCTTTCTTTGCAGGAGGTGTGAAAGAGATGGGAAATTAAGGCTATAGGGATCAAGCAGAATGAGGAAAGATTTGGGCTCAGACTGGATCTGGCACTGGAACACAGAAGATGCTGAGAAGAAGGTAAGCTGCAAAACTGAGTTTTTAATCTGGTTTCGAAGTGTGACGTGAATGCATGCCCCACTTCTCCTATCAGTATCCCTACAGGGGACAAGCAAGAGTCCCTAACTCAGGGAAAAATCTGGATGTGGGTGATTTCTTTCAGTTCACTGTGTGTGGGAATGACTCTTGCATCTCAGGTTTTCCTCATTGTTCACATGGAAATAAGCCCACCCAAGTCACTTATGGAATCCGCTGAATTTTCATAAATATGCTGAAGAAGCTGCACACCCCCAATCCAGTAATTAGAGTAAATTAATGCTGCTGGGATGCCTTTGTCACCGTTTGTCTGACTCAAGACAAAAGGCAGAGAGGTCACATCCTGAAGGGAGAGTAACGCTTTATAAGCAGTGTTTAAGATGCCAGAGAAAACAATAACATCTGCAGAGGAACCATACGTTCCCTGAGCACACAGGCTTTGTACTTCCCACAAATACCTATTGTATCCTCCTTGTTGTCATGACTCAAACACGAGCATATGGAGGAAGGGACAAAGAGTTATTAAGTCCTTCAGAGGTGATTACTCATTCCTCCAACTTAACATTTTAGATAAATGCTACAAACTGAATCGCTTGTCAGAACACAGTATTGTTTTTACAGAACATGAGCTGATTCAAGTGAGTTAGGGTTTTCTTTTCGTTTTTTAATTTCTAAGGGCTATTTTTAAAGCTCTCCAAAGTTCAGCCAGAAAAAAAAAATCTTACCACCCATGATCCATGTCCAAGACATTTGCTGTGTTATTAGAGAAAGAACTGTTTCCTAGCCTGCTCCTCCAAGAAAAGCCGACCACTCTGCATCACCAAGGGTCTCAGCCTCCATCCTCCACCAGCTTTTGGAAACAACTGAACTTCATCCCCATGTGAAAACAGTCGCTGACAGTCCAGCCGTGTCGTGGCACCCAAAGTCCATGGGAGAGGGTGAACCTTCCAGGTGGCACAACATGGGTGCCCTAACAGGGTTCCATCCCACTGGGTTCCCTTGCTCCCAGCAGCTGGTATAACAACTTGAACTTCAACACTGACTTTCTACCTTTCACCTCAGACACCTCTGTCCTCTTCAGTCAGTCCTTCCCAAGGCAGGGATCCCCCTTTTTTAAGCCTTATCTTTTCTTCCTCTCTCTGCTTCCTAGATATAAACCCCAGCACCTCAGTGAATCAGAAACACCTTTTTTTTTGGACTGTCACCATGTAAATCAAGGGATTCAGATCTCTATTATTTAGTATCCCACTAATCCTGCACCATCTGCAATCTTCACTAGCAAATAAATGCGTGTGTGTCTGTGTATCCTTGACATGATCACTGTTTGAAAATACAGGATGTTGGATGAAGAACAACTCCACCCCACAGCATATAAAAGCTTTAGCACTGATGTGTCATTTTGAGACCTGTTGTTGAGACAGTTTCTCATCTAATATGTAAAGCACTCCCTGTAAATTATACTGTTCGCAAAATAAAAATGGCATATGGTGCTGAGTCCATTGCTTTGGAGACACCCAGATGTGCCCTGGCAGCACAGATGCCCTGCTCTCCTCGGGAAGGTGGTGAGTTTGACTGACCAGGAAACCACATTAGCTGGCTCCTCACTCCTTAATAAAGGCTTGCCTAGCCATCCACTTGTGCTACCAAGGTGGCCAGGAAAAGTCACTGAAAACTCCATAGCATCACAGAAAAATTTCATGAAGAGTTGCAAAGTTAGTGCACAAGTTATTTGAGATTAGCAGGGTTAAGAATTAGTATTGGAGATTTAAAGAGCTGCTGGGCTGACTCCCTTGGCCTCCTGAGCAGGAGCTGTCCAAGCTCATCTTACTCTGAAGGTGCCCAGGGAGAGAAAAGGAGCTGTGATGGGGCTCTGCAGGGAACAGCTCAGCTCATCCCTGCCTGCTCTTCCACCTCACGGGCAGGGCCAGGGTTAAGACAGGTTCTCCTGCACCATCCAGAGCTCCCTGCATGGCTGAAAGCTGCAGACAGCTTTCAGGAACCCTGAAAGGGAGCGTGGACAATGCCAAGATGGATCACAGAGTATCGCTGCCAGAAATTCACGTAAGCAGCTACTGGTGCTGCATGCCCTGCCTCCCCACAGAGTGTGGCTGTGGCTCTCTCTAAGACCTTGCCAGAGGTCAATTCCTACCTCTGCATGTGAACAGGCCAGATGCTGGGGGCAGAGCCTGGCCTCCTGGATTCGCTGTGTGCCAGTGTCCCAAGCCTGGGGGACATCAAGCACAGATGACTTCATTTTCCTCAGAGTATCTCAGCAAACCTCCCTCTCTAACCTGCAGCACCACACCGAAACAAGGGAAAAATGAACACAGGCTGATGCATGGAACATTTCCACCCCCTAAAAAAGAGAGAGAGAAAACAAGACAGAAGCAATCTGTTTCTTTTCCTGGAAGAGGTTATTGGCATATGCTTCAGTTGGGACCACAGAGACACTCTATTGGCTGCGTACATACCTTTCCATTAGGGAAAGTCCTTTGTCACCATGATGCCAGGATGGGGGAAAGTGTATGAATTAACACATGGAGCAATCAGGCAGTATTTAATCTGAGAGCTTTGAATTGTGGCTGCTGAAAACAGGGTCTGACCAACATATGGGCTCACGAATCTTTCCTGACAGCCCTGCAGTTACAGAAGCAAGACGTGGAGCATCCTGGTTATAAATTGGTCATGAATAAATTTAGGTTGACAATTAGAAGGTCTCTAATAATCAGAGGATTAGGTTCTGGGAACTTTCAGACAGGAAAGGGAGTGGGCTGTGAACCTTTGTCCACCCCAGTGGAGCAGCATAGGAGAAGAGAGGAGGGAACTGAATGGCTTGGAGAATTCATCCTGTCCATGGCCCCAGGGATGGCTTTGTATCGTCTGCTAATGGTACAAAGCAGCAGCCCTGGAGCTGAGTTTCTCACAAGTTTTGAGTAGAGTGGCCAGAAAGAAAAGTCAGGTTGCCACAGTCTAGCTTGTCAGGTATGTTCTTCTTCCTAGGACCATGAAACCACCAAATTTCCTGAGTGACCACCCAGGCCTGTTGGCAGTGTCTGTGACCCTGAGCACTCTCATCCTGTGGCGTGGCACTGGGACTTTATCCTGCCCACAATCTCAAATTTTCTGCATGAATTATTTTGCACCATGGAGTGTGTGGATGCTTGTTACCTCTCTTGTTGGAATCACTGTACTGTGACACAATTGCCTGCGCTGACATTTAAATGCAACTCTGCCTCCCACTCTAGACCTGCCAGCAGAGACCAGGCACATCCACTGTGTGAACATCCTTCTTTCCAAGGTCACGTTCAGGTGTCTAGGAGCTGAAGAAGCCCACTCACATCAGGGATGAAGATCTGCATGCATCGCCAACAGCAGCAGCTTGTCAGCCTCTCCTTGGACCTTGAAAAATGCTTCAAGCAACCGGAGCAAAAATGATGCCACTTCCAGCTAGTCAGACTTAATTTAGTTCATTATGCCGTAAACTCTTATTTTTTTTTTTCCATTATCCACAGAGACTTTCAGGATGAGCTAAGACTCACATGTGCAATGTGAATGAGACAAGCAGTAGAAATAAAAGATAAACAAGGAAAAAAACCTCACCCCATAAAGTTATTCAGGGATTCCAGGGAGGAAGAGAAGGAAGAAGGAAAAAGCCCTCAAGCCTATTTTCCATCCCTTCTTTAGAACACTTTTACATAGCACCTGACCGTGGCAGTAACACAGCTAGCAATGGCTCCTTCTTTTGTAGATGGAAGGTTCAAACAGTGGCTCTAAAATGTCTTGACTGGTGAGTTATTGTGAAAAATATTCAGATGTTGTGCTCTCCCACAATGTGTCCTTAGGTAAAGCTCCAGCAAATCTTAAAGATAATATTCTTTCATGCTATTTAAATATGTACACCATTACTTTTTTGAAGCATCTATTATTTTCATCAGAGAAGAGCTTCCTGACACATGAGACATGTGGTAAGATCCTGACACATAAACCTTTATCAGGGCACAGTGCCCCGAAACACCACCCATGCTCCACCAGCAGCCCAAAGCGGATGCGAGGAAAGAGCTCGGCTCTGCTGGGGGCCATGACAAGCAGGTCAGGGCCTCTCCTCACTATGTGTAAGGAACAGTTACAGAACAAAATATCCTGAAAAATACCCTCCAACCAGGGATCACTAGGGAAATGTTAAAAAGTACTTCCTCTGTAACAAGAACTGGGTCAGTGCAGTTTAGGAAGGAGGAAGTGGCTCTGTCCTGGTGGCAGTGGTGTAATTTTTATGTTGGTGACCAGCACAAATAGCTGTCTGCAGGTGGAAGACTTCTTTAATTTGGATGCACATAGTGGTCTGAAAGGTCATTGGGGAGGATGAAGAGTTTGCTACAAAGATTTGCCTGAAGCCCACTCAGTTTTATCATCACTGAAAGGGAAGTGAGGAGAAGATGACCAACTCTTCATTTATCTAAAACAAGAATATAACGCAGGGACAGCTGCACAAAGCGAAGGCTGGGCCACATTCCCACTTAAGGACACCATGAACTGAAAGTTGCACAGCTCCCAGGAATGAAGCTTGTACAGGGAAAAGGGTGTGGGTACATCACCAGTGCCCACAGGGCCTGTGTCAAGGCAGGGACAAGGACTGCAGCACAACCTGGGATGTTGTATTTAAACAGGTAAAAGCTGATCTTTCTGCTTCAGTGAAGGAAATCCCAGTATACACTTAAAAGTACCTGAGTGTGACAATAGTATAAGCAACTTCAAGCTCAAAACAACATTAAAAATGTCCAAATGAAACCCCCAAACAAACAAACCCAGCCCCCCTCCATTCCCCCGGAACTATAGAATGGAAGAACAAAAAGCTGAAGACCTGGAATGAGTAGACCACACGGCCATCCCTGTAATTTGCTCCACTTACCACTTCCTTGCAAGCTGTACTTACTCATATACCAATAATGCTGTGAATAGAAATTAGCATCTCTTCATCTCAATAAAAGGGAGGCACGTGGAGCTTTCAGAGACCCTTTATCACTGTGCACAGGAGAAAAGCAGAGAAACCTTACAGGGCTGGAAACATTTAAGGGGCACTATAATTGAAGCAAGACAAAATAAATAGAGCTATAAATTAGACTGGATTTGCCAACAAGTCCATCAGCAAATGCAGATTTCTCTTTCACGTCTATTACATCCCAATATAAAAATTGAAACACATTCAGATGCCAAACACAGTAACAGACATGCTAGCTGAGAACCAAAAGCATGCAAATACAGCATTTTCCAAGATGAAAAAATATGCATCACCAGCAAATCAGTTGGCCCAGAACTGCAGCTGGTTCATCGTAATAGCAGATTTTACACCTTTTAACTACGGATCATGCCAAGAGGTCCAATCCTACTCCTAGAATTGCTCACATCTCCCAGACTTTGCAGCACAGAGATTAGGACTGGGTTTGCCAAGTACTGGTATTGGTTTAGGAAGTACAGCAATTATCTGCTGATCTCAGGAGTAAACTGGGATGAGGTAGATGCCCTCCTCTGCCCCCAGCAAGCCCACTACATGTTCTGCATGAAGTGATAAGAGAAAACAAACACAGGGACTTCACTTTAAGCTCTTTCTTAACAGCACATCCCATTTCTTTATGCTCAGCTCCACAAAGTAAGTTAAAAAGCCTATCCATAGTGCAGCGAAGTACACCTTAGTCAACTTAAAGGCAAAATGAAGAACTGGCTAAGCACGTCCGCTGCTCTCAAGCGTTTGTGCCATTCCTTTTGTTTAGCACCATTCCTTGCACGGTAAAGCAGCACAGTTGCTTGGCCTTAGGAACAACCTTATGAAGAGCTAACGATGCCATCGTGTGGTAACCTTCAGAAATAAACTGCACTCCTGTCGTTTTTGCATTCCCCGTAGCTTTACAAAAAGGAAGAACCAGCCCAGAGGGCTGTACAATGCTCGTGGACTGAAAGGAAGGCGGACTGCCCACAGTACAGACCTGCAGGTTGCAGAGAGGTTTCATGAGTTGCTAAAAGGAGCATCAGATGCTGCCGACATGAAACACCCAGCCAGAAATGCACAGTGTAGGTACCAAAACCTGGTATATTCTGTTAATGCTCTTTTGGCCGAATTGTAGAAAACAGTGCTTTGACAGAAATACTGCTTGTCAGGTGTGGTGTTACAGAGCCCAGCTTTCTTTCACGGCACGGAATGCTCTCTCTCCCTAGCAGTGCCTAAATCTTTAATGGCTCACTCTCATGGTGCAGTGCTAGGGCAGACACAACCCTTTACATGTGTTTTATACAGCTACAAGGTCGCTCTTCAGGACAATCCCAGCTCCCAAGGATTACTGCACACCTTACATCCTAGAGAAGTTTCAGCTGCCTCAGCAGATGACAAGTGGTAGGAATGAAAATACTGGATAAATTACTGCAGTCATACACAAAGATGTTCTGGGGAAGACAGTACATTTAAAAACGAGTAAATGGTGTAGAAAAAGCGTTTCTGAGCTTATGATTGAAGGCACATCTATTTTCTGTACAGGCACTTTTACCATTTTTTCCCTCAGTCTTATATAACCAAGCTTAACAGTAGTACATAAAAAAGTCAAGAACCCTAAGGGACAAATCTTTCACCTTAAAAGACCTCGAGGTTGATAGAACTTTGAAGTTACTTTCAAGTTAAGAGTTTCAGAGTAGGTGGATTTAATCACTTCAAAATCCAATTTAAAATCAAGGTCTCCAGACACTTGCACATGGCTTTTAGTCCCAATTTGCATAATTTCTGATTTTTTTCCCTTAGCAGTTACATCCCTTCTTATCAACCATGTGCTTGAACTCTACTTCTAAGGGTACATAAAGAGCTCAAGACAACACTGTATACTTTTACGTGTTTGGGTATGCAGATACCTAATACTGGTTGAAATAAGCAGCACTAACCATGTAAATAGTTAAAGCTCACGTTTTTAACAGGATATGCTTGTCAGTGTACTTGACAACATATATTTGAGTGTGTATTTGACAATATAAGTCTCACAACCTTCATTCTTTAAAATATATACTTCCTCCTCCAGTTTATATTTGACTGAAATAATAATTTTCTTTTAAATTACCAGATAGATCAGACTTACAAGATTTCTCCATTCAGTATGAAGAAAATGTATCTCCTGCCAAGAAACTACAGCAGAAAACAGGAAGTTACGTGGATGCTAACACTGAGATTTGTAAATGTTATTTTATAATGCAAAGACTAAATTGAGCAGTTCAGTTTCAGATGAACTAATTTTTAGGTCATGCTCTCTTTTACTTGATGGTTTTGATTAAATAGTGGAAATTATATGCTGCGTAGTTTAAGGAACTGGAGTTAATCTCAGGTCTAGACACAAAATTTAAATATCCTGAAAAGCAAGCATACTGAAATACAAGCCAACAATTTCCATCCTGTTAATACAACACCAATTACTGTAACTGTGCTGAAACGGCTGCTATGGTGCTAGACATCTGAAGCATCCAAGTATTCAGGTCACTACTTAAAAAATGGTGGAAGTTTTTTAGAAAATAATTTAGTGTTTGAACTGCAATTTGTCAAGTCTTTCAAACACTTGTATTGACATTCTTGTATTCTAACCAGAACACATACTTCCAGCATATGCCTCCATTTATACAGAACTATTAGTGTAATTATTTTCATGTATTTCACACTCAACACTGTGCGAGTAATTTTATACATTCTTAACCAAGTCCAAGAGCAGACTGCTTTTAAATGTCAGGATCTGACCTACTTCAAATAACTGAGAATGCAATTATTTCAGCTGGCATAGGGTAGAGAATACTAGGCATAGTGTGTGACAAAAGCACTTCTGCATGTTCCTGGGGAACACAGGAACCCCACACATGGACATTAAAAAATGAGACAGACAACAACTTTCAGTCAGAAATAAAAGCGAACTTACAATTACAATTTAAATCAGATGTTTGTAATTTTAAAATCAGAACAAGGACACAGAGTTATACACAATGAGAAGTTCATTTTATTTCTGTGCCTTCTGTGCCTTCGGTGCTGGTGCCTTCTCTGGCTTCTTAGCCTTTGGTGCCTTCTCTGGCTTTTTGCCCTTAGCTGCCTTCTCTGGCTTCCCTGGCTTCTTGCCTTTTTTAGAAGCCATCCTCTGGAGCTTCTTCATTTCATGCTTGATGATTCTGTTTCTCTGTTAAAAAAAATGTTTACACTTCATCAGAACAAAAAGAGCAAGTGTTCAAATACTATGCCTTAATTCAAATTCTAAGCTTTCAGATTCTGCCTCTTTTCATTATCACCTTTTACCATGCATTATATTAGAAATGTCAAATTCCACCTGAAACTGTTCCAGTCTACCAAGTGGACATCATCATTCTTGCTTGTAACTCAGGCATTTCAATATTTCATGTGTAATGATTTTCCTTACAGGGTGAAATACTAACAGCAACCTGCCAAGAATATTTGATTTTATCAGCAGGCAATTCCTTCCTCAGCTGTAACTTGAGAGGACTGACACATGGATTATACAAGTTCAGGTTTGATCAACTACTGAAGTGAAAGTGGTGGCATACAAAGAAGCATGGAAAATTCAAGGTATTCACACCCACAGTGTCACCCCATAACTCAAGCTAGCTGTGAAAGTAAGGCTACTAACACTGGATGGGACTCCAAAGTGAAAGCCAGAAGCATTAACCCCATAAAGAAGCAGCACTCTAAACACTTACCATTCTCTTCGCCTTCATCACCTTGTAGCGATCGAAGTCAGTCATTTTGGCTTTCTGTGTGAAAAGAATCAGTCATAAAACTGATACACGCAAGTAGTTAAATTCAGCATTCCAAAGCATTCCACAAGGAACTGTTCATCTCCAAATGAGGTTTAGCTGCACTTCTGGAACTTGCTCACTATTTAGGGCCTCTGCACCATCCCAGGATGCAGGAAAAGAGGCTGTTACAGAAATGACTGAACAAAACCACATTTACTGTTAAAATAGAAGTAGTTGAAGCTGATGGGTAGCAACCATTAAAAACCTATGTCTTGTCTATCTTTAATCTTAGCTTGCTCTTGAAAACGTGCAGCCTTTACTGTACCTAACTTTACAAAGCAGGAGCAGTACAACAGGTACTCCTCATCCAGTAAAACACTGTTACCTTTTCTCGGGCTTCTATCTTCTTTGCCCATCTTGTTGCTGACCATTTTTCATTTATATTTTCCTTCTCCCAGGCAAGTCGCACGCACTTCTGACGAGCACTGCATTGGAACAGTCACAAAATCATATTCAGTCTTGATCAAAAAAAGGTTCTTCCTTGAGGCTAGCCTACCAAATTTCATTCAAGGGAAGATCACTCTACTACATTACTTAAGACACTTCATTTCAAGTCAATGTCACATCTCTGTGGCCTAATTAACGTTCTGTTGAGTAAATGCTTCACTAGAACTGACAGAATGACAGAATCACAGAATGGGTCAGGTTGGAAGGGACCACAGTGGGTCACCTTGCTCCAACCTCTCTGCTCGAGCAGGGCCATTCCAGAGCACATGGCACAGGACTGTGTCCAGACAGTTCTTGAATATCTCCAGTGAGGGAGACTCCACACCCTCTCAGGGCAACCTGTTCCAGTGCTTGGTCACCTGAGTTCCAGGAGCTCCACATCTCTGTTGTCCTGAGGAGCCCAGAACTGGACACAGCACTCCAGGTGTGGCCTCACCAGGGCTGAGCAGAGGGGCAGGATCACCTCCCTCAACCTGTGGGCAATGCTCTTCCTAATGCCCCAGAACACCATTGTCCTTGGCCACAAGGACACACTGCTGGCTCATGGACAGCTTGTTGTCCACCAGGACCCCCAGGTCCTTTTCCACAGGGCTGTTTCCCAGCAAGTTGGCCTCAAGCCTGTACAGGTGCTCGGGATTACTGTTCCCCAGGTGCAGGTGCAGGACCCTGCAGTTGCCCTTGCTTAACTTCCCAAGTTTCCTCTCTGCCCATCTCTCCAACCTGCCAAAGTCTCTCTGAATGGCAGCATAGCGCTCTGGGGTATCAGCCACTCCTCCCAGCTTTTTGTCATCAGTGAACTTGCTGAGGGAGCATCTGCCCCTTCATCCAAGTCACTGATGGACGAATTAAACAATACTGGGCCCAGTATTGAACCTTGACAGATACCACAGGTGACAGGCCTCCAACCAGACCCCGTGTCACCGACTATGGACCTTTGGGATTTGCTCCTAGTCCACCTCACCGTCCAGATAAGCAGCTATTCCTAGCACTGCTTCAACATCAGGAACACTGCCCTTTTTTGATTCTAAATTACAGAAACTCATACATTAGCTGAGCTAAAAAGAACAGAATGAGTTCAGCCTCCTGTAATTCCAGTGTAGTTCTGTAGGCAGAGAACCTATTTAATGCCTGAAGGTGACTTAAGCAGTAGCAAAAGCAAAGCTGCAGCAGCACTTGCACTGCATTGCTTTACATTGCTTTCCCCCACACCATCCGCCTGTGAGTTGCCTCGGCCACTCTGAGACTTCCTCTGCTTCTGAACAGCAGCTATCAGCCAATACTGGCAATAAAAACCTAAATCTCTTCAACTATGATATCATAGTCTACCAAATTTTTACTGTCAATCCACTACTGTCTGAGCTTTCTAGACTTAGCAAGCATCAGCCTTTAAGTGACAGCGTGGGGGTTCTTTTACACAGGTCAAGAAAGATGCCAACTACTCACCTGTGTGGGAACTTCAGGACAAAGTCAGTCAGCTGCATGCACTTGAAGGGCATGGCCTGCCTCCTGACACCACTGCAGGGGCCATCCACCAGTGCCTAAAAAAGGGAAACAAGTGTGGGAGGTTTGCAGCAGTTTTCCCATTGTATTTCATCTAGAGAGCTGCTTCCTAATAATGTATGAACAATATCTTGACAACACTGATCCAAAATTGAAATACATATTATGCAGACAAAACTGGAGACTGTTAAGTCTTGCATGTACAACCCAAGATTTACAAAAAGAATTTTAAAGGCCTGCCTTTGAAAAAAAACCAAACTGAATTTAGAAAAAAAAAAGGCACACAGAACTAAGATGTGCACAGGAAGAGTCCCCTAGCCCAAATATTCACTTTACACATACATTAATGCCATTCCATTCATAAGCTTTAGATTCCAACTGACATCCCTTTGTCCACTTCTACACCTAGGAAACACAACAGAGGGGAATGTATCACTTGACAGTGGGAACAAAGCTTGCTCCTGAAGGTTTCAAATACAACAGCTGTTAAACCCTATCTTTTAATCAATTGCTTCTTCATTTGAAAATGTCGATTTCTGTTGAAGTTAATACACACAGCCTTAGCATACAAGCTTCTGTTAAAGCAGAAAGGAGGAAATACAGGCTCAGCACTCACAACTTACCCTATTTTGGTCAATAACATCCACAATGGCCACCAGTTTGCCAGCATGTGGCCCGAAGGAGATGAAGGCAACTCTGCCAATCTCCACGAAGCGCTTGAACACCTGGGAGAGCAGGTAGGAATGGACAGGGAGTTAGGGGAGAACACACCCAAGGCCGTTTTCAGAGTCAAGGCTCTGAGAGCCTTTAGAAGAGCTTCCCGGGAAAAACACAGAATGGTCTGGGTTGTAAAGAGACCTCAAAGATCACCTAATCCCAACCCCCCTGCCATGGGCAGGGACATCGTCCACTTCACCAGGTTGCTCAGAGCTCCATCCAACCAGGCCTTTAACACTTCCAGGGATGGGGCACCCACAACTTCTCTGGAACACCTGTTTCAGTGCTTCAACCCTCCCACAGTAAATAAATTTTTCCTACTATCTAATCTAAACCTACTCTCTTTCGATTTGAAGCCATTCCCCCCCTGCCCTGTCACCACGCGCTGCTGTAAATAGTCCTACCCCATCTTTCCTCTAAGCTCCCTTCAGCTACTGGAAAGCTTTCGAACTGCACAGAACCCCTACGCCTGGGCAATGGGGCCACGGTTCCGCGGCGCTCCGCGCCCGGCCCTGCCCGACCCCGCCGCGC
>VYXC01002875.1:2366478-2411855 GCA_013397175.1 Platysteira castanea
TGGGGACGCGCGCCGTGGCCGTGGCTCCGCCGCGCGCATGCGCGATGGCGTCCGAGTTCTGTACGCCCGGGTGGGTTCCGGCCCTGCCCGGCCCTGCCCGGCCCTGCTCGCGGTCTCCCGTCCCCCGTGCCCCTCTGTTGGGCTCCATGGCGGCAGGAGGTCCTTTGCAGAAGAATCAGTTCTTCTCTAACCACCTGCAGGTCCCGCCTCCTCCATAGGCACTAAATTAAACCGTCCCTCTCGGGTCCTCCACCGCCCACCATGCGCCCACCCTGTAATGCAAAGTGTGGGATACAACGAGATTATCTTAAGTCAGAATGTTCTTTGATGTAAGATGTTGTGTGCTTCGTGCTGCTTTCAGGTGGTAGAGTTAACTTTCTGCCCAGTGGCTGGAATGGGGCTGTGTTTTGGATTTGTGCTGAACACAAAGGGTTGATAACATGGAGATGTATTTGTTACTGCTGAGCAGGGCTTGGGCAGAGCCAAGGCCTTTTCTGCTTTTCACACTGCCACGCTGGCAGAGGAACTGGGGAATGCATGGGAGGCCAGGAGGAGACACAGCTGGGACAGGTGACCCAGACTGACCAAAGGCATATTCCAGACTTGATGACATCATGCTCGGTTTATAAAGTGGGGGAAGAAGGAGAAAGGGGGGCACATTTTGGAGTGATGGCACTTGTCTTCCCGAGTCACCACTAGGTATGATGGAGCCCTGCTCTCCTGGAGATGGCTGAACAGCTGCCTGCCCACGAGGAACAATTAATTAATTCTTTGTTTTTATTTATTTGTGTGTATGGGTTTTACTTTCCCTATTAAAGCGTCTTTATCTCAACCCATGAGTTTTCCAGCTTTTACCCTTCCATTCTCTCCCTCATCCTGCTGGTGGGGGAGTGAGCGAGCGGCTGCCTGGGGCTTGGTTGCTGGCTGGGCTGAAACGACCACAACTTTCAAGCCTAATCAGCAGGAAAGGAGACTTTACCAGTGGAACAGGCAGCATCCAGCATCCCCTAGCCAAGGACATCCAGGAGCTAAAAAGCTTTAAGGATGCAGAAAATCAAGATGTTGATATACATCTATGTGGACAGTTCTAACCTGGCCCAATAGTCAAGATCTATGTACCCTACAGCTGAACTATGGTCATTATAATACTAAAAATCACACCTACAGGTCACAAAGATCCTGCCCAGGTGAAGACCCTTCCCCTGAGCATGTGAAGAAGTTAGCTGGGATTACATAACTTGTATGGAAATGACAGATCAATCACAATAGGGGGGCTGTACTTGGACAGCTACTAACTCTGGATTTCTGTGTGTCAATAAAAAGTTCTTGGAGCACATTATCTCTGACCTCATGAGACAAGGGCAGGACTGCTTTCGTTCTGTTGCTCGGTACTTATTGCCACATCACTCTCTAGTACTACTGGAAAGGAAGGGATGGAGGTTACCAAAATTCCTGGTCTGAAATAACTGAATTTAAAAATTAAAGCTCCCCATAGTGGGATAGGATTGACTGTCAGACTCAGTGTTTTTTATTTTTCTGTCCTCTTAACTGGTCTTATCAATGCTGAATCACGCCATGCAGTAGATGTTAATGCTTGCTTCTGCCAGACTTGCATATTGCTGTATGAGAAGTTTTGTCACTTTTCAGAAATATCCATATGCATTTCATTTCATGCTTCTGGTGGATTAATTAATTTCTTGCTGCTTCCCCATAGATGAGGTTTTTTTCATATTACATAATCATGTCCCTGTGCCCAGCAATTCTTTCTCTAATCCCTCTGTATCTTGATCAGTTGTGTTTGATAAGTGGAACTTGCTGCTTCACATCACGTCAGTGAACCTGAAAGAAACTCTAGAAAGCATTGGTGTCCCTGAGTGAAATGTAACAATGTTAGAAAGCAGAAGTTGTGCTTACGTGTGTTTCTTTTAGATATATATATATATATAAGAAAATGAAAGGAAAGAAAAATAGAAGAGTGGCTTGCTTTTAACCACCAGGATTTTCTTGCTGAGAACATGGCATTCAGGAGATAATGAGTCCTGTCCACTTCAGAACCTTGCAGGATCAGTTTTGCAGCTTGCAAGTTTCCACTCCCTAGAATAGCATTTCAGAGATTTCTTACCCCTCTATTAACGATAGGTTGTCTACCAGCATGAAAATATTGGTAGTGGGGGGGAAACGTGCTAAAAAGAAAAAGTACACTTGGCTTAACTTTTCACAATTTTATTAATCTAATAAGCAGGCACTGAAGAGTATAAAAAGATAAATAACCTCTGGTTTGTGCACATTCCCACGTGTTGTCAACTTCCCTGTTTCTCCCAGAGATCTTTTCAGTTCTAGACAGCAGGACAGTGATCTGGCCTGTTGATCTGGTTCCAGCTCACACTTGGGGGAGGAGTTAGCTGAGGTCACTGAAGCTGCTTGGCTGGAAGTTCAACACCTTCGTCTTTCCCAGCTGAAACTGCCAGGGAGAGGTAAGACGGAGCAGGTGGGTATCCTGGTGACACTGAGGGAGGCTGTGTACATCAGAACAAGAGGCAGCTACTAAGAAAGCAAAACAGGATTCACAGAGGGAATTTGATTCTTTGAACAGATAGTGGGGTCTATCCAAGTACATCTGGAAGACCAAATGGTTTTTGAACAACTTTACTTGTTCTTTAGCTGCCAGCTCTACAGAGACTAACTTCCAAGTGTGTTCCATTTGTGTAAAACCATATCTGAATGGCCCTGCCACTCACAAAGCAAAGGTTTTCTAGGGCAAGTAAATATTCCAGAATACAATTTTCCACAGAAATCTGGCAACTAAAGAAAACATTTTAATGCTCTCATCCAACTGTCTGGGGTTTTTTTCACCCGTAACTGCAGTTACAGATCCATCACACAAAAGATAAAGCCTTTACCTTGTGCCAGCCTCTGTAATGTCCATGCACTCTGAAGTAAATTTTATACTTTATCAGATATAACTTTGATGTCACAGAGCACTTCATCATCTTATAATACCTTATTGGTACTGCAGTAAGACTGACAAGACTTAGCAGTGTATCAATAGAGAAGGGACAAAGCCCTATTGATCTGCTTGAAAAATCACTTTTTTTTCCATTTAAAAAGATATTTAGCTCCCATCAAATCATCTGTCAGCCTACGAAAAAAAACATAGAAGAAAACAAAACCCCAACCCCACAAGCAAACACAGGTAAGAAGGTGATATAGAAACAAAAGACTGAAATTAAAAACATTATTTATGGGTAAAAATACTGGCCACTGTTCTCCTATCTATCCCCTGATCAATACAGGGAATAGATGAAGCTGAGATAGTCCTATGATTCAAGGGAGTGTGAGGTTAGGTGAAGAATGCCTGGGCTTTCAGGGAAGCCAGCTGTTTGCTGCATGAAGGCAGCAGCACTTCTAGGAAAGCTCTGGAGTCGATACATTTGACAGAAGCATCTGCCAGGTGGAACCCGGCACTGCTGAAGGACACTGGAAAGGCTGGCCACGGCACTACAGCAATGACTGCGGCTCCAGCAACATGTTCCTGAACCCACACAGAAAAGGTGTTTTGCCGGCCTGGAGACTGGCTCCTGTTCCTCTAGGCCTTGAAAGAAGGGCTTAACCTGTTAATGCTTTGGAATGTTCAGATCTGAGACTCTATCCAGACAGCTGAAATAATACGTACGTGTCAAATCAGTACGGACTGTCACTGTCTGAGACCAACAATGTGTGGGGTGTACAGGTCAGGGTTTCAGTATGAGAACCTACAAAAAGCATTTCTGTGAAAGTTAGAGAGAAAAGGACACTGAAAACTCCAGTGTCTTCTGGAGGTAACTATGAGATATTTAAATCTAAGTTCAGTTACTTAAGTGTGAAAGCATTTTGTTCCACCTTCAAAGCAAATCTTATGTACCACAGCAAAGGCATTTTGGGTTCTCCAAGATACCAAAAGATATAGCTCTGTTTAAGAGAGGCTTGAAAGTCATGAGAGGTGTTGACAGTTTATTACACCTTTATGTGATGGGGATCGATCCTTTTGGAACAGCAATAAAAACAATTCTATCACAGTTCTTCCTTTCAAGTTCTTGTCATTATCCAGTGCTTGTTCCAGTTTCAGAAATCAGATTACTTCAGGACTTTTAGTGTCAGCACTGCACTCAAGGATAGCAACCATGTTCCCACCTCCCACAATTGGCTTGTTTAATTTTATCTGAAACAACTTCCACTGTGATCAAATCCATCACTACTTGAGTTCACCAGTACGCACAGAGTTAATGAACAAAAAAATAATACATACCTGTCAGGAAAGGGCAAGTAATCCCTTATAAAGCAAAGTGACATATCTGCCCACGTATCTCTGCTGCATACTGGACAAATCAGGTTTACAGAAACAATTACCAAAATATTTCAAAAGCACTGCAATTCACCATATCACAGATTCCTTTGTGCCTCTTCTCTATTTACGCTTCTGGTCCAGAAGTGGTTTTTCCTGTCTTTATTTTCGAAAAACTGGGGGCAAAATAAAGTTCTGCTTAATAGCACTTAAAAATTTTTGTTTTGTCTTCAGGGAAGCTCACTCATTCTGGAACAAATACGTGTTCAACGCGAGGGACGTTCTTCCGACTATGGGATACAATACACAAGTAAACGAGGAAGAGGAGGCACAACAGTGCCGTAGCTGTGAGGAAGACGAGGAGCCCAGCAAACAGAGAAGGTTTCAGAGGTAACTGGATCAGCTTGCCTTCTGCAGGAATCATGTTTGTGAGGCTTAACATGTAACCGAGTGACCACGCTATACTGCTGTTGCCAACCTGAAATAAAGACAGAAGAGTCCTATTCCCATGGAATTTTCAGTCAAAGAGGAGAGGTTCCAAAAGTTCAACTGCTGTTACTGGCAACTGTCCTTTAAATCAGCAAGGAGAAATCTTTAGTGGAGTATACAAAGAGGATATGGAACCGTTTTAAATTACCATTTTTGTGTAGTTCCAGAGGATGGTAATAAAATCAGTCACTGGGCTAAAGAAGTGAGACACAGGTGTTGGATGGGTACAAAGATGCATGGCCTATATGCAAACAGCCAGTTATGCAATTTTCTGTGCAAGAAACACATTTTAAACAAACAAATAAAAAACCCCATCACTGCTGTGCCAATTCCTAAAATTAGCCACTCATCTTTGCCAAATCCTAGGATGTCATTTTAGTTCAAGCAAACAAAAAAAAAAAACTCACGAAGAGTCTCACCAACATGGACAAAGGGGAAGCCAGAGTAAAGTCCCCAAAGCAGGAACTCTATCATCTTTTGTTCCATGTTTGGTTTTGTGCCTGCAGATGAACCAAAACTAGGCTCTTCCATTTAAAAAGTAAACATAAATGAAAACATACTTCAAAATGGGTGAAACAACAGGAAAGGGAGTGTGTTTGTATTTGCTCCATGGTCCTCCTGCTTTGCTGTCTTTCCCCACTTCTAGTTTGAGCAATAGAGTTTACCAGTTTTCCCCTGTCCTTTTCATTAAGTCATCGTCCTGGCACTTGATAAGCACAGGATCAAAGGTTAAAGTGTCCTTTGTCCTCCTCTCATCATGAGGTTTAAAACTTTTAATTTTTGCAAATCATCTAACTCTGGATCTCATCCAGATCTTAGCATTAGGTCAAGGTTCTTTTCATTGGTTGTGTTCACTAATTAAAAGGAAATACACACTCCTAGCATAGACAAAAAAACCACCCTCCAGTCATAGTGAGATTGTGCTGTTATCTCTGGGGTAGCTTAGCTGATCAGCCAACATTAGATCTTACTATTTTAGTAGGGGCAGATCTAATTAAGAGAATGTAGTTTTGCCTTTTGGAGTTTCATGGTTACCCTAGTGTAAAATCTAGACAACAAAGGTATTAATTTTAAATAAGCCTTTTGGGGTTTTATTTTGCTTGGTATTTTTGTAGTCTTGGCTAAATACAGAAAAATATTGCTGTTTCTGGCTGCTCCTATCTGCTGGGGATAATACAATATATATTTAAATATCAAGACAAATCCCACCCCCCTGCCCAGTCCAGATTAAGATCTCAAAGTAAACTCTATGCTGTTTTCCTGGTGGAACAACTAAAATTTGGACACTCTTCCAGAGCTGCTAATGGTTGTCCCCCAGAGGTCAAAATAAGGCAAGAAAATCCTACTTGATTCCTTCGTGCATGAGTAATACATATGACTGTTCAGAAAACATTGCTTTTGATTTCTCATTCACGGCTTGCCAGCATCCCCTGCATCTAAGGGGATTTAAGAATACACCATGAAGATCTACAACCTGTTCTTTTGTTGGTTTTGCATGAAGCATTTCTAAACTATGTGGACATTTAGAGACAGTCTGGGATAGGGTTTTAGAGTAAATGCAGTAGCAGAGAGGAAAAGAAATGCATCTGTTACACAGATATTGCAAGCCTTCTCTCTCTGTCAACTGAAAGGCAATACCCCATCAAAATTCATTCTTATTCCAGAGAACCAGATTATGGCACAGATGGATGAGTGGGGTGAGGATGAAAACTGTCCCAGTTGCTTCATCACCACTCACTGACTACAAACCGCTTTGCCAGTTCCCCCAAGGCTCTGCCAGGAGACAGAAAAGCAGAGTTCTGCTCTCCAGCTCAGCAGGGTTAGCTCAAACTGACCTTGACTGCTGAGGTGGTTTAGGCAGATCACTGCCTACAGCAAAATACTGGGGAAATGTTTAAAACACAAGTGTTCGGTCTTTGCTTAAAGCTCTTTAAGAGAATCTATGTGGCATCTCCAAATAATGCTGCAACCCCTGAAACCAGACTGAGATTACTACTGAGGTTTGAAAAGTGGCTTTGTTTTATGCCAAACATTTGACAGTCATTTGCAAAGGCTGTTTACAACCATTGTATTTTTGCAGGCTGCTACATCTTCTGTCTCCTCCTCGACCTCTTTGGATTAAAATGACAGTAAGAGTAAATGATTATTACTCACCTCCTTTTGAAAATGTATCTGTGGCCAAGTTTCTGCATTGAAGTTGTAACCATGTACAAGCAAGTAATAAATGAAATTGGCTGAGAAACAGTAGGATCTAGCATATATTTCTTCAAATTTAGGCAGCATAAACTGGAGCTGAAAGCAAGAGGTTTTTTTAGAAAACATGTTAATTATGGAAAAAAAACAAATGCTTTGGGGTTTTGTAACTAGAGAATATTAGAATTCTAATTAGAATTTAGTAACATTTTTTAGAAACACCAAGTAAAGGTGTAGACAACTAGATACAGGGATTCAGAAAAAGGAAGACTCTAGAAGTGACATAGCTTATGGAGTAAACAATGAAAATAAACATAAAATTGCACACTGAAAATTGAGGATGTTATTGTTTCTAAAATTTCCATATCATCTCTACATCTGCATCTGCAAAGGCAATTTCATGTTTATTGTTCACTGACTAGCAATTCAAGAAAACTCCTACAATCACCTAATAAATAAAATAGACATTGTTTTCCTAAAGGGGAAGCTTATGAAAGGGAATAACCAGTACCCAGTAGCATGGGTAGAATGGTGAAATGAAATTTCGAAACCTATTCCAAGTGTTAAGTGTGGTAGAAATACTACGTGGTTTGAAGCACAGTGGAAAAACAAATACTGGGTTGATACAGACCTTCTGAAGGGTTCTGAACGCATAGCCAAAGCATATTATTTGTATATCCCTCTTTTAGAGGTTTAAAATGGAAAAGAAAAACCCCAACAACACCAAAAACCAACCAACCCACCCACTTACCTGTGCCCAGCTCTGTGAACAGAAAAACCACATACTTGAATTGAAGTCATCTAGGGAGAAGTGCCCAGATAAATTCAAAGCATTAATTGTGTAGTAGAATCCAGAGAAAGCCTATAGAAAAGGAGTAGGTGACAGGTTACTCTCAGAACTACAGAAATCAAAAGCAAGCAAGCTCAAAAAAACCCCACACTGTGTTTGCAAACCTACCACAAAATTCCCTTTAGTTTTTGGCTGATGTTTTCCATTAAACGGACAGTCCTCTCTGTCTCTGCAGGCAGTGAAGTTAAACAGTACAGAAACCATCTCCTGGCACAGACCTGGGTCTCCTGTTCCATGGAAATTCACAAGCTGGTTTGGGTAGTAATTTGCTGGTCTCAGAGACTGTGTACAGAGGCTGCCAAAGAAGTACTTCATCGTTAATGCTGTATTATAATTTTGAGGGTAACAGGGATTATCCACATTGGCACTGGCATTTGATTTCTGGGGGAAAAAAGAAACAAACAAAAACAAACAAGAAACCCCAAATAATAAATGCTAGTCAAAGGCAAGAAAGACCTAATTTGGCATGAACTACAGGAATCTTTTTAAACTGCAGATGCATGTATTTTTGTTCACTGACAGGACTGGTCAGCACAACACTGCTGATCACTATAATTCATAGAAACTCCTTTCTCCAGAAATCATTGGCAAGATCAGCAAAACACTTACAAGGCCTTTTTGTCAAATGGCACAGAACTCTCACTAATTTTTAAAAAATATTAAGTTATTTGTATGAAACCTAAGTGTATTTGGCCACAACAAAGCAGAACTGAGCTCTTGCTGGGGTCTCCAGACTCCGTCAAAGGGAAGACAGCAAAAGCCTGAGAACCTGCTTGGGCAATTACTGAACACTTGCAAGAGCAACATAGCAAAGGGTCTTAAACAGACCTGGAGCAGCAATGCTAGAAGCCTTTTCTCAGCTTCATCTCTGCCATAGCACTGGTAGCTGTGAGTGTAGACATTGTAGTTGTAACCGTACAACTTCACTTGCAAGGTGCTGTTGAAGTGCTCCTCAGAGTCCTCGGGAATAAATGAAATTTGAGTGGAAGCTCCTCCGAGGTCCAGGGCACCCATAGTCTCTTTTCTGTAAGGATGGACCCATGCCCTCCAAAGATTTCTCTGCATGTAGTATTAAAAACAAGGCAAATTAGAAATGTCATCTGCTTGTTCTCCCCCTCAAGCTTTTCTACTCTTTACTTCTTGAGACTTTCCCCGCTTCTTTGTCCTGCACTTTTTCAAAAAAAAGTAGCTATGAGGAAGACATGCAGATGCTTTTACATCTGAGGCATGTACTTTCAGAGAGTGAAATGATCTTGAAAGATGGGGAAATGAATGCAGCATGATGTTCAACTCAATGGGAGAGCACAATGATCAAAGCATAGGACTAGCCAGATCAGTGTCTATCCTAGAATGTAGGGAATTGAAGTTCAGATACCCATGGGAACTTGAACAAATCTGGATGGAAATGGTATCAAGATTTGCTTGTTTCAAGGTGAGAAGAAATATTAAAGGAATAGAATATTAAGAGATCACAGAGACAGAGGGTGAAAAGAGAGTGAAAATAGAGTGAAAAATGCAGAAAAGTCAGATGAAAGCTCCATCAAAGTCAAAAGAACAGGGAGGGACCCTTAATCTGCACATTTCCTCCACTGAAACTGCAGTCTGATCCATTCAGATGGCATTTTTCCCTATTATCCAGAATATTCCCCTAATTCTGTATTTGATATACATTGTCACAGTGCCAAATATATATTTTCTGTGATTATCTATGTCAATATTTACCCACTGAGCATGATGAGATGAATGTATACACAAAAAGGGAAACAGTGGGGTTTATGGGCTAGCAAATACACTCACAATAAAATTCTACAGTGAAAGATTCCCATAATCAGGTCCTCATAGCATTTGATTCTTAGCCCATTGTCACAATAAAGGTCAGAATTTCTCTCTTCTACTAGTGATATTCAACATGTATCTTTTCCCACAACTCTCTAGACTGAACTGGTTTCACAGCGTCTTGCAGTCCATTCTTTAGGAATTTGCCATATGGAATTTGGCATTTGGATTATTAAAATTCATGTGGTAGAAGACTGACACCACCCTGAAGTTCATTATGCCATTTTTGTTGCATGAAATGCACACAATGAGAAACTCCTACAGAATGGGTGATTCCAATATTGCTTTTCTAAACACTGCAAGTCAGCAACACATTCACCATGAGCTACCACTCACAGCACCAACGATTCATTCCTTCTTATTTAATGGCCACAATCTGATAGGAACCATTCAGCCAGGACAGCTAGCAATACTCAGCAGTATTGGTTGAAATTCCCTTCAGCCCAGCGAGACAATCTGGCAGAAGTGCAGTCGATGCTAAGGGCAGCACGCTCCTGCCACGGGTGCAGATGAGCGATTACTGATCATCTCCGTACAGCTTTTACTCTGAATGAAATGACACTGAATACCTAAAAAGGGATCTTCCAACACATCTGACTCCCCCTCTGCTGTGAGGCTCCTGCCTGGCCCTATTCCAAGTTCGAGAACAGCATAGGCACGTTTATGTTGGTATCACTTGGTCTGCACAAGATAGTTGTTATCACAGCCTACTGCTCATAGCCTGCAGCTTTTCAGCAGTCTTGGAATGAGCTGTGTATGAGTGATTTCTGGCTCAGCTGAGGCATATTTGACCACCTGCAGTGCTTCAGTCTTGTCTGCTTAAGAGAAGTCAGCCAACACTGCCAGACAATTTGGAGCCCCTAAGCTGGGCAGGTCCTTCACCAGCAGGGCTGCAGGGACAGCAAACAAGCAGAAGAAAAGATCTTTAACTGGCACCGCTGTCAAGACAATCAACACCTGTCACATGTAACATACCTATGCATTTAAGAGTAATCTAACTTTTTGGTTTTAGGTAAGGCCTCCAGTGTCATTTAGAGAAGAGCCCTTTTTTGGGGATCAACAATTTTACCTTTTCCATATCACATTCCCATAACAACATACTCCTTGGTTTATGTTTGCCCTATTACTGCCACAAAAAGACCCTGTTAGAGACTTCAGGGGAAAACAGAAGTTGCAGTTATGACACTTTAACAGGCACATCCTCTCAAACCTCTCATTTATAGGAGAGAAACAGTGAAAAGAAAAGCATGCAGTTTTTTCCACACACCTCTAAGAAATTGCCCATTAAATAGTTGGCCGTTATCCATCCATACACCCCTTCCTCTGGCCCAGTTATGATCTGCGCACCCCTAAATTCAAAAGGTTGTGCTCTGAAGTAGTTTTGAATGCTTGCAAGGACTTCATTGGCTGCCGATTCATTTTGCAACCTAAGCAATTCACAAAACATGAGACACTGAGCATCTGGAAAGGCAATTTCATGTTTATTGTTCACTGACTAGCAATTCAAGAAAACTCCTACAATCACCTAATAAATAAAATAGACATTGTTTTCCTAAAGGGGAAGCTTATGAAAGGGAATAACCAGTACCCAGCATGGTTTCAGCAAGCAACTCCCTCAGTATGTACCAACTTCACTCTTTATCATGCAAGTTCATGGGTGGGTTTTTTCTCCTTATAAATACCTTTATTCTTAATGAACTGAGCGTTTCTATGACAGCTTCTGGTTAAAACAGTCCTGGGATCTCTCTTCCAACACTGTTTAGCCACAGAACAAATATAAAAAGCCAGTTTGTGCCAGGGCTAAAGCCACGGACAGACCCCAAAAGCCACATCACATCAGATCACATCCACACTTGGAATCCAGTGCCTAGCTTCAATCTGTCTTTGCTGCCCATGGACGTGCACAAACATTATCTGTTTACATAACACTGTATTTCAAGACAGATGTGAAAGAGAAAATTAAACTCTTGCCTTCTCCAAAATAAAGCAAGCATTTCTTTTCAATACAGCATAACAGAGGGGTTTTATGCAGACACGCCTTCCCTATCAAAAAAGTTAATTAAATTAAATTGGCTGGGCTCCATTTCCTTTTCAGATGGCCAAGTTCCAGTGGGTAAAAATGCATCCAGTACATTTTTCACATTCTGTTTTCACAGACTGCTATGCTGGTATGCATACAGAGTAGTTCAAGTTTCTGCCATACCTCAGCAGTCTCATGCCAGCTGTAGCCCCCAGATAAAGAGAAGTGTTTTTATGCAGATGAACTGGTATTCTCTCCTTGACTTTACTCAGACAGTCATCAAGAGGCTTGGCAAGAGCTCCAGGGCTACTCTCATAGCTGGATATACCAGGGCCTAAAAGAGAACAAGGAGATAGATTTCATTCTGCTTTGCCAACTACAAATTAGCCCAATTAGCAAACAGGTGTTAAAAGAAAGACATTTCCCCCTTCCCCCCACCATAATGGCAAACAAGGGTAGGACGGCTGAAAACTAGGAGTGCTTATGGAATAAACAACGTGGTGCCTGCCTCAGCTGTGTCAGGCAGAGGAGATACTCATGAACTGCATCTATAAATTTCTGTATCTGTAAATACTCACCTATGGTACCATACCTGGAGTAACACATACGGTAGAGCCACATGACAGCAGTGTTACATGTTCATGAGGAAAACAACTATGCTCATGGCAGGTGCTGTACAAAACTGCATGTCTGATGGATGTCAGATTTATCTCATCTGATGAAGTGTAGAAAATCCCTCCTTCCACAGCCTAAGACAAAGATTTTGTAATCTGGTTTTCCTCAGCTGGACACCGTGGCACCCCTACAGCTCACTGCTGTCAGCTGATAGTGCAATAAAGAAGCTTTTGCAAGGAATTGCTGGTGAAATTTCAAGATGCACAGAAACGGCTCTTGAATTCATAGAGGTACAAGTCTGTGCTGGTGCATGAACTAGTAAACAGCTTTCCAAATTTTCAAAGCCTTCAAAGAGCAGGAATGAGAGTTACACCATGCTGCATAAGGCATAGCTATTTGAACAATTGACATCGAAGTCCTGCCTTGCTCAACACTCCAAGGACCATCAGGATCTCAACTTGTTCAGGCTCAACTTGGGTGTAAATAAAACATTCCCTATTATGATTCCCTAGCTGAGGAAGTTGCACAGGGAACATGAAGCCACTGCCTTGCAGAGAACAACTGCCAGAACTCCATCTACTTCTGTAACAGCCATGTCTTGCACAACTTGGTCCCAACCTAAGCAAAAGGTGGCTCTCACCAAGTTGAAATGAGAAACCATTTACGTTCAGCCACATTGCATTGATAGAAACAGAAGAAAAAATATGTAAGCCTTTACAGATTCCACACTCCCAAACTCCTTTTTTGACAGTGTGAACTTAATCATAAACATCACCATGTCATCATTAGATGTTCACAGCCTTGGTTTTGGAATAAGACTTTCTGAAAGTCTTAAGTCTAGCACAAACAGGCCTGAAGCTGGAAGGAAAGCTGTTACCAGAGGAAAACAGGGCAGCAACATCCCCAGCAGCTGCCACTGCCTCACACTCCTTTGGTGGCTGCAACCTCCCATCTTCCAGTGTTCAGATAGAGCAGGTCACAAGGCAATGACCATTTTCTTCTGAACAACTGCCTGCTTTGCTAGTGCTTAGAGCCTTGCCAGGACAGATTAACTGCACTATAAAGAAAGGACTTTGATTCGGGGCTGGTGCCTACACACAGCGGCAGAGGTACTTAAAAAAGGTAGAAATGAAATCATAAAACCACCATAGAACTTGCAGAGCAGTTGATCATTTGACCTTCAAGTTCAGTAGGTATGCAAAAATCTGTCTTTCATTATGCCCAGAACTATCCCCCCAAAATTAAGTGCTTAAGACTGTGGTTAGAGGGTCACTAAAGAAACACTGACAGATGTGTTCACCACTGTCACCCACAGTTTAGCTGGGGGCATCTCCCATCAACCAGCCCTCTGTCTCCTCCAGTGCAAAGTTATCCAAGACTAGAAGAGTGAACCCTGGTGATTTTGTACACTCAGGGATGAGGAGTACTTGGCTGACCATGGCTAAGGCCATGAACCTAGACAGTTCACAGCAATTTGGACTCCTCTGTTTTGTAATTTATTTGTATTCCCCAGAGGTAAAAAAAACTCTAAACCAATTAAAGCAAATTCACAAAGCACTGCTGGTTTTTTTTCAAGAAGAATAATGCAGTTTCTCTGTGCATTTTTCTCACACCAGAATTCCTAAAGGCAACATTCCCAGTGAGTCAAGGCATGAGTTAGCAGAGTGTACCCCTGACATCGGCAGGCTGGCCACCATCCCAGCAGTTTGTAAGGACATTACCCCTAGAGACATGACAGTGCATTTCTCTGTTCATGTTACACTTGCTTTCCTTTCCTTGTTCTAGAATTTAAGAATGTCCACACATACATTTAACACTGAAGACAGAAATATTGCTGCTGTTAAGAAACCATTGCCTTCTACTCCCTGTTACTCATGGGCCTCTGTGGCTGCATCTCCAAAATCTATTTCCAAACACAAAGAGGGACACAAGATTTGGTGAGATCATGACTGAGAGAAAAGGAAAAAATTCTCTTTGAACACCAGAGTTATTATCAGAGAACAAAAAACCCAATTTCCCTGCCCTGCCTGGCCACCTGTCTTCACAAAATGTGTGGCATTTTCATATCTTTGAAAGCTGAGTCAGATGTCACTGAAGTTGACCAAGAGTTGGTATGAAGCAATCCACAACCACCTAACCATACTGGAGTGTGATCAGAAGTCAGCCTAATCTGTCTGTCTGCGAGAAATCAATTCAAAACCTCAGACAGAAGACAGGGCAGGTAGCCCGTGTACCTGCGGGACACCTTCTAGCAGTGCACAGACACAGATCTTCCTGAGACAGAGGCCACACCTACACACTTGATAAAACTATGACACCCTGTCAGAAATAGTTCTGCCCATTTTGCTATTTTACTCAATAATTTTATTAGCTGCTTCCTAGTTCTGTAGTGTGGAGAGGCTCACTTAACAACTAACATCTAACAAGGGCTAGATTCCATTCTTCTAAAACTCTTTTCATTACAAGCTACTTTAAAATATACATATGACTTTTATTCTGAAAGAAACACAAGGACTGCACAGGTCCTGACTCTCTTTAGATTGAATTCTGTCTGCACCAATCATGCACTGCCATGGACTAAATCAAATTTAGCTACAATTTCCTCTCTCTGGTGCAATGATTAGAGCACCTTACTGTATCAGTAGGAAAAGAACTAATGCTGACAGATACAGGCATAGTCTTGACAGTCTTCCCTCCCCAGCACTGAAAAGGGAACACGGTGGGAAAAGAAAAAAACCAGTATAAGCAAGGCTGAAAATAACAAAGGAACTTTCCTTTGAGCTCACCTTTCACATTGCACTTGAAGGTTTGGCTCACTACTCCCGTGTTGTTTTCCTTTTCCGCTGGCCACTCATAGACATAGACTGTAGTCCGAGAGGATCCTGCGTCAAGGACGATGCCATACTGGGGATTAAGAAAGAATACATTAGATGAAGAAACAAACAATGACAGCTTAAATGGCCATATGCAGCTGCACTTCACTGCACCACCAGACATTTAGAAAATGCATGCACAGTGTATTATTTACAAGAGAGATTAATTCTAGAGTTAGGCGCTTAGGCACGAATCCAGCAGCCAAGAACAGAATGAATCTGGCTGCAAACCAAGGAACATACTACATATCTTCAATAATTAATTCAGTGGAGGTGGCGAATGCTCATCTCCAATCAGCATCAGGTTCAAAACCCACACTGACAAATAGGTAAGAGTGTGTTAGGACCTGATTTTGCAGCAAGTTCATTTCCCTTTATCCCAGTCCACTCCCTGAACGCTGAAAGGTTTGATATTTAAGCACAGGCTTTAGGCTCAAGGATGCACAAGGGACGCATAAAGCTATGAGCAAAGAGGTGAAGTACCTAATAGCCAACAGTAAGAATGATGTAACAAGTCTGGTTCTTTCCTAATTGCCCCATAAACCTCTCCCTTTGAGTGGTTTAGGCAGTCCACCTGAGAGCTTGCCTCTGAGAACAGGCTGTGCCAGAGTATGAGACAACACAGACAGAAAGAGAGTCAATATTACCCCATGATTATTTATTAAATAAATGAGAGAGATTTAAATTACTTGCCCCAGGTTCCTTGGACTCTGAGATTAAAGCACAGGTTTCTCTATCCCATCCCATTACTCACCAGACCAATCTTTCCCCCTTTCCCGTATTTTATGGAAGCAGAAAACTGTAGTAACTGGGAAGGCAGTCTCATAAAGGGAAGCAAACTGCAATTTTGGTACCCTCTTTATGATCCCTAAAAGTATGTTTAGTTCTTCCAAAGTCACCTAATTGGTAGGAGTCACACGGTATAGGGTTCGTTTTTCTGTCAGCTTTTTTCGTTTGAAACAGACAGATGCCCAGGAGCCTGACAATACTGAAAAATGAGAGCCTCCATCTGTCTGCAAAGCAGCAAGAGCCCCTGTAGCAGGCTGATAAATTTCATCCCATTGCCTCCCTGGGGACCAACAAGTCCGACTGGGAAGGATCACTGCTTCAAGTGGCAAACCATTCAGCTTCCACACCTGATTATTCCCAGCTTCTACTGTAATCCTAAAAGCTCCTGGCCCCCAAAGAATACCAACAATACCAGTCTAGTCTGTTTCATAGAGGACTGTTAGATAATGAAAATTTCATTTATATTTATGCAGACAATATTTACCCTGATCCACTAAAAGATTAAAGGCTCCACAGATACTATCAAACCACTACATCATCAGGTTCTGTTTCAGTAACTACTTTAGCAAAGATAATTTGAGTGTATTTCCTCTCCATGGAAGAGATGAGCACTCTGGAGGTACATAACACACTAATGGCAATCTGTTTAAGGACTACTAATTAAATTAGTCTCAGACAGCCTAAAGTGCCAACCATAAGCTTTTAACTTGGCTACTTTTAGAGCTAACTACCATGCCCAAGTAAAGCTGGAAGATAACGAAAGTATTTTTACCTCAGTTAGCTGGGGGCTTTTTGACCTACTTCCTCCCTCCCCTGCATTTCCCAGCTTCCTTCTGAAAGTAAGAGATTTCCGTCCCGAAGAGTAGTGGTACACTTATCTGAATTAATGCATGACTGACAATTTTATTGTCTTCCTCCTCCTCCTCCTCCTCGTCTATTTTTTCTATGCAGCCTCTTGCTTCCTTTAAAAGAGATGCTCATTTTTGAAAAGGTCTCTTGGGCCCATTTCAGGGTGACTCTTGAAGCTCCTCAGGACTTGTGTGAGTTCACTGTGTGCAAACTGGCCCATGCAGCCTCAAGAAGTGGTGATCAGTGACAGCTGTGCCACAGGTTAGGACTAAGATTAATCTTTAATTCAAAAACCAGAAGTGACAGAGGATACTGCATCTTAAGAAGGTGAGAGAATTCTACATACCTTGTCTTAGCAGGCTGCCAAAGACAAACTGGATGGATTAAATTTTTCCAGGGATGTTAGATTCCTGTCCAAGTTGCACGTTGGATCACCTTTGGCTGCCCTTTAAGGACAAGCAAAGCCCTCCTACTTTGAAATGCACTGTGTGGGACTGGGAGCATAGGCAAACCCTTATCCTGGGCTAGCAGCTAGTAAAGAGCAGAACTACTTTTTCTCCCTTTCCTTTCTACTTCAACTTTCCCACTGAGTATTTCTGTCATCTCAAAGGCCTGGTGATTCCTGAATACCCAAGAACTGCACCATCTACTCAATGGACTAGGTTTGTCAGACAAGACAGCGAGACAACGTCAACCCAGAAAAGCTTCAGAGTTCTGTTTGCTAGTCCAGAAGAAAAAGCAAAGAAGAAAGAGTGGGGGAAAGTGGCTAAGGAAAATGCTTATTATGGGAATATGGCTTTGTAGGTACATCATGAAGAGTAGTAATCCCAACAGATAAGCAAGCCAAAGCCCCAGGATTTCAGCCTGAGTATCATTCCTATAGGAGGACGTAGAGAGGCACAAACTCTTAAAGCAGTCACAGTTATGATGGGTCACCTTCCTTCCAATCACTTTGGAAACTGCCAAGAGAAGCTGACAAGCTGAACCAGTTACAGGGAAGATGGAGGCCACAAAAGTGGATCTATGATAGATGCAGGCTTCCATTCAGCTACGTAGGTTTGAACAATTTTTAATCAAGTATAACATCCACAAACAATGCTAAACACTTCCTAAGAGCCAAAAGAGGTGTGCAAAATTTAGGTGTTGAAAACTATGGCACCTTGAGAGGCAAATTAAAGAAATACAATAATGAAGTGGAGTTGTTTTTTTTTCTAGGGCTCACAAAACAGCAATAGACAGAATTTTTTTTGACTGGTTCAAAGGCTCATTACATTCAGAGCTATCATCATTTATAATTGCAGACTTCTCCACTGTGGATGTTTGTATTTTCTTCACCACTATTCTCACTTCATGGTGTGTATCAGTGAGTCATGAGTTCTTTCAGTGCCCCAGCCTTATGCAATGGACAGGCCCTTCCTTCACTAATCACTGGGTCAGTCCTCAGATAATCCAAGCATCAAGGATCCAAAATAATCAATTTTGCAACAACAGTTTAAAACATTACTGGCATAGCATATATAATCTATCTCTTGTGCCACAATGGATGCTCTCAACACACATCTTGAGAAAGAGCTCTTATGCCACAGGTAACACAAACAGTAGAAAGAGAAGAACAAGGCCATTTGCAAAGAGTAAGTCTGCTTTCATCATGTTGTTGCCATATTTAATTTTAATCAACCATTAAGTTCAGGACACTCATTTCCAGGCTCCACTGTATCAGCCAGCCAAACTGGAGGGTTTCACTGGCATACCAAGGTCCTCCTTCTATCTGTGAACTTCTTGTGAGTGTAAATCACTTGCTGAGGACGACTCAGTGTTTCAGGAATCAAACACAGGGTCATCCATATCACCTGCATTAGCAGGCTTGCAGCCCAAACTCAAATCCAAAGCCAAGGCACACCCAGTAGAGGAAACACCAGCCTTCCTCCAGAACCAGCCGTGAAGCTGCTGTGATTCAGCAAGCAAACCTCCCCACTTAAACCAGCTCCAGATAGTCCAGGTGGTTCCAATGCTTCCTCAAAGAGTAACGTAAACAGTTTTATCATTCTGAATGTGAAACTGAATTAATGTCGAACACAAGAGGTGTGTAGGCTGACTTTTAGATAGTGGCTTCAGCTGTTTCCTGGCATCAGCTGGGATACACATCAGTCTAGTCTTGCCCAGCATGAAACTTGGTGGGACGTGAGGCTGCTGCAAGCAGCCATTTGGGGCTCAACAGAGCATGTACTCGAGGCACTGTGTCCCCCATGCACGATCCCAGCACGCCCCCCCTGCCACACCACACAAGCACATAAAATAGGTGTCAGAATACTGTTTTATCCCATTGTCTGACTCACACACCACCGAACGATTCAGACAAAGCCACAGGTGTTTATAATCCCATGAAGTGTAACGAGGCATTAGCCTATCATTATCAGGATGTGAACTATCCAGTTAAATACACAGTCAGATGGAAAGGTAGAAGGGACTTCAAAGAAAAATCTGACAAGAGGATCGTGGGAAAAAACAGAACTCAACATGCCAGGCTGCACAGCTTCTCTAGAAGGGTATTTTCTACAGCTTTTCCTCGGCTGGGTACATCCCTCACTGAAGAACCTGCACACACGTTCCACAGCACAAGGCAAAGCCTGAACTTCAGAGTATTTCAGTTTGTCTTTTGCAGTTTGCTCTGCCCCCCTTATGAAGTTAGTTTGCTTCTGTTAAAATCCAGCAAGTCCCAACATGTGGTGAAGGATCAAGTGCATACTTAGAGCCCAAATGCTTTTGATACACAGGAGCAATTTGCAAAGATGTCAGCATAAACTTCCCAGCTGTGCTAGGGGCAAGAATTTAAACTCTGGGCATTTCCCACTTCAAAATTAGTTTAAAATTACTTCCAATCTCTGGCAAAAATAAAGAAAAAAAGGAGTAAGGTATTTTCCGCATTTTGCGTCTCAGTCCTGAAGAAGACATTGTGTGATAGCCATCACAGAGAGGGAATCAAGAAATACTTTTCCTGCTTTGCCACTGACTCTTGACCAATTCTCCTTTTCTCTTTGCTTCAGTTTTCCCATTATGATATGATTAAACATTAATTTATGGCTGTAAGCTCATTTGAATCACCCCATAAAAATGAGTTTAGAAAGGCACATTATTAAATATCAGTTCAAAATATTGTTCTCCTTCCTGAGGTATCCCAAGACTTACCTTAAGCCCTGGGGAGAGGACCTGTTGCTGATTTATCTGAATCACTGCAATAGCAATAACGAGAACTATGCTTAGAAGAAGGAACACTTGGGCAACAACACTCGGGGTTCTGGTGAGCATCCTGAAACGACAAAATGGGAAACACTTAGGGAATTTGAAAGGATTCGGTGATTCTCTCTTAAAGCTTGAAGCCCTTAATCAGTTGAAACTCATAAAATCTAATTTCATCAGCTGGATTACCTAGTGGAAATTCCATCTTCTCCTCAAGAACTGCCTGGTGTTTTGCAACCACTAATTTTTTATTGTCTGGAAGGGCTGTGTCTGTATTGTCGTGCTAACGACGCCAGATTTCACCCTCAGCCTGCTCGTTTTCCACGGTGCCTACGTGTAGGTGCCTGCTCCCCACCTCCCACGCCTGAGGAAACAGGCATCTGAGGGAGGCTGCTGAGTACAGCTGGATGTTTCTGCCAGATGCAAGGTCGGTGTCTACAAGAGATACAGGCTTCTTCAGCAAGAAAAAATGAAAAGTAAAAAAGGAGGTTTTAAGAATATGAAAGTAGGCATCCCTCTGCTAACCGCTGATGAAATGTGTGTGCATGTGTGTGTTAAATGGGGAGCCTATTCATATCATGCTGCACTGCACATAAAATATGAAATATGCAGTTTAACTCACAGATTTTGCAATGAAAAGTTGCTAAATCTAAGTAAATCTAACACAGTTATCTTGGACAAACCCCAAGGTGACATGAAACGTGTACTAACAATAAGGCTATTTATATGTTCATATCCTCTAGAAAAGTTTCCTAGAATTAAAGTCTGGTTCAGGTTTCCTGTCATTTCTGCCTACGCTTTATTTTAGCATGTCCCTGACCAGACATCTCTTAACCCCAAGAGCCCATTCAGTACCTCTGAATACTGACAATCCACATATCAAAAATCCTTATGCTTCTCAGGGGTTCAGGAGGAAAGAGGCAGCTGGAGAGATATGGCAAGCTTAGAAGCGTCAAAGGAACACAACAAGGAGAACTTTCCTGCCTTTCTTATTTCAGAAACCATTTTTTTTTTGCATAGAAAAATCAGCACAGCCTGGTGTGATCTATCCTGAGTCACATCTCCTAATTCTTCCGTACTGACTGTTGAACATGCCAGTGGCTGCTCAGGACTGTCCTGCTATTTCAGCAGTCACCAGTGCCAGCCTGTGTGGAGGACAGGAGCTTAAAGGTGGTCTCCAGTCCATGGCCGGAGCACGCTGGGTCAGCCCCACCGTTCCTGCAACACATGGTCTTGTCCTTAGCTCCAACCAGAGCCAGAGGGCTGAGGGAGAAGGCAGAACAAATGCTTCTCACACAGTTTCCATTTTCTAAACCCCATGAGCTCTTCAGCCTGGGTACTCATGGTCCAACATCTATGTTCACATTCAAAGGAGAAGAAAGAAGTTTGTTTTGTTCTGGGACTGGTTTCACACTGAGCTTTGCCTACTGCTACTGCTTTCTTTCTTTGTCTTGCTGTTTCTGTTGCAAAAACTAGCTCAGACTGGCTTTTGGAAGCTCTTTGTTTCACCTTGACACATCTTACTTCCAAAACATCATTTTTTACGTTCATTAGCTCCCTTTTCTAAATCCATATGGGCTACTTGTTTACTGCCTATCTACTCTTCCATTACTTTCTTTCTTGGTTTGGTAATAGCTTTATCATCTTAATCATCAGTGAATTTAAAGAGAAAATTACCATCCACCTTGGTGATCTATTTACTTCTCTTCATTGCTTTACTATCCTGAGGCATTGAAACATCATGGACACAGTGGACAAATGACAGAATGAAATCTTTTTCTTACTCTTAGAAGATGTGTTAACATCTCCACTGTAACCTGTAAATAATGTCAGGATATACTAATTAGAAGTATTTATACAGATCAATTCCCTTTTGAAAGGAGAGGGCAGATTCCTAACTGCACATTTATGAATAACCATCTGGATAAAATGGGGGACAAAATGTTGGGTTTTTAATCTTTCAATTGTACATCGATATATCTATTTAATATTGAAAAGTGACTGAAAGAGAACTATCTGCTCACAACCTAATATAAACCAATCACTCCTGGATCAAAGCACTGATGTTCAGTGCTGGAAAAAAACAAGTCATCATCAAAGAAAAAAACGCAGGAAAAATTACTCTTTGGAAAACTGAAGCATTACTAAAAAGCAAAGCAGTAATGACTATTAGACTGTTAACTCTTAAGTCTTGAGTGAATAAATATTTTCTGTTCCCATTTCTGTGAAATGGAATTCTTGGTTGGTTGAATTTCCCATGTGCTTCCCTGGTGCTGGGAGTTGTCTTCATCAGAGGTGATTTTTCTCCTTTCAAAAATCTTTTTTGAGAGGGAGAATATAAGGTAAGGGCAGATCTCTTAAGACATTCCTCATACAATCTTGTCCCATCAGCAATCAGGACAATTTCATCAGAGATAATCTGCAAATCCTGATTTACACAACAGCCTCTGTCTCAAAAGGGCACCTCACACTCCGTGCCCCCTCAAAGCCGTCGCACAGCTGACACCTTTGCTGTCTTGCCACATAACTGGATCAGAAGCACAGGGCTGTATTTACCTATGGCTACACTCAGACCTAAGGCTCACACACGCACCTGTCACACTTGCCCATTCAGTGAAACCTGTAGAGATACCAGAGAGGAGTTCATTCACTCCACCGATTAAACAGAGTTGTAAGGTAAGGAACTCCTGCTAGCACTGTGCACTTGTTTGCAAAAATAAACCCAAATAAAATATGTTAACAGAGTATCAAAAAACAGTTGCATTCCATTATTAAAACATCATCCTGAACCAAGAAACAGCATAAATACATATTTTCTACACCCAGTTAAGTACTCTGGGCCACACAGTGAGCACACTGGAAGCATCAATTTCTATACCTTACCTGCAAGCAAAAGGAATTCCTGCCTTCAAAGGAAAATGCACTCAAACTTCTTCGTGCCACCAACATTTTAACTAAGTTAAATGCACACCAGTAAAAATGACTGCACTGAAATTCCTTTTCCCAAGTAACTTGAAACATCAGATCCACTTCTTTTAGGTACTGACCTGTTTGTTCATAGGGTGGGTAAGCAAGCACCTTTCTTCACACTATAATCTGAGAGATACAAACATGTTACCATTTATTTCAGACGAGATCGACAGGTGGATGTTTTAAGTGCTGGGGAAACGAAAAACCAAACACAAAACAAATCCCACAGCACCAAAACCCCCAATATCCACAGCACTTCAAACCCCGTGATGAAAACCTGCGAGGAGGTTTCATACGCCTCCCTTCGGAGGAGAAATTAAGTGAAAACAAGCACATGGACACAAAATTGCGGCTGAAGCTTTCCCCCAGCTCACCGCCGTCCCGAATGAGAAAGCTTCACACGGTGATTGTGATTTGCGAGAAAACACCAAATTATCCCCCCAGAATAACGTCGGAGAGACAGAGCGACACCCGCGCCGCGACGGCCGGGGCGGCAGCCGCCCACCCCCTCACCTCAGCCCGGCCCCCGACCTGGGGATCCCGGCTCCCACCGCATCCCCCGCTACCTCCGCAAGCCGGGCTTCCCCGCCCCGTCCCGGGATGAGGAGAGACGGGAGCCGGCTGCACCCTCGGAGCGGCTGCCAGCGCCTCTCTCCCGGGGGGATTTGTGGGGAGGCACCGGCTGGGTGCCCGCCCGCTGCTCCTGTATTTCCGAATGGGTGGAAAACAAACAAACGAAAAAACAACTTGCAGATTAAAAAGAAAAAAAAAAAAAACCGGATGAAAAGACTGAAGTGGAAGGAGGAGATCTGCGGCGAGGGGACGCATCCGAGGCAGCGGGAGATGCGGCGGGGGCTGTGCCCGGCGAGGGATGCGCCGGGGCAGCGGGGCTGGGAGGGGACCGAGCATCCGCCGCAGAACCCCCCGTGGCACGGCCGTGCCTCCCTCCCTTCCCTCCGTCCTCCGGCCGCTCCCCGCTTTCCGGAAGCGCCGCTCGGGATTTGACGGCAGCTGGTGCGGCAGGGTGTTGCTGGCCGCCCCTAAATCACATTCCTCAGCTCCCTCCCAAAGCGAGGCCAGAAAGGGGTTTGTCTAGAGGTGGGTGAAAGAATCCCTGCGCCTTCTGAAAGGAACAGGTGCTTTCTCAGGAAGGCATTTCTCAGACCCCAGAAATGAGCAGCCCCTCCACTCCAAGGGCTACCTTTCCATCCAGGTTCTAGTGTTCCACAGGCACCACTTATTTTGTAGTTTTGCTGGAGTTCTTGCCAAACCTAGGCTGCTCAGTGGGTCAAGCACATTCCCAGAAGAAGTGTCACAGATCCTGCCCTGTCCAACCTGTGTGATCAGCTACGGCCAAGGACCGTCCTACAGCCTGCAGGATGGATTTGCTAGGGACATGAGCTCTGGAATCACAGTGAGGCACTTCAGCTGCTTTGGCACCATTTGCTCATTGTCCTAGGATTCAGTCACATAAATGTAAAAACCTAAATGTGCCTCTTTCATTCTATTTCTCACAAAGATCTTGAAGAATTACAGTATCTTTGAACAAAGGAGAACAAGAAACCAGCTGCAGCCTTGTGAACCATCTGTAAGCATCCTTTCATAATCTACTCATTTTGGGAGCCGAGGCAATTTCCTCTTATTGACTGCAGCACATTATTAAAGCTGATTTAATGATGATCTTGGGAGATCAGTTCAGTTATTTCTAGCACATGAAGACAAAGCCTCCTATCCCTCCTGATTGCCTGTGTGTTGCATGTAATTTATTTCTTTTGTATTATTTCCATTCATGTGGCATATTTTTCTTCTTCCATCCAAATGTATTTAAGGCCCTTGGTCCACCTGACTGCAGTGGTCAGTCACCTGAGTCTGCTCAGGTGTCCATTTAAAATGACGAGTGAGCTGGATTGCTTACCCCACAGAAAAGCTTATTTTTATACACTCAAACATGAACACTTTGAAATAGAAAATAAAATGTCAACCAGTCCTACACCAGTGACTAAAATGCAATGCTAGCAAAGAAAGCAAACCCTATCTTCTTTATTATCTACTTCTATGAAAACAGACACAAGATTGTTTTCTTTCTGCACCATTTCCAAGAGCTGGGCTGTTGCATGAGCTGCTCTTCTTGTGACTTTTATTGTCATACTAAAACCATGACAGCATAGATGACATGGGCTATAAAATCCCCCAGCTGGTTTGAAGTCCAGAACACTGCTCCAAAATCAAACGGACTAGAAACAAGATTCCCCTCCAGGCATGCCCGGTGGCTGTGTGTCCTTGATTCTTCTGCTTCAACCCAGGGAACCCACCTTAGATCCACTACTTTATCTTCTTGTTTTCCCAAGCCTTCTTCTTTGGCTTTTCTTCAGTTTCCTCCTCAGCCTTGTCCACCCTTTTATAGTTCTCTTCACCTGATCCTCCATCCCTTCCTCACTCCCAAGGCATAGATTAAGCTGGGTGCCTCTTTCCCAGCCTTTGGTGAGCCTGCAGCACACACAACTCTCCTCTCCATCATTTTCTCTGCTGCGGCACCTTTTTCTTCTCCCCCTTCAAGTATCCTTGTTCAAATGCACTTAGTGTAACTAAGTGTATTGATTTGTCTTGCTTGGATGGAATCTACCCCAGGTGTCCATTTAAAAATGACAAATAAACTGGATTGCCAGCAGTGCCAAGGAAGAATTTATTGCTTTTGCTGCCATCAAGCATGAGTATGTGGAGTAAAAACACAATGACTGATATTGGCAGATTCATATATGAATATACCAGTGTCTATGATCAATACCAAGTCTCTAGAAACTAAAATATTATGGATATGAATAAAGTATTTGTTACAGACACATTTCTGCAACACATTTATGGTACCACGTTTACACAGGACACCCAGCAGATACTGCCCCATTCCCCTATGGAGTGACAGCAGCAACTTCAGGAGAGGGGATGGATTGTTATACATCCCAAGAGACCACAGAACTGCGCCTGTTCTGTGTGTAATACTCATACAGCACAGGATGCTGGAATATCAAGAGGCCTCAAAATATCCTCTGAAGAGACAGCAAGGGGTGAAATGGGGAGAAGTCTTAATGTAAAAAATGGAGGTAAGAAGACACTGGTGGCTACAATAAGATAAGTTTGCTTTCTTGCATGGTACTTTGCCAGTTCATAGGAATAAGATCCATCCCTCATTTCTGTGCATTCTTGGCAAGGTAAACAGAAGGCTTCTCCTCTTGATCCTAAGGTTTTTGCACCATTTGCATTGCTTTTTGCACTGCCTTTTCCACCATTTGTGTTGCCAGCAGATTGGTGTGATGCCCTTTGACTCAGCTCATCACTTCCATCAATCTTCCAGGTTACTTTCCTCCTGGGACTTTCCCTCAATGTTGACAAAGACCATTCATTCACAGTTCCTGCTCCCAAAGACCTCCTACCTTCATGTTCACCTCTTTACCTCAGGATCAACTGGGACAAATGGCAATGCAGGCAGAGCTGTCTGAAGAGTTTGGGGCCCTCTGGGCCACCATGAGTCACAACATTAAAATTAGGCCTTTTTTGTGACCAACATGTTATTCCAAGGCAAAAAAGCACTTTTTCTATTTGTTTCAGAAAAACAGTCTACATATTATGCATCCAAAGAATTTCAGCAAAGCTGGTGAAGGGTCTGGAGCACAAGTCTTATGAGGAGCAGCTGAGGGAGTTGGGGGTGTTTAGCCCAAAGAAAAGGAGGCTCGGAGGAGACCTTATCACTCTCTACCACCACCTGAAAGGAGTGTGTAGCCAGGTTGGTCTCTTATCCTAATGAACAAGTGGTAGGACAAGAGGAAATGATCCCAAGTTGTGCCAGGGGAAATTGAAAGGGCTGTCAAGCATTGGAACAGGCTGCCCAGGGAAGTAGTTGAGTCACCATCCCTGGAGATATTTAAAAGACCTGTAGATGTGGTGCTTAAGGACATGGTTTAGAGGTGGATGTGGCAGTGCTGGGTTTACAGTTGGACTCAGTGATATTAAAGGTGTTTTCCAACCTAAGCGATTCTAAGATTATAGCAGCATACCATGTGAACTGTCAAATTTAGGAAGATAGCTCCTTAGGCTTTCAAGCAAGGAAGTCACAAACCCCACGTGGACTCGACATTTAGAAGAATGTTAAATGTGATTCTTCTCAGAGATCAAGAACGCAGTTTTTTTTTGTTTTACACCATTGCAAAACTGATTTTTAATAGACTTAAAGCATCTGCTGCCCTATAGTTTTCTATCATTACTGACAAACACCACCACCACACCCCAATAAAGTAGATTCACAGCTATGGCATGAGAAATTCAGTTTGTGCAATGCTCATACATTCTCACACACTGCTCATGAGATATTCTGATTGCTTTGAGTAATGGCTGGATACAGACATTGCCTCTTCTCTTTCAGCATTTCACTATTGGCTTCTTTGAAATACCTTAGACAGCTATTTCTTGGTTTATATTTTTATTCCTTTACCAAAGCACTAAAGCTAATGATGTGTCTTAGATTTAGTTTTTGAATTTTCTGCCTCATACATATGACTCTGTGGTAGTAACAGTTTTCTGGTCCACATCATCTTGGGAGGCCTTGAAACAAACAAAAATTTAATTCTGAAACTGAAGCAAAATATTTTCTAATTTATTTATTTCCCTTCCTGAGGCTTAGAGCTTTATACCTTGCTTCTCTTGTCCTAAGAATCTGGAGCTGCTTTAACCAATTAAAACCCCTCAGGAACAGCCTTCATCACATGCTTATGAGCCAGCACAAGTTGTAGGCACGTAATTAGGGCAGCAGATTGCTGGGGCAGCAGAAAAAGACAGCCCCTTTGTCTGTTTTGCTACGCCCGAGTTTTAGAGAGCCAAACGAGCTGCTGCGGCAGGAGAGGGTGTGTGCCTGCCATGCTGTGCTGCAGAAAGGAGACCTGCTTTCCAGGAGTAACAGCGGCGGCTCCCAGCCCTTTGCTCCCTGCCCTTCAGCTGCAAGACAAGATCATGGAGCTTTTCAGCAAACTCATCCCGTTTTGTTTTAGCCACACCTGCAGATTTATGTGTTTTGTCCTGACTTATATCTCCCACTGTCATAAAACCAGACACAGGAATCTGACAAAGAAATACCATTCTCTTACAAGAAATTCACTTTTGTACTCAAAGATACGCACCACCTCCAGTGAATGGGGATAAATTTACTGAAACTGCTCCCTGGGACTTAATCCTTTAAAATTTGCTGTGTGAACAACTGTGAAAGCATGGAGTATTTCTGTGTGGCTGACAACTCTAAATGAATGTTTCACTTTCCATGGCTCAGAAGTAATTGCTGACAAATTGCTGGTTCAGGAGAAGAGAGTCATCCCCTATGTTTTCGAAAAGTATGAAGTAGTCCTTGTAGCAACACTTCTGACACGTTTTTGTGCTCTTCCAGGAATGAATCAAATCAGCTGTATAATTCTAAAATTCCTAGATAAAATCCTTTCCATTGCAACTCCATACAGGTCAGGTTATCTCTTTGAGTAGATCTGTGGATGAAAAAGTTCCATTACAGCTCTTTCCAAGTTCACCTGCCAGTATTGTTATTCACTGTTGCTTTGTGTCCCTAACTCTGAGCTAATGTAACAAGTTATTTTTTCGCTTTCCGTTCACTAACATTAAACTGCAGTTTTTTGAGACCGTTCATAGGCTCAGAAAGTGGTCTGTAGCCATTAAAGTCAGTTGTACAGAACAAGAAGCCTGTGGGGGAAAACAAGCAGCACACAGCAGAGTAGAATGATCCCTGTAATAGTGGTTCTAACAACCATTCCTGATTCGCAGACTCACCCTTACGTCGTTCCTGCTCGAAAATAGCCTACACTAAACAGCTTATTTTCTCACTAACTGAGCAAATACAGAGACACTTAATTAAATGCCTGTTTTGATTCCAACAGATTGAAAAGCCTTTTCTTATCCAGTGTGGGGGAAGAGAACTTCTTGCTAAATGGAGTGCAAGGCTGGGTTTGGTGGAAGGCGTGAGGTGCGCACTGGTTGGAATGCTCCTACAACCTGGACTGTGTTTCATTTTCTTCATTCACTTTTGCAGCCACAAGTACAGTATCATTTCTCCAGTTCTCGGTAATAATAACAAGTAACGCACCTGATGTGAAAAATGCGTCCATGTTTGGTATATCTGTGAATTTTTCTTTTTTTCATTCCCTTTGTCTCCATTTTGGTGCCCTGAATGTTTATGACCTGCAGAAGGGCATATCTCACACACCATTTTAGCACTGACTGATGGCTCTGTGAACCTTCCAGGGAGCGCCTCAGGCAGGTTTGTGCCTTGACTCAGCCCCGGGTGTAAGTGAGTGCCAGAAACAATATAACATCTAAACGAGAGAGATCCTGCCTGCAGCTCCAGTCTGTTATGTCGGTCCTGAGACATCGGCCCTGCCAGCCACAGGATTTGTTGTGTGTGCACAGTAAAGCCAAACAGTTAAAGGCAGCTGTTGGTGGCCAGCCCCTCCATGAGAGTCGTGTCTCTGACAAACACTGAAGTTACTTGCTTGGCCGTATCAGTCCTATAAGCACAAAATAAGAAGGGGGATAATCTCATATGGATGCTTTGAAAATCGGTGTCAGTTTGCCCAGGGGTTTGTTTCTTTGCCTTCCCCAGTCAGGTATCCTAATGGTGTCCTGTCCCACCATTCTTCCTCCAAAGCCAAATCCCCTGCTCGGCCCCTCGGCATGGCAGTCATCCTGCACCATCTTACCTGTCTTGCTTTGCTCCTCGCGCAGCCTTCTTCAGCTCTGCCCACTGGTTTTGCTGTTCTGGTTTTCCTCCTCGAATGACTCGCACAAGTAAGACCTCTCTCCAAAATGTTCCTACCTACCAGTGGTAGCAGATTCCTTTAAATAAATTCAGGACAGAAAATCCTCTCCTTAAAAAAGCGTATGCATACACTGAATAGTCTGTGACAACAGACAGGGCACTCTCCTCTGATCTCTCCCCAGTCATGGTCTGTCCAGAGAGCTCTCTGAGGGAGGGATTATCTCTGAAGTGGCAGAGGCATGGTGCCAAGAACAGTGGAGCCCTCGTTTGGCCAGGGTACAGGATAGAACTGTGACAAAATACATTAATCATCATAAACCTGAAACGGGGCTCCATGAAACCACACATGCTTTTAGTCCAGCTGACTTAGATTAAGATCCATGAGCACAAAAGCTGACCTCCCTGGGGTCGCTTCACATCAGCGCAAACGATTATCACCCACAGGAAAACAAATCACTTCTCTATGGGTTCCAATCTATTTTATTTGCCAAGAATAGACTAGCTTCATTTTGCACTCTCTATATATATATACAGCTTTTTACAAAGATCTGTATATGCAAGGTTTTACATGTGAGAGGCTGCCAGACAGGCATTTTCATTTTGACTTCTATCTGCTGAGCAAGGTTAACTGTATTTCGGGAGTGTGCCTCTGCATACTTTAATACTGTATTTTTCAGTTTGCTTCTCTTTCTTCAACACAGTAATTTAACTCCACTTTCCAAGTCTAATACAAAAGAACTAACAGATGTATGAGATCGGACAGAAGGTGGATGTGCCTTCTTTTTAAGCATCAGTAGGAGCAGATGTCGATGAGAGGGCTGTTGGGACTGGGCTACCACACGTGGGTAATTCCTCTGAAATACCCTCTCAATTGCTGCCATCTCAGGCCTTAGAGACTCCTTGAGCCAGATGTTATATCTCGTCTAATAGCACCTCACGGGCCTCTCTGCCCCTGAATGTATTTGATGGCTTTTTGAGCAAATGCTTGTGCAGCAGGCAAATCCACAAGGTGTCTGTCTGTTTCTTAAAGGTTCAAATGGAACTTGAATGCCAGAAGGGGTCTGGTTTAATCAGCTTGGCTCTCTCAGTAAGTTCCAGACTTGCACGGAGAAACATGTCCAAAAATTTCGGTTTTTAATTATATGAGACATGCTTAATTCTTTCACAAACTTAGATGCTTATCCAGTGTTATAACTGTTGTGGGTTCTTTTAGGGTATATTTATGTTTGCCTACTGCTTGTGATTGGGTTACTAGTCTTGGTATAGAGGTGAAAAATGAAAACATGAATAGCTCTAATGCCACTGCTTTAAATTCCTAAGTCTGTTTGTGGAAGCCCAAGTAAAACTAGAAAGGTCTGTGCGCTAATAATTTTATATTGGACTCTAAACCCCCCTCATGAAGGAGCCTGGTCAGAGAACACTGGACTCCAACAACATCACAGACAAAATCTCAGTGTGTGCATGTGGTCTTTGCTGTGCGTGAAATGTCTTTCCCTGGGGTGTGTACAGCAGCAGAAAGAGCTTAATTGGAGTGTGTGAGGTACAGAGGCTTTTTGCTGGCTCCCTGCACAAGCTGAATTTTATCAGTACTAAACTGTCTCAAAATCAGCTTGTTTACATGGATCACTTTTACAGCCATACCTGGGCAGAGCTCTCTGACCCAAACATGAGTTTGAAACTTCACATCCTTTTAGGAGTCTGACTGTCAACACTTGCCCTGTGTTGTGACCCACCTGCCACCTCCTGCAGGTCCCTCTGACCACTCCTTCATGTTTCTAGCAGACTTTAATCCACACAAGGTGTAACTTCATGAGACTTTTGGACAGTAAAACACATGAGAAAACTGCGTGAGTTAGGGATTCCCAGGGTCAGAATTTAACAGCCAACAAGAGTTAAAGTCTCAGCCTATACAGTCTGAGAAACATAAGATTCATTTTTGTATTGTTATAAACATTTGCGTGACTCTGCACCGACTTTTAGAACAACCTGATCTTATGAGGAGATTGCATCTGTTCCTGAATACAGTTGTAAGAAAAATCTATCAGGAGAACTGGACTGTTAGTGCCGCCTCATCCTAGTAACAAACCAAAAAAACAGAGAAAGAAAGTTCAAACATTCAAGCAAAACCACAATGTTTCCATTCTTGTCTCCTTCAGAAAAGGGGCTTGCTGCTGTCACCTGGGAAGGGTCAAATATTAAGAAACATTACACCTACTGCTGTCATGTGTGCCCGCAGTGATCATCCACACTGGTGCCACTGTTCATCAAAGGTGTCAGACTGGAAATTAAGGGACTGCTCAAATGAGAAGTGCTCTCCTGAATCACCAGGCTCCCAGTGAAATATGTGGAGTCAGACTCAGAGGCAGCTTGCAGAAATGAGGCCAGTGGCAGCTCTCCATTTCTGACACAATGCACATGTCTATTGAAGAAGCAAGTGGGAATAGAAGAAGTACAGCATGCCCAGGGCAGAGAAAAACATCTTTGTGCACAGCACATCAGACAGATCACCAAAGAACTGTTCTGTGAGGATGTGACCTCTGTCCTGCTGCCAAGGGCATCAAACATGGTATGATGACAAGCAGCTCTCATTAAGCACCTCATATTTCTGTAAGACAAAATTGACAGAAAATACAGAGCAAATTTGTTGATCTCAGTTATTTCTTCTGTTTTCACTCCACTTCCCAATAATACCTCTCTCATCCCTTTTACCTGGAGACATCCCAATACACTTTCCAAGTCAGTAGCAATTTTGCCTCATTTAGATCTGGGTACATGAAACAGAAAATCTGGACATGAAAGAATTATATATTTTCTAAAGCTTCTCTTAGAGTTGTTTACAGTTATTCGTGTTTTCCAGAGCAAATGCAGTTGATTTCTAGGAACTGACAGCCCACTGACAAACTGGTCTATTGAGACCATGGGATATTTATTCTTTTGAGGTCAAATTCTCTGTTGATTCGACTCTACTGACTTTAAATGAATTCCATAGTCATAAATTCTACAAAGCTAAACTTCACAGACAAAATTTAAATTCTCCCATTCTTTGCAGATTTTTTTCATACGTAGAAAGTAACAATGTGAACTAATCAGTTTATGCAACAAATTCATATAACTCTTTTCCTTTACTGATAGTTGAAGTTGATTCTAGATACATTCTCTCCCTAAGGCTGGAAATGAGACACAAAAGAAGAGTCTCATGTATTCTTCTCTTTACTCATAACAAAAATGACAGCGAGGTCTCTTCATAAAATGAAAATTTCATTACTGACTACTGACTCTGCTTTCTGCAGAGACTTTTAAAAACCTCTTCACCTGAAAGTGTTTTTAAAAATCAGTCTGCTGCTAGAAGATGAAAATTTGTCAATAGGATTGGCATTTTTGATCAAAATTTTCATTCCAAAGCAAAAATATCCTTTTCAGCACAAATGATATTAAATCAGTCCACAGACACAATGGTGAAACCACAAGAATGGGCTGAGTTCAACAGGAAAGACTGAAAGTGCTTCCCCAGCCGTCCTCTCACTATAGTTAATTGTCTCTTGAACATTGTTGTGGGAAATGGGAAGTGTGTATGTCAGTCCTCACTGAAGGAGACATTAACTGGATCTGGGTCTCTCATGGAAGAGAGCTTTTAACAGACATTATTTTTGACAAAGAGGATAAAACATCTGCCATCTGCTTAGCTTCAAAGGGTGATTTTCCTTCACCCGTTCCCAAAAAATACCTTGATACCCATTTGGAGGAGAGGAGGACAAGCCACACATCCCAAATGGAAGGAGGTGGTTGTCTGAGACACAAAGTTAGGCTCTTCCCTCCTGGAGACAAACAGGAACCAAGACTCGCTCCTCTGTGTATTTTCCTCTCTGTTTTCTGTGGCTGTCATTTCTGAGGAGGATGTCATTAATCCTGTTTGGAGGCACTTCTCTGTCTCCATGCACAATCTAGAGAGCCACAGGGACTAGCTGATGGCTGTGCTCTTCATCAGGAAATAAATACGTGGGAGATACCTATTTCCTCTGCTGGGTCTGGACTTCTACCCTTAACCACTGACTGAGCAAGGACAGTGAAGGTTTCACCACAGTATCTTGTCTCTGGATACAGGTAGCAAGGAAATAGCTATGGCAAAACCTCATTTCCTTCCCAGGGCTTGTGGTCAAGGCTCTTGGGTTAGACTGGTTTTGCCAGCTAATCCCACCCTGAAAAGCAGTATAACATGGTCTGAGCAAAGAGGAAAAAACACCTATTTTTAAAAAAGCGAACAAGATCTTGTCTCCTGAAAAATACAAGCATTTCTTCCCGGGGTCTTTTTATGAATGCATTAGCTTTATAGCTAGACTTTTAGTACAACACAACATGTAGCCAGGACAGAGCTGTCCCTTTGTGAGCACCTGGGGGACCAGTTATTTCATAGTCTTTGAGAATCAGAAGAAGAGTCTTAAAATGATAGCTCCAGCTTTCTTAAAATACAGCCAAGCTATCCACAACACTGCGTACATTGTGACCTGCCAGGCTGGGGATTGAAAAGGTCGATGCATTCAAGGTGGGAAGAACAAACACAGGTAGGAGCATGAGCCAAGCTAAGAAACACAAAAATTTTGCTTCTTTCCAGGTAGTTTCCTTGCTGGTTTTAGAATGTTATTTAGACTGAGATAGTGGGGTGAGTTTGAAAAAAAAAAGAAGAATCCTTTATATGTTCCCAAGAGGTGAGAGATCTGCCATGTCTTGTACTGAACCACTGGTGGGCTCTAATTCACCCGGTGAAACCTGCTCTCAGATGCACAAATACTGAGAAACTCATGAGACCATAGTCAGGGACAAAAAAGATCCCAGAACATTTTCCCACAGCTCTTGGATGCTTCCAAGACTTCATGCCAGCAGTGCTTTAAAATATAAAACCTGCCCCTTCCAGGAAGAAAGAGAAGATTTAATTCAGAACAGAGCCTGTTATGTGAGACAATATTGCATTAGCATGGGGACAACTACTTAAGGTTTGGCAGCTTGTGATTAATACCAAGCTTAGTCCACCTCCCAAGAAAGATATTTTCCAATTGATTTCTGTGGCTTTTGGCTAAGGCTCACACTGCACGTGCTGTGGATTGTTCCTCTCATCCAGGGCTCTCAGAAACAGTAAACAAATAGGAATGAACTTAGAAGGGGGAAGAAGGGTCCCAGTTTTTCTCTATTTTTGCATGGACCAGTTCAATGGGACTTTCAGGGAGTAGGTATCTTCCTGATATCCTTTAATTTGATGTCTTTTTTACAGTTTTGAGAGTAGTACTGTGACACATTTGAAACATGCATTCTCTCATGCCTGACTGGCTTAGTAACCATAAGTAATAACCTTGTTCCACTGAGGAGTAGTAAAAATATACAAAAGCTGCAATTTCTCTGATTACACACTCCTACCGTTAAAACAGCAAAAAGACCAAAGTCTTCTGCAGAAAAAAAAAGCGCTAAATTTTAAATTTTCTGTATTGCTGCTGCTTCCTGAAATTTCCTTCTGACAGCAGTTCAATGGAAACAGAATTGAGCAATATGCTCCACAGGAAAAGATAACAAAGAATCGATGTCTAAACAATTTCAGGATCATCTCTGAATTTGATATCCAGCAGATTAGTTTATATTATGATGGTTCCTCGGTCCTATTTTAAGCATCTTAGAGAAGAACACTTTGTAACCCACATAAAATGCTTCCTTATCAGACAGAAATCGATATCCAACAAGGCAGCAGTGATCTCTCCCAAATTTTGTTAATGCTTACTACGGGAGCACTTAAAATATTAATCCCAGGGAACCCAGTGCAAAACTGAGCAAGTTTTAAATAATCCAGCATGGTAAAAGGAGCTTCTAACAATTCACTGAGAGAAAATGAGATTACCTCTTCCTGGGAAGAGCCTGGGAAAAGGAGATTGCCTGTTCTTCCTTCCTTCACACAGACAGACCAGTTCTGGGTGGCTGTGCCTGTTTGACTTGGTCTTGGGACAAAGCAACTCTCAACACCCCTTGGAAATATAAGAGAATAGCTCATATCTATCTCATATGTGTATGCATACATAGACACACATTTTTATTTATATATATATATGTCTATTCTTCACAGAGATATATATATATATATGCCTGTGTACATCAGGTATCCTCAGCTGTGCTTTTGGAGTAGGGCTCCTGGGACAGTGTTGTGCTTGATTCCGTGCACGGTACATGAATCTTCGTTGTACTGGCTGGACATAGTAACATATTAACCTCAAACAGTGGCCAGTACTGAGAAGCAGACACTGACAAGCTGAGGATTGCACACAGCTCTCTTGGATTAAATCATCCTTGACTTGGTTTCATCCTTCATTATACCCATTTTTCTTAACATATTGCTGAAGTCCACTGTGTTTCTACTTACAACTTTCTGATCCTTACATTAATGGGTCAGAATTAATTAGTAACCCTCATCAGCTGGTGGGTTTTTTTAAGTCAGAGCAGCTCCAGCTACCTCTGTTACACTCTGCAGGTCTGCATTCTAACTTACCTCTGTTATCGTGTCCCTGGAGTTCATTCAATGCACTCCTCTTGCCTAGCTATACATAAGGGTAGCTGGACCTAAAACACCTTACTGCCATTGTGTTCCTACCTTCCAGGACCTTGTATCCAATACTGCAAAACACAACTTGTTTAGCCATTTGGAAAAATCCTTCCTCTCCTTTCCTCATGCACCTGAGTGGGGCACCAGCTGACTATCAGACAGTTTCCCAGGCTTAGGAAAAGCCAACACAGGAAAGAAAAATGAAGGCAAACTGGAAGAGAGGGATCTGGTCTGAGTCAAACACAAAGAAGCTCACAACAGCTTGAAGAAGAATGGAAGAAATTATCTGTTTTGTTGATGTAACAGACCAAAACCTATTCATCTTGAGTGGCCTTTGCACAGCAAAGTGTTCACAAGGGGAACGCTTCTCATCCCTCTCCCTCTCTAAACCAGAATGGATGGAGCATCCTCCTGCAAACATTGCAGGAATAAAAATGGGATTCTCCTGTCCTGATCAGCCAAGTACATTTTTATCTGTGGCAGCAGAAAAAACTAAGTGTTGGAAAAAGTATTGCATGAACTGCAACCTAAGGGGCTTCACAATCACTCTTGTTTAGTCCTAGTGGTTTTAAATGATCCAGTGGATCACTGCAATCACTGATGGAATGGGGAATAAAAGGGATGATTGTGTCACATGCTTGAGAGATAAAAGGTACATAGACTCACCCACTTGGTGATCCAGGACAGGCACTGAGAAATTTTGTACTGCCTATTTTAGAAACAGACTCTGGTCTTTTTTCTCAATTGCAAGGGTGATTGAATTCTGAGCTAATTAAACTGCATAGTAATTACCTTGCTTGTTTTAATGTGTCCTCTAAAAACTGTACTGCTCTATTTGTCATACTGGTGAGGGCTTATAAAATGCTTCTCTCTTTTGCTGCTGCTGTTCAGAGGAAACCCCTGGGGGTTCCAACACTTGCATCCTTTGCTGCTCAGACCCATTTCTGCTGGGAGCCAGATGACCCTGGGCAGCAGAGAAGCTGCAAGCACTAGTCAGGAACAGAGAAACCCCCAGAAAACCTGAAGAGAAGGAAGCTTAGTGACCAAGTAAAATTCTCCTGTTCAGCTGGTGGATCTGAAAACAGCAAGAGGAGAATATTGTCTCCAGGAGGAGGCAACTGTGCATGTCCTGGTGTAAGGTCAGCTTGTGGCTTTGGCTGCCTGGTCCATGCAGGGCTCATGTGGGATTGCTTGGATGGCGCCACTGGCCTTCACAGTGGCACCATCCTCCTTTCCTCCTGTGCCTGGAGCAGGGTGTCTGAGCAAGGGAGGACCGTGGCTTGCCCCTGTCCTCCTCCTTGCCATCTTTGGCTCAGCTGATGACCACAGGGCTGGGAGGGCAGAGGAGGAGAACACCAGCCACTTCCAGTGTGTCACCCTCTCTGCCCTCTCACAGGGAAGTGAGTAATAGCGTTTTCACGCTCTCCCCTGCTTATACCTTTGCTTGCATTTCCTCTGCGAGTCATCCCACACAAAACCAACCCTTCCTCGGGCAACACCACCCTGCCTTCAAGTGGGAGGGGGAGCGGAAATGGAGTAACAATCCACATTTGGGGTTATAGCTGTGGGAAAACAACTCCATGCTCATAAGAGTTTGGTTATAACCACATTTTCATATTAGCAAGCTATTTAAAGCATAAAAGAAAATGTCTCTCTTCTGCTCAGCTGTGGTATCTTAGGCTGGGTTCCAGCCAAAGAGTGCCTGATAAAGACTCAGTATTTTTCCATTAATTAAGATGCTTTAATTAATTGGGACAGCTAATTTGAATTAGCTCTAGGAATAGGTACAGCCCTCAAGAGAGCAAAGAACAATGGCTGCAGTTAATTCGGAATAGATGAAGGAAAGCTCTGCTTTAGGAGAGGCATTCAACCTTATAGACCAAGGCATCACGGGATGCACAGCTGGTCATTTAAATGCACCCGGTTATGTTTAATTGTTTTTGTTTGTTTGTTTGTTTGTTTGTTTGTTTTTTTACAGACAGTGCTTGTTTGTCCTTTCAGGAGTTACAGTCACTGGGGTTTTCCCCCGTGATGTGATCACAGCTAGGTTTTTGCCTGGACAAAAAAGATTATTTTGACAATCCTGTATTACCTTCGTATGACAAAGAACGAGAAAGAACACCCCGGCTGTGTCTTTCTGATGCTGGCACACTGCATTTGCCCCAGCCCCGAGGCGGTCGGGTCATCAGCAGTTCTTTCCACTACTGCCTTTCTTTCACCACACTGACGGACCACGTGTGAAAAACAAACACTCCAATGGCATATACCGGGCTCACCCAGCTTGTCAGAGCAGGAAGCAGGGTGGAAGATGAGATCAGAAGCCTCTGAAGTAGCAGGAGACCAAGGGCTGATTCCATAGATGATTCCTGATTCAAAATGGGCAGAGAGCCTTTCCAAGGAGGAAAGCTGGACTAGGGGTGCAGAAAACAGAGGTATTTGCTTTCTCATTTGCACAAGCACACTTCTCTCAAGAACAGAGGTGAGAGAGGGAAAGAAAAAGGTGCAAATTTTGATCAGCCATTGTGATTATTCGAGCAATAGCTTTGCATTTTAAACTCCCTGGCAAGTTTATCACTGCAGGAAGAACTTGTTCTGCAGTACAGGTAGGTCTGTCTGCAGGTGCAGACAAATCTATAGATCATTGTTCTCTACACTGAAACACACCAGTAGGCTGGCCTGTGGAAGGATTTTGATGCTAGATACTAAAAAGGAAGTGTTCACTCAAGAATGAAATATTCTAGCTAACCAAAAACTGCCGCAGCCAGAATAGAGTTATTATCACTGGCACAGGTGTGCAGATAACAGCGCCCTCCAAGCCCAACAAAATATAGCTATTTTAGAAATAGCAGCAACTCCTCCCCCTTGTACAAACAGCTGCAGTTGGACATTGCTGAAAAGGCTACAGCATACTTGCTTTTTTCCCACCCTGACATGAATCCTTCACATCAGATATGAAGCAGGATCCCAAGCCAATGACTTGGATTTCTTGAGACTATTCCCCTGGAAATAGCACTCTGAGCTCAACAAACGTATCACCCTGTCCTAACAGAAGCATAGGTTCTGCAGGACACTCATGTAAAACATAAAACAACAGATTAAAATCTTTGTAAGATTTCTGCAGATTAGACAATCCAGTTTTCTCCAGGAGCACATCAGAACAAGAACGTGAAACTAGGCTTGCAAAAGCCTCTATGGGGCTAACCACGCTAGATTCAAATAAGGGCATTGCATTCCCCACTTTTCACTAGGTATAATACTGTAAACCCCTATCAGCCCTTATGAGGTACCTCACTCACTACCTGAAGGACCCCAAAGAACTGGCCAGCATCAGCATGGGGCTGACAGTTTTCAACAGAATTTTCAGTTCATCATTTTTCCAGAAAACCTGGATTTGTTTGGGTGTTCCTTTGCTGATGGGGGGTGGCACTTTTGGCTCTTCTGTTCAAAAATAGTCATCTATTTAAAAACCTGATTGCTACTGAATACACCAGGAAGGCTCCTTCTAGTAAATAATTAGACAATTACAATGGAAGATATTAAAATTAGGTTGCTGTGATATGATGTGATTGATTTAAGAGGGTTACAGGAAGCTGGAGCCTGCTGTTCTGTGACAAATGATTTCCCTGAGAAAACTCAGTAAGGAAAACATAATCACATAATGGAATTGATCTTGAAATATCACTAGCTCCTGGGTTTGGAAATCAGCAGCCCCCTGTGACCTTGTATTTAACATCTTTATTCACGAACTAGGAAGAGAAAAGCTAAACACATAAAGGATAAGCCAGTAGACAAGAAGGGCAATGTCAGGCTTGTTTAGTCCATGGGGAACTCAAATGGAAAGAGATCTGATTAGAGAAGTGAATTGGGATGTTACAGACTACCTCAGAAAACAAGTCTAATGAGTCATTTAAGGGCAGGACGGAATGGAGACCTGCAGAAAGATAGAGCAAGGCAAGCAGAAGCTGAAGGTAAAACAACTTACTGAACCGATTTAGGGTCACATCAGAAGCACACTTGGTGCCCACCTGACGTTAAGAGCTCTAGATGCTTCTCAAACACTGCTGCGCTCAAACATCAGCCCAGATCACCACAACAAAAAAATCAAGAGTGGAAGTGCAAACTGTACTTTCCCACCCCCTTTACCTTGAAAAATGTTGTTGCTTATGGCACCCCATCACAGGCTGGGGTCCCCTGGGGCCACTGGTAACACCAGTTGGCCTTTGCGACAATTCTCATAGTGGCAAGCAGGTATGAAAATCTGCTTCTGTCCATGAAAACCAGTGTACTTGGGGCCCCAGGGACTGGCAGTGGCTGTGGCTCCAGAAGTTCATTCAGGAGTGAACATGAGGACCAGGAAGTGCCAGGACCCTGTTCACTAGGACATTGAAAACTGTGCCCACAAGATGAGCAAAATCAGGAAGGCTATGTGGTGGAAACATCAGGCTTGAATTCTATGGCCAAAACTGAAGGGGTAACTACTGCCCTTAAAGCAACTATGAGATCTTTGTTCAGTGCTAAATAACACACAGGGTGTTCATCAGGATGTGGGCTGGAGGAAGCACCAACTTCTCCCATGGATGGCAAAGCGAGGAGATGGTAAAAGAGGCTACAGCCTTCTCAAGCAGCAGCAGCTTTTCAGTTTTCCGTCTACATCCCTCTCTCCCCCCCGTGCAAAAACGCTGCTTGGCAAACCAATGTAGACCAGGGTGAGTGGTACTCACGGTTTTCCAGCATCCTCCTTACTGAAGGATGGGAGAAGCTGCTGTCCCAGCTACTTCAGCCGGTAGGAGAATCCAGAGACGGACACAATGAGCGATGGCTGCCCGATTTGGGGTTTCCAGCGTTACAGTCTCCCCGTATTCCCCGTGGAGCGAGAGTGGCACCTGGTGGTCACATCGCCCTCGCACTAGCCAGACGGATTTTTTTCAGTAGTATTTTTCTGAATGCTTGGTACAATGAAAATTAAGGAGGAGCACTTGGTATGAAGCAGTCCTGATTAACTAGATCAGTGACAACCGCTGGCTGCAATTAGTCCTGCAACTCATTATTTTCCAACGCCCCTTGTCATTCAAGCAGTGCCAATTGACAACAGTTGTTGCAACACACCCACTGCACGAGCCTCCCTGCCCGCTCATTATGCTCCTGTGACTGGAAAGGAAGGAATGAGGACCTGTCCCATCCTGCTGAAAACATGTTTTTCTTTTTTTCCTCCTGGCTTCTTAGAAAATATTCAGGGCTTTCTATGCAGGCAGAAATAAAATAAGTCTGTTTCCAATCAGCTGCCAAGTGCACATCCCTAGAGATGCTCAGGGCCACATGTGCCTTGGAAGAAAATATTGTTATTCTCCTTCTGTCTGTCATTGAGGCATTCTGTGCCTCGGCAGGACATGACTTCTGTATATTCCTGCACTCTGCATACCCTGTGAATAATAGATGTGCTCTGAGGCAGAACTTATGCCAAGGCTGCTCCTGACATCATTGACTTGTCTGGCAAGCTGAATTTTTGGTGCAGAAGGGCTCTTTCTGAGAGATGAACAGAAAAACAAGCCCATACAAAGCACTGAACCTAGGACAACCTGTTTCCATTGAATTCAGATCTTGTGGCTGAGTGATTTTTGTATGACTGAAGGGTGAATGCTTCATTAGAGATCAGATTCTCATGGATTGTCTGTCCCTTTACTTCTGACAAACAAACTCCTATTGCAAGTTTTTATGTAGCTGGGCCCCTCTCCCTCTCCTGGGCGGTGTCTTTGCTGTCTAAGAGCAGCTTACTCAAACTCCTGCCTTTCCCTGTTTGAGATTTATTTCTTCCCCAGCTGCACCTTTCCTAAAATTCACGGGAACACACGGTCTCAGAGATGAGTACCTCTCTGCAGGCTTGGAAGGAGCTGCCCAGTGTGTTCAGCAGTCACCAGGACGGGCAGTGAAGGATGCACACACTGGTGTGGGCACACGGTGTGACAGCACGAGCTGCACTTCCTTAGGAAAACAGACTACGAGGTCTGGGACTGCATGAAACAAAATCCATCTCTCCATAGCGATTGTTCTGCAAAGATTTTATAACAGCAAAGATGAGGCAATTATACAGCAAATGCTGCAACGCAGGAGCCACCGGGGCTGGCTTTGCTACGGGCCAGGGTCACCTTCCCAAGCACCATAACTGCACTCAGAGAGGGATGTCCACCCTGGCACTGCTCCGGCACAGGCAGCAACTGGAGAAAAGGTGACTTTATACAAACACTGCTATCAATTTTAATGAAGAGTAGGGTCTGCAGGAACAGCCAACGATGGCTTCTTTTGGCTTTTTAACCCAAGACACCCTCAAGGTAACAGAAATGTTGTAGTACATGATGTATCTCGGAGGTATCCTGGAAGGTCCATCTGATGAAGAAAGCAACAAAGTGCCAGCACCCTTCCTGCCAGCAAGTTTTTTCTCCTGTTCTACTCCAAGGGTTACATCCCTGATGCAAGGGCAGAGGCGGTGGAAGAAGGAGCAAAATTAGGGTAGAAAGGTGGTAGGCAAAGTGCTCAATCACTGGGAACAAGCGCTAAGAATACAGTCAGTAAAAGGCAACAATGTAGAAGTGCAAGATGAAAGGAAAAACAGCTTTGAGGGACAAAGGATTTACTCCTTCTTGTTTCTCCTTGAGATGTGCCCGTAGATGGCAGAGGAACATTAATATTCTTGTCCCATCTTCTGCAGAAATATAGAGCTTGCTCTCAGCCTGCTCTCTTCCCCTCCTTGTTTTCCATCATACCATCATCATAGAATCATAGAATGGTTTGGGTTGGAAGGGACCTAAAAGATCCTCTAGTTCCAGTCCCTTGCCATGAGCAGGGACACGTTCCTCTACACCAGGTTGCTCCAAGCACCACCCAACCTGGCACTGAACAATCCCAGGGATGAGGCACCCACAACTTCTCTGAGCAACCTGTTCCAGTGCTTCATCACCCTAACAGTAAAGAATTTCTTACTAATTTCTAATCTAACCCTAACCCAAAACCCCCTTGTCCTGTCACTACATGCCCTTGTATAAAGTTTTTCTGCATCTTTCTTGTCAACACTCTTTAGGTACTGGAAGACCACAATTAGTACCCCAGAGTACTCTCTTCTCCGGGATGAACAATCCCAATTCTTTTAGCATTTTCTCATACAAGAGGTGCTTCATTCCTCTAATCATCGTAGTAGTCCTTCTCTGGGCTTGCTCCGACCAGTGAGGAAGGGAGAAAAGCACTGCCAACCCCCCGAACACAGTCAAGCTCTGTGCAGCTGAGCTGGACCAGGTCTTGTCGCTGGTTCAAAGATCTGCTTACACAGAGGAGCAGAGCAAGGGCAAGCCACAGCATGAGCTCAAACTGCTGTTGTCACACCAGTGCAATGCTCAGGGTCAACCTCTTTTTCTGACACACAGGGATTTTTCTGGTTTAGCTTATGTCATGGTAAAATGAGTTTAAAACAAGTGAAAAAACAGTAACGCCTTTATTCCGCAACAAAAGCATCCACTCAGGCCACCAGCCCAGTGGAGGACTGAATTAGATTTACCAGTAATTGTTACATTTCTGCCCAGAATCACTCGGTGGGGATCTGTACCACGTTTTGTGAGGTCTGTGCAGAGCTAGGAGGAACAGTACAACCAGGGCCTGTTTTGACATCCATGTCACATGCTCCAGCAACTGTTCTAGCATTGTTTTACAGACAGGGAAATACTACTGCCTTTCTCCATCCCAACATCTTGCAGGCCATAGCTGCCCTCAGAGTTCAAGAAGTACAATGGTGTTGCTTCTGGGAAAGGATGTGGCTGTGAGACACGTTCCTGCCTCGTGGCTGGAGCCATGTGATGTCTTTTGCAGGCTGAAGGTTTGCAGCACAGGAATGGTTACAGACATGGCAGTACAAAAGGAGAAGTATCAACTTTGTGTGAAATATACTGCAGGGTTCAAATAAAGCCATAGGGTTAATACAGGACTGGAAAACACCATCTGGTACTGACTTTATTTGATAATTTCCCTGTTTTGAGAGAATAAAAGGAGAAGTAAGCAAGAGTGCCCTCAGCCTGAAAAAGGTAAAAGGATGGGAAGAAAGCAAATGAACATGAACCTGTAAATAGTACTAAGTATTAAAGATAATTAGAAAAAGAACCAAAACAGAAGGACATTGTAAAAAATGACACTAAATAGCAAAGCTGCATAAAGACAGCAGGATACAGCCCTTTCATCTTCTGGTCTGCATTTGGTAGTCATAACTTTCATGGAAAAAATGGCTCAAGTACTTGACAGACATGAGAGAAAACCTGTTTGGTGTTTGGTGAGACACAAGTCCCTGCCAGAGGCAGATGGCAATGTGAACTGCTCCTCTGGAAGGAGCCATCACTTCTGTGGTGGGAGAAGATAATGAACCCAGAGACAACAGGACACAGAAACATCACACTGACAAATCCTCTTGACACAGCAAACTGAGGGATTTTAGTATCAAGGGGAACTATCTACAGGAGAAAAGCTCCTGTAACCATTTGTGTCATATAAGTAGAGAACTGCTACCATTCAGGAGAGCTTTAAAATGAGGGAAGTTAAACACTAGGTCCTAGTAAAAAATGATAGATTTGGAATGTACTTCCACAAAGATGATCAGGGTCAACCTCTTTTTCTGACACACAGGGATTTTTCTTGTTGTTCCCACTATTAAGTTGTCTCCACTGTACATTCATACACAAGATAAAAACACCCTGTGCCAGGTACAGTCTCTGCAGTACAATGCAGCATTTTTCCTTTGAAACAAGACTTATTTGGCAAGATTTATTAACCAGTTGCTGAAGTCACACATGCAAGTACCTGTAGACCTCAGACAGCACCAACTACACGGTGAAATCTCAGAACCGCACCGAGAGTGCAGCAGCCAGGAAGAGCTTGGGGCTGCCTCAGGATGGGTCCAAAACTCACACTGGCATGGGGCAGAACCAAA
>VYXC01002875.1:2415815-2517834 GCA_013397175.1 Platysteira castanea
CGCTGGTTCCTGTACTACGCCTACGGCAGCAACCTGCTGCGGGAGCGGCTGCTGCTGCGCAACCCCTCGGCCGTGCTCTGCGCCCTGGCGCGCCTGCAGGTGCGTGCGGGGGGCGGCTGGCGGGGGCGCGGGGGGGCTGGGGGAGCCCCGGAGGCCTGCAGGGGGCCCGAGTGTCCCCCTGGAGCCGCATGTCCCCGCGGCTGCATGGGGGCCGGGGCCGCAGCCCGTCCGTCCCTCCCACGGGGGAGGCCCCAGCACGGATCAGGCCGGGGGTCCTCGTCGAGGGGATGGTTCGGGGTTCTTTGCCGTGGTGCCCAGTGACAGGGCAAGGAGCGATGGGCGTAAACTAAAGCGGAAGAAGTGTCACCTCAGCGTGAGGAAGAACTTCTTGACACTGAGGGTGGCAGAGCGCTGAACAGGCTGTCCAGGGAGGCCGTGGAGTGTCCCTCTCTGGAGACATTCCAAACCCTCCTGGCCGCGTTCCGGTGGCACCTGCTCGGGGTGACCCTGCCTTGGCAGGACGGGTTGGACAGGTGATGTCGGGAGGTCTATTCTAACCCTGTCTATCCTGTGATTCTGACCTAGGGCCTGCTGCCGGGGCTGCCCACAGCAGAAGGAATGTCTGTGGCAGTCCCACCGCTGCGGGGTTATCTGACACGACTTAACCTTCCAGGCTGCCAGCCACGACCCATGGCCCTGGGTGTAAAGCACTATAAAAGACTTTGCAACGTAAAGTAGCAGGAAGAAATTCTTTACCATGAGGATGGTGAGGCACTGGAACAGGTTGCCCAGAGAACATTGCCTCATCCCTGGCAATGTTCAAGACCAGGCTGGATGGGGCTCTGAGCAAACTGGTCTAGTGGGAGGTGTGCCTACCCACAGCAGGGGGGTGGGAGCTAGATTGTCTTTAAGGTTCCTTCCAAACCATTCTATGATTCTGGGTGCTCAGCTGGGTTTATGGGACAAGCTTCCAGCAGTTTTTAAAGGGTGATGTTCTGTTAAAAAAATCAAAATCCTTCCTTCCTTTTGGCCGTGCTGGATACAGACGAGGAGCTCTCCCTGCACTGTGTGATGGGCAGATGGGAGCTTTCACCAGCACTGCACATCTGCAGCTGACACCTTCGTACACCCTACAGGGCAGTTCCTTCCCTGCCAGGGTTATCAAATACCATTCTATCAGCTTGGCTTTAGTGTAGGCTTGGAAACACGAGCTTGTGGTCGTTAAAGCTGTTGATGTACAGATCCGTGCAACTGGAAGGATGCCTGGAGGAGCAGAGCATCAACTGATACCGCTTAAAGATGACTTGAAGGTTTTCTTGGGGTAACTGGCAGGAAGTGAAATATGTTAGAATGTGTGAAGAAGTTCCAAAAACTTGTCATTAATAAACTCCCCATAGTCAGATACTTGGTGTCTCTTGGGACTACCAACCTGGCAGCTGAGGCCTGCCCCTGTAAAACATGAGGCACTTACAGCTACTCCTCCACTGAGTGTGCTGAGAGCCCAGCACCTTGCAGGATCAGACCTTGGAGGCAGGGTGAAGGGCAGTAGTAGTGTGTGCTTATCTTTGAATAAAAATAAGCTTCTTCTGCTCTCCCGGCTCTCAGGTTGATTTCCAGGTTACCCATAGGCACCTCTCGTTCCACTGCAGGTTGGCTGTTCAGGAGCAGGCAGTGGAGCCCTGGCTTCTCTAGCGGGCCTTTGACCGATTGCTATGTTCCCTGCCGACACCGGGTGGCTTCACTCCCTTGCTTCCAGCTGGAAAATCACTGATGCTAGGGAGTGAGGGACTGTAGGAAGGCTGGACCTGATTCCTATTAATTGCTCTTAGTGCGACTTGGGCTTTAAAAAAGGAGAAGTGGTCTGTAACCAGAGTGCTTTGGATCCTAAAGTAAAAACTTCAGTGAAACTTCAGCTAAACTTCCCTCTAGTTTTACTTTTTAAAGCTTTGTTAATCTTCAGGCAAAAGCTATTAAGAAATGGGGTGTGTAACAAGCACAGAAAGGGTATTACACTGGTACTTAGAAGAAGGATCAAAGACCAATCTCTTGAGCTAAGAAAGTATCTACTGTGTTTTTTCCCATATTCCCAGCACTGCCTGATGCAGTTGCACACATGGTATAGCTTAGGTTTCCTGCTTCCAGAACCAGAACTAACTCTGCTGTTTCTGTGCGATCTCTGTTGCCCTTTTTGGGTGGTGCCCGATGATTTTATACAGCTCCTTGCAGCTATTCAGTGCAGATCAGGTCCAAGAAAATACAACTGGAGGAATAAAGGAAAAATTAGTTGGGGGGGGTGTCCCTTTGTTTTTCTTTTTTTTGTTGTCTTTTTTTTGGGGGGGGGGTTGTTGTTTTGTTTTGGTTTTGTTTTTGTTTTTTTAATTAGAGTGCAGTGAGAGTACTTGATTCTATCCAGGTATTTCCTTGGGGCTGCTCTGCAACCACTTGTCCTCATCTGTAGCTTCAGTCTTTGACTTGACTTTTGTGCAAATAACTTGGTGCATCTAAGTAAACCTTTTTCTAGTGGAATTAGTTAAATAGGGGACATCTTATGGGGCAGGAAGATGACTCTGTTGATGGAGTAAACAGTGTGGCTTTGCCAGGCTGCTGCCACTTATGAACACGCACAAAAATTGATTGGTGTTCTGATAAGTGCTGTTTTTCTGTGTGTAAGCCTCCAACTGCTTCAATTTTTTGCAGCCTTTTTCCTATATCTATTAGGAAATGTTAGAAGAGAGTGATGTGTCTCTGAGGGAATATTAATGTGTACATGTGTATGTTTCAAATCAAAATTATAGCTTCAAGAGGGTGGTTGTAAGGAATACGCAAAGCTGTGGGGCTGCATAGGTTTGGGTTTTATTTTTGTTAAGGTAGTCTTCCTTAAAGCGTGGTAGTTTGGATTGGGGGGGGGGATTTTTTCCCTTCTGTAATGCTAGGGAAGGACCCACAAACTGGTTAATAAGTAGGAGAGGATACTGAGTGTATTGAGAAATAACATTTATAACATTCAATAACTCATTATTCTCTTTTTCATAAATAGTAATATTTGATATTGCTTGTAAGAAAAAGTGATGCTTGATTTCTAAAAGAATGTTTCTACTTGCAAAAACCTATTCTGAATAAGCTCACTGAAGGAGACATGTGCCTTGACTTAAGAATACCCAAGAATGTTGCAGATGAGTGATGAGATGGCACAAAACACTGTAAAATACAAGGGGTGGTATTTTATGATTGGATAGTCTTATTAGTGCATGCGGACAGGACCCACTGTAGACTTCTTTACCCTTACTATTTGCCCGGATCCTGCATAGTAGCATTTAAGTCTTACAACATCACAAAAAGCTGCGAAGGACTTGACACCAGGTAGGCACATCTTTTGGAGTGAATAAGACCACACCAGTCAGTTCCCTCCTTCATGGCAAGCCTCAAGGCCCTTCAGATTGTCCATTGGGGAGCTCATCAGCAATCCTGTCACTGCCCACTTGGACAAAAGTCACGCTGGCATTTCTTCAGCACTGCTGTGTTCACTGCAGCACTGGGTATGTGTGCTACTCTTGAGAAAGGAGTGCTCCACTTTCTGCACGCTGCTAGAAATTGTCAGCTGCTTAGGCCAGACTACTTTGAGATTTGGATGTCAATCCACTCTCTGCGGGCCAAGGCTTTGATCAGTAGTGTTCTCTGCCCAGCCTCTCTTCCCTTTGTCCCAAGGCTGCTGTTTCTTATGGGGAGGTGGAAATGGCTGACTTCAGCCCCTCATGAGATGGGAGATGGAACAGGTCCCACCTGTCTGTTCTTCCTTCTGTGTCTCCAGCTGGGTACCTGTACTACTGCCTTCTGGCTGCCCCTTTCATGTCAAGAATAGCCAACAGCCCTTCTCCTAAGTGGAAATTTATTCTCTGCATTGCTTTCATTTGCAGGATTTTAAGCTCGAGTTTGGCCATCATCAAGGCAGGATAAGTTCTGTCTGGCATGGAGGTATAGCTACCATTGCTCAGAGCCCCGGAGACGAAGTGTGGGGAATAGTGTGGAAAATGAAGACTTGCAATTTAAGTTCACTGGATAAGTAGGTGACTTAACTTTTGGTGTCTTTTACTACTTTAGAGAGCGATTGAAAAGTAGTTCATTTTTGGTAAAGTGCTGTGTGGAAGCTTTGGTGTTGGAATCAAGATGCTTTCGATTTTAATACGTGAATTCTATTTCAAGTATGTGTATTGACTTCTGACACTTCTGTGATTAAAATAGCCTTGTTTTCAAGCTAAAGCTACTTTTAGGGGTATTTTAACCATCTGTGGACTTTTATTTGAAGTCGATACACTGGTCAGGCTCCTTTTTTTTTTCTTTTTAGCCTGTCTTCCCAATTTACTGTCTCTTACAAGATTCTAAAATCTGTATTTGTCCATTGGTGTTTTTCCCATTACTTTAGGGAGAATTTCATTTGAGCCTGACATCGGTTTCTGTCTGTATACATCTGTAGACTCCAGTTGTAGCAGAAAAGGAAGGGATGAGGACAAGACTGCAGAAGAGAGATCTTTAATACAGGCAAAGGGACTTTTTGAGGAGGTTATTTAACATGTCTTCTCTTCTAAGGATTTAAACTTCTGTGAGCTTGAAGAACATCCAAGCAGGGAGCTGGGGTGTTGTTGTTTCCCCCTTTGAATGGGAGAGCCTGACTGCACCTTTACAGTGCATGGTGTAGAATGTTCTACCTGTGCCTGGTAATTAAGAGAAGTTCAAGGCACCCTGAGCAAGTTGTTCCCAGGCTGAAGTCTGAAAGACCACCTGGTTAAACAGAGCAAGGAATAGCATGACTTCTTGTATAGTCTAAGACAGGACTTAGAATGTAATCTCCAGAACTTTGTCTGCTGCCATGTGTTTGTTGCAGCTTTTGAGATGTGCCTGCACAGCGTGGCGCTACTGGTACACAAGGATTGTTTGTTCAGAGCAGTTCGTCACCATCAATTCCACTAGAAATCTGGGCTGCTGAGGACAAGCGAGCAGGGCATAAGCAAAGCCAGTGAAAGCACTACCTTACCTCTGTTCGCCTGGCTCTGGTACTGTTGCAATTTCACTGTGTAAACATGGCCTTATAACCCTGGCCACTAAACTTGGTTACAATGTTCTTTTTGTTGCCTGTAGTGAACCTGCAATAGAACAGAAACCGTTGCCCGAATTCTGTTAGCAGGTTATGGCAATGGCCACTCTCAGCACGCTTGCCCTGGCTGGCAGCGTTAGCCTCAAGCAAGAGGGCATCTAGTCGGTATGCTTGTGGTTTGGGACAGCTTCACATGTCAGCTTTATGACCTCCTGAGTTCCCCTGCTCTTCTTCTGACCTTTACCTTCTGCTGACCTTTACTGAAATCTCCTGATTTACCATGCTTTCCTGAAGCATAAACTTCCTAAGTATGATGATCCTGTCTGACAGCATCTGCTTTTATGTTTCCCCTCCATGGGGACAGTATTTTGTAATTTGACTTCCATAAGTGTTTACACACTGTTTACAGCTGACACAGTGTAGGATTGCACATTCCCGGCATTTGTTTGACAGAGGATAAACTTTACTGCTTGCTAAGGTGCTAGAGATTCGAGTGCTGTAACGTCACCAAAAACTGCAGCATGGACACTAGTACTACAGAATACTTTTTCCCAGCTGCCTCACTGATGGTGAATGGGAAATGGAAGGAAATGGGATGTGTTCTTGGCTTTATAATGATACTCAACAGTGCTCTTCTAAGAAATGCTCCTAGCCAACTCAAATGATCTTGCGGATGTTCCTGCTGAAGGTCTTGGTATCCTCTGGCTGCATGCAAGCTGATATATTTGCAGGTTCTCAACCAAGTTATTTCCTGAAATTACCATTTATCCAAAAAAGAAAAAGCCCACTTTTTTTTCCCCACTCCTAATGTGGGTAAAGTAGTCTGTGGTTTGTTATCCACAAGCAGAGGAGGGAATATGTAATTGATGCTGCATGTAATTAGTTGAAATACTAATAAAACAATGTAATACATAGAAAACAAGTATGGGAGGGCAACCTTTTGCTTAGATGGCTGAACTCTTTGGCTTCAAATTCATATTTGGTGCTGTCTCACAGCCACTTTTATGGGGTGTTTTTGTCCTCTGTACTTCACAAATCTGTAAGTTACAGACTAAATCATGACTTTGCCTCATAGAGTCTAGAAATGGATGTTACTGAACAGTTTTCTTGCTCTCACACAACCATGTGACTTATTCTGCAGTCTGTTGGACTTGAATGTGCAGTTAGCTTCCAGTCTGTACTTGCACTTAACCTAGTTACTCACTTAACATGGCCCACATTAAGTACATTAAATAACTTGAAATGGTAGTGAGTCTTTGAAAAAAATATGAGTTGTCTAATTTATATTGGACAAGCAAGGTTAAAACTATGTTATGACTTGTAGCTGAAGTACATCTGAAGTTAATTGTGCTAAAAAGTCTCTTCTATTCCTTAAGCTTCTTGTTTACTTCTTAGTATTTCCTCAGGATTTTATTGGTGGCTAAATGCCAGTGGCTAAGGATAATAAGTAGCCTTGGTTTTGAGTTGTTTTTTTCCTAAGCATGATTTTGCTAATAAAAAAATAAACAAAATGGTTTTTTGCCCTGACCTAGCTCATTGTTGCTGTGTATGTCTTGTGCAAGTTAAAAGGTGTCTTGGATTATTCACTGGAAAGTGCATTGCACAAGTTGTGCGAGTTTGCCCTTGTTAAAATGTAACGCAATGGGCAAGATAAAACCTTGCAGTTGTTTCTTTATCTGAGTGGCAGGTAATGAACATGTGTCTGGCTCATTAATTCTGATAATCTTGCTTGTGTTTCTCTTTCAGACTACCTGTCTTCCACAGTAATTAGTTTAGGAGTATTCTCTTTTTAACTTTTCAAGTAAACCACGGGTCATCATTTCTTACAGAGCAGAAATGATAAAACTGAATGCTGCTGCTTCTCTAGAAACTTTTTTTTTTTGATATGAAACGAGTCTGCACAAAAAGTACTGAAATATGTTTTGCTTTATTTGTTTTTCTTTAAGTATATTAACAGCAGAGACCAATGTCCTGCCTTGAATTCTGTTATAATAAATCCACATATTTAATTGCACAGTTGGTTTGAAAGACGAATTGGTTATTTGACATGAAAGGAATATATGTCCTTTACAGGCAAGAGGGAGTTGAGGATGGCATTTATGTTCCAATAGAAGTTAATGTCCACACAGAAGCAGGAAAGGTACTGACCTGTCGAAGCTACCAGATGAAGGACTATGTCCCTGGTCCCCCTTCTCCACAGTATAAAAAGGTAGGTGTTGCATCACTTTAATTTTGGAAGAGTGTACAGAAATTTAGAGTGCAGTACTTCTGTGCTACTTAATAAGTACTTTAATTACAGTGGATGGGAGGCATGACTACTGTAAAGGTATAACAGTCCTCGTGCAATGGACTACTGTAATGATGCTCACAGAAGATTGCTAGCTCTTACAGGCCTACTAAATCAGTTTGGGTTTTTCGCTTTAGTTATGCCTTACATGAACCCCCTATTTAACTTGTGAATTAGTTATGGTTGGCACAAGGATTTCTGGAAGATGTTGTTCACACACATGTGGCAATTCCCTGTTTGAAAAATTAATGTACTCCTCTAAAAGGACAGAGGGAAGCTTCTGTGGGGAAAATACAGCACCTGGCTTGTAGTTTCAAGGACGTGGATTATCCTTACTGTCTTGGGAAGTACCTGCTATCACTTGACACAGGAGTCCACCTGCTGCCTTTTACCAGACGCATCATCAGTACATCACAGGACTCCAGCAGCATTGCAGAGCACTGCAGGGTTCCCCCTTGATGGCTGGTGAGGCAGAAGTGTTTCAACACTGTTCTGCAACGCTGACTCTGTAGAGACACATGATCCAGTCACGCAGCAGGCCTGACCTGCTTAGCTTGTGAGACCTGGTGCAGGCCCAGGCTGGGGTGGGGTGGCTGTGTCTGAGTGGCGCAGCTGTGAGTGCTGCTACACAGACGTCACTGCAGCTGGCTTCTCCTACCTGAAGTGAAGAAACCGGGCGTGAGCCTGTGAAATCCCAAGCGTGCCACCTTCTCTGAACTGAGGAGCTCGCTCCTATGAATTGACTTCCAGGAGCACAGCTAAGGCCAGCTGCTGTGGGACTGCTGAAGAGCGGGCTTGCTTAGAAAGCAGGCTCTGCTATTCCACAGCCTCCTCCCTGCCACCCCAGCTCGTGGCAAGGCGGATCTTTAGGGCTTTTCAGGGAGTTAATATGTAGTCTTCTGCTGTGTGGTAGCTCTCATTGGTATGCTGTAAGTGCAGACCTCCACTATTGGCAACTTTATCATTCCCTCCTGGTCCTGTCAGGAGCAGTTGTTAGTTCTGTTCTTCTCCTGTGCCCTCAGCTTTTTTTTGTTTAAGTTAACCAGGCAGGAGAGCTAAAAACTTGAAGGTAACTGCATCAGCAAACAGTGATTGAACTATATCCATCTACTGTTATGTACTTTTTGTGGCAAAATTAATTCTTTCTAGACACCTCATCGTTGAAGTGCATGCTGTTAAATGCATGAAAGCATATTTAGAATATTCATTTCTATATGTAAGCTTGCTGGTGTCTCCTTCAAGCCGTGTTCCTACAACTTCCTCTTTTCCTGTCACTGTTGCATGTTTTCTTCCACACCAGTACTTCATTTTGTATATGGAAGGAAAGCTGCAGTTACAAACTAAGGAATCTCTGCTTTTTCAGTAAGTTAAGTGTCTGTTTCTGTTACTGCTGTACCCTGTCTAGGTACTTGTTGTTGTCCTTCGGATTTCAACAGCTTAGTTTAAAAATAACTACTTTTTAAACCTTTAGCCAGCTTTAGTGTCACACCTGAGTGAGAAGCAGCTTATATTATTGAAGTTATCATCCTCTCTGGAAGAAAGAATGGAATAACTGAATAACAGCCTAATTATAGAGTCTTGTGCATTTCAGTAACACATCATAATCTTAGGGGTAGTTAAAAGCCTTTTCAGAGCAATTTTATTCAGGCTGTTCTGGTCTTCAGTGGTCTCCCAGAAGCCTTTGGCTATTCGTGCGTACAAATAGTGCTGTTTGAGATTAATTCTCTGGGTAACTTAAATGGTTTTTCCTACTCAAGTAGTTGTTTGGAGGAGTCTGTCCTTTCTATTACTGAAGGCCTCTTTTTTTTTCCCCTTTTAATTATAGGTTATCTGCATGGGTGCAAAACAGAATGGCTTGCCAACTGATTACCAGGAGAAATTAGAAGCTATTGAAACTAATAACTATGCAGGACCGGTGCCAATCATGGAAGAGATTGAAGCTTCTATTAAAGAAGAGAAAATAAATTCTGCGTAGAATACCTCTGCATTTGCTTGGCCATTCACCTTGATTTAGATACCTGTTCTCACTGTGCTGATCAGCAGTTTCATTATTTATCAAGAAAAAATGAGTTTGCTGTGCATCTACAGTAAACCATTAGACATAATTTGCAGTCTGAAGACACACTGACACTGGTAACTTCTCTTTGTATGTATAGCTTGAGTACATGCTGAAGTTTTTGCAGATTTAGAAATTATCTTTCTGTAACTGTCATGCAGTGCTGCACGCAAATTTGTGCTTCATGTCCAGTTTACTGACCTTTTCAAAAGAAAAAGGCTGTCTTCATGAGTTTTGGCACCTCTTGCTTTCTGAAGAATAAGGGCTGCAGGATCAGGCCTTCTGTTTTTAAAAGTTGTATACACGACTAGATTTGTTAGATGCAAAGTAAACTCAAAACTCTAAGGCTAATTTTTTTTCTCTGCTACTTCTCGCAATGGTTTAAAGCCCAACCTATCTGATGCTGAGGAGTTCCTGTTCCTGTTTATATAATTAACAAAGAAAGAAAAGTAGTATTTTTTTAACTCCTTACGTGTTTTTAAGTGTAAGTCCAAAAGGCAGCCTAGGCCTGAAGTTGTATTCAGCAAAGAATCTCATTCAAACCATCATAGCTTCCTCCTTTCAATGTCTAGTGATTGTCATAGATGAACTAGTTAGTTATAACCAAGAGATTTTTAAAGATTTTATTTTATTTGATATTTCCAAGGGGTTTTTTTGTTACCTTTTTGACTGGCTTGTTTGCCTGTCTAGGCCTTGGTCTCATTTTCAGTGAAATCAGAAAGTTTCCTTTGAATCCTAGCACATTTATTCTGTGGTTTTGTCTGTTAAACCCTAAATGAACGGACTTGGCCTCTTATATTCGTTGGGGTTTTTTCTCCCCACAACTTTGACAGTCCAAAGCAAAACTGGAAGTTTTTGTAACATACAGAGTATTTATTTTCATGGTATTTTGCAACCCCTGCAGTTAGACTATGGGGGATGAGGAAAAATTGACAACCTGGAAGATGTCAGTGCTGTCACTGACTTGGCTTATCTTCTCGACAGTGTATTTTTTTTCTCTTGATGTACAGAGGGGTGTAAGGTATAATTGATGTCACTGTGTGACTGCTTAGAAAAACAAATGATAAAATAACAGACTGACCATGTCTTCTCTGTATAAAATGTTTTCTATAAGCTTCTGCCAGGTATGTGTAGGTGCTGTCCTGATGTAATATGCCTGTTTCCAGAGTTGGGCACACTGACTGCTGTGAAACATGTTACTTTCTGTATTAGCACTGTCTAGTTTGAGTAAATAAAACTCTGATTCCCAAACCTCTGCCATGCCTGTTCAGTGTGCACCCTTCAGGAATATCAGAGATTGTTAGGGCTGGAAGCGACCTCTGGAGATCATCCCGTCCAACACGCTGCCAAGGCAGGGTCGCCTCGAGCAGGTGACACAGGAACGCGTCCAGGTGGGTTTGGAGTGTCTCTGGGGAGGGAGACTCCACGACCTCCCTGTGCAGACTGCGTTGCTTATGTGAGTGAAAACTGGTGATGTGGGAATGCAGCTGAAGCCTCCATTGGCTGTTTGTGCTTTTTACTGGATGTAATGTCAGTAGGGAGCGCAAAACTATGTGTGCACACACTCCTCTGCATCAGCACCGCTTCTTTTGCCTTACCCTTACCTTGCACCTTTGGGCTTTTCAGCTTTTAAATGGGTGCTTTAAATGGGCGAAGAAAACAGAAATAATACCCTGGCAGTATCCTTGCGGGGGAGGGAGCTTGACTGAGGGAAATGGTCGCTGTCGAGGGGACCCCCGGCACCTCTCGGGGGAGGAGGCCGGGCGGCTGCGGAGGGGAATGCGGTGCTGGTGAAGGAGAGGTCTTCGGCCATTCCTGCGCAGGGAGGAGCCGCTTCCCGCTGGGGAGGAGAGACCGTGTGTGGGGCGGGAGGGGGTGAGGGAAGCGCCCGAGGGCTACTCACCTGGCCTCCGTGCCTCCAAGCCGCGGTGAGTGCCGGGGAAGGGCCGGGGCGCAGGCGGGCTGCCGGGGTCCGGCCGCGGGCCGGCGCCCGGGGAGGGCTGGCGGGTGTGAGCCCGGGTGTCTGCTTTCTAGAGAGCAAAGTGTCTGTGGTACCGCGTGAAAGGCTTGCGAGGTGGGAGGGGAAGGGCAGCGCCGCTCCTGAGCTGGAAACTTTAGGACTCCTTCGAGTTTCCTCGGGAGGATCCCTCCCGCCGCGGGGAGGCGGCGGCAGGCGGAGCGGGGACGCGCAGCAGCGCCCGCGGCTCCTCGGCGTGGGGACAGCGCCTTCGGACGAAGGACAGCAGCGCTACCCGGCGTAAATGGTGTTCCAGATGCTGGCGAGGATGTGGTGTTCCTGAGGGCTGGTGGGGAAGGGCGACGAGGTCCCACGGACGGAGGAGGCGGGAGGGATGCCAGGCTCCCCTCCTGCCCTGGCGCCCGCCTCGCCTGTCCCGTGAGCGGCGGTAGCGGGGTGCAATGAGCCATTGGCTTCCCCGAAAGCCGGAGCGGAGATCCCAATCCATGCGCGGACTCAGGCGGCAGTCGTTTATGCCCTGGTGCTTTGCTCACTTAAGGCGAAAGAAGCTGGAAGAGAGGGAGGCGGGAGCGGTTCGCAGGGCAGGATGGTGCCCCGCGGCCTGGCCGTGATTCCATCAGCTACAACTTTCCTTGTAGGATTCACTGCTGGTTGAATGTGAAAATAGTAAATGACAGTAGGAAAGTGGTCCCATGTTTATAGACATCAGTAAATTGCCCCCTCCTCCTCTATCTCTTAACAACAACAACAAAAAAAATCCACAAGATTTCTCTGATTGGAGAAAATTTCTTTGCTTTCTAGTAGTGGCTCCTTATTACTTATTGATCTTTTCCCACCTGGAAGGAGTTATAAGGAAACCATATGAAGTCTTTCTGGCAGGGGCTTCTTAATGCATCCAAATACTATTACAGAAAGTTCTGTTTCTACACAAAGGAATCAATTCAGATTTGTAGGAACAAAACCTGTGAGGGATGTGAATATTTCTGTCAAAGCCTGTGCCTTTTAAAGAAAAGCCTGTCATTTTAGCAGATGGAGGCAGAAATCATTTCTTCTGTGTCCTTTTATATCTGCTGCTCTTCAAATAACTAGGGACGCTTGCAAAAGTTTATGATACAGCCAGAAGACAGAGAGGGGGGAGGGAGGAAAAACCACTGAAAGATGCCAATCTCTGTGACCCCAGAGCGATGCAAGAGTACACGAGTTGTAATGGATTTACGGGAACGTGATGTTAACATATGGCTCCCTGGGCATTTATTGACATATGTAGCATCAGTGATGATAGAGATTGTGAAGTGGGGTGTGATGGGTGTGCTTTAATTCACACGAACAGAATAATTTAAGATCTGCACAAGGACTCTGTACAAGCTCTACCAACGCACCATTTTGCTATAAAAATAAAAAGCTATTTTTTAGTACCTTTGGGAATACATTGCATTGCTTCTCATCAAACATGCAGACTTTTTGTGCAGCATACCTCCTGCCCATTTGCCTCTGATCTGTGCATGTTTTTTACTGTTCTTGAGCTAAGTCAAATAGCTGCTGTGTGGAAATAGGTGTCTTGTTCACTTATTAGAGTCAAAGACTGACTGCATGACATAAGATGTGGAAAATCAATCTCTTTTCTGTCTGTCCCAGTGACAGCAACAGTTGAATTTACACTGGCCTGATCTAGTCCAGATTACCAAGCATGGCAAAGTTTCCAGTTCTCTTGCTGTAATGACTCCATAGTGAGTAGCTGGCACTGTAGAACAGTTTTTCTCAGGAAACAAATTTGACTTGGAGACACAAAGGGCACAGATTTTCATGTGAAATGCAGCACTGCTTTAATACAGCCACCTCTGGAAGAGTAATTGCATTTTGAATGCTACGGACAGAAGGCTATGCTGGCAGGGACTCCACTAGCCCTGGGCTGGCACTCAGGTTTGTGTGGCTCTCTGTTGTCCTGCCAGAGCTGGCTAGTAGGTGCTGTGTAAATCCTGAAGATATTCCAGCTACAGATAACTGGGTAAGTAGCACCGGACTTCATTTCACAGGCAATTTAGAGGAACAGTTCTTGTCAGAATAGCAAGACTGCAGAAGAAGTAGTATTGACTGAGTTTTCAGCTCTTCAGAAATATTCTAGATTGGTGTCAAATCAGCTGCTTTAAGGGACAGTTGTTAATTAAATTGCTCCTTGTATTGCCTTTACTGCATCATCCTACATAGTCTCCTTGGGAGCAGCCAGCTCAATAAGGACTCAATTCCCTAGCTGATCCAAAAGTGGAAATGTTTTTAAGCTATTCTGTAAGATCCTTCAGCCCCTTTATCTACAGCATTTACCTTTGACAAGACCTTTTTGCAATAAACCAGCACATTCTTTGCTGCCAAGGGTCTTGCAGCACTGGAAATGGAACAGGGATAGCAGTTTTGTTAGAAGAAGAGCAAGGAGATCTTAGTGAAAAGAGGATGTGAGGAGGGCAGGGCCGGGAAAAATAGAAATGTATATATGCTTGCACAATGCTGAGAGTAGAGGGAACTCAAAGGAAACACTGATAAAAGTGCCAGTGCCTTCGTGCAGAAGCCATTGGCCCCACTGCAGCTTATTGACATGGATTGTACGAAACCTTGCTGGAAGCACTGATGCTTTTACTGTACCTCTTACTATGACAAATTTCATTTCCCTTTTTCATTTCCCTCCTTATTCCTGGCCTGATCCCCATCTTGCTTCCTCTTTTTTATTTCCAGTTACACAGGTTTATGATACCATTGATTGCCACACTTGCTGTTGCTTCTCACATCGCTTCAATCCCCAGCAACATTTCATTTGCCCAAGGCCCCGTCTTCCCTTTCTTCTTGGCTTTTACAGCTGGTGGGTAAGCACCCTGCACTCAGATTCTTTTTAATTCCTTCTAGTCTGTTTCCTGTCTTCACCTGATGGACTTTGCTGTCCTCAAAATGGCTAACTGCATTTCCTCTCCACCATCCTTGGCAGCCTCTTCAGTAAGTCACTGGGTTTTTTTTATTTTTCCTCTTAGGAACAAGAAGCCCATTCTGTTCCCAGGTAGGAAGCTTTACCCCATGAGTGTTTCTCCTGTTGTCTCCCCATGCCAGACTCCTGCTTCGCTCAGGTATCATCTGTCTAGTCGATCTCCATTCCTCCTTAGGTGTTCTGCTATTTCAGCTACTCTGTCCAGCTGGCAGATCTTTCCCTTTTTCTTGCTCATTTCTCCAGTTAGATGTATTCACAAGCTGTTGCTGTTAGAACAGGTGATCTGTTTTGACTGTAACTTGTAAGTGCCTTAAGATGTCTTTCAGAAAAATGATTTTATTCACCTTAGCCCTTACAGAAGTGGAAGGCAGTACACTGAGGTGTCTCACATTAATCTATGTCTCAGTCTTTTTTAACAGCATGCCCACAACTGATGCAACATCAGTCACACAAATTGCACTGGAATTGAATCCAGCATCTGGAGGGCCCAGGATAAGGCAAAGAACACTATATGCACTCTAGCAAGGAAGTGCTTTCAATGCCTATTTATAAGCTGCATAAGCATTTACCTTTAAACATACCGGATGTGTAACCTAGCGTTGTAAAACTAACAGATCCTTTCACAAGAGACTTAGTAACCTTGTGTTCCCTCACTGAAAAAACTCACATTGAAGCACTGTGGAAGCTGGGACTCTTTCCAGAAAGAGAGGTGATAGGCTTGTAGATAAGCTGGGGACCTCATGTTATCACACATTGGCCTCATGTTTTAAAAAACACCACCAAAAAAACCCCAACAACAAAAAAACCACCCCAACGACACAAAGAAAGCCTTACTGAAATAGAATCATAAATGTCAAGTTTCTTCATACAGCTGATACAGTTTTCTGTGAATATATGTAGCAGGAAGTCTTTCTGTTCCAGCATCATTTCAAGTGTTCAGCTCTTCATCTGGTATGTATGGTATCTTAGTCTGTGAATGGTGGAAATTTCCATTTTTTTCTTATTAAATGGTACTGATGAAAAGTACTGTGTACTGGATGGTGTGGGTTTTTCCATTAAATTTAATATTTTCATTGAAAATATCACTGAGTACGTCATCATGCATAGAATTCATATTGCCAGTCGTGACTCCTCTGCTTGGCATTTTTGTTCTTTCTCCTTTTCTCCCTGATGTTTAGCCTCACTTTATATTCCTTTTTGCTTGGTTTCTTGTTTCTCCATTCCCCTGCAGATCACCCTGAGTGAAAGGGAACATGCTCTGTCCTGCAGCATTTGTATGCACACTCCTTCCAGTAGTAACCAGGATTTGTACTGACTTGGATGCGGTCAGATGCAGAGCAGACATCTTTGATACCTTCTGGTCATCCCATAATTTTCATGTTCTGTCCTGCTGCTGTATTTCTTCTTTCTTTTTTCTTATGCTCTTTGTAGATGGAACTGAAATAGCGAAGAAAATATTTCTATTTGGTTTGTGCACTTGACAGAGCTTTGGTTCATTCTTACAGTTTTCTGAATATTTGTCTCAGTTCTCCTTATGAAGTGGGAAGAAAGAAAATGCGTTAGAATAATGTGGTACTAGAACAGCCAAAGCAAGCAGGGTATGTTGGGTGGATGCAGTACCTTGAAAGAATAGGGTTAATATTTTTACTGCATTTTTTAAAGTGATGCTATCTCTTTAAGTAAAGCCTACAAAAGCTTTAGAGTAAATGGTGTTTTGAACAGGTTTGGTCTTCATTTATAGAATGAGCTTTCTTGAACAAAGAGATGTGCCAGTGTGGCTTCTAGGAAGCTGAGTGACTCAGAAATCAGCCACTTCCTCGGGTGGGTCGTCTGAATGGCGTAATGAAAGGCTGATTTGTCTGAGCAGATGCAGTCACTGGTGTGGTAAGAAATTCAGATCACTTGGGTACATTCCGTTTGTTTGAAACAGTTTTGCCGTTTGGGGAGTTGGCTGCGACCCAGAACGGTTATGCTGGGGATTTGCCAGGTCTCAGCCCTTGGAGAGCCCAACTCTTAATGCAGTTATCTGCACCCAAGCAGGTCAGCAACCCTAAGCTGGGACCTACTGGGAAATCTGAGGAGCTAAGCTGGTTTGCCCTGCTGGTTTGAGTGTAGATAGTTAGCAGCATCAACCGTGTCTTTCTCCAGCATCAAGCAGGAGAAGCTTCACTGATGCAGACAGCAGCTTCTGATATAAAAAACCCATAGAAGTGAGACCGTTCCAGTAGCAGGTCACTTAGAATAATCTGTGAGCTGGCAGGGCTCAGTTATAGCTTGTCAGGGGAGCGCTGGGGAGCATTTGAAAAAGTTTGCCATCACTGTAAATGTCTTGGGAAATTGTGAGAATTTTGTAGCAGTGGAGTTGGCACATTTACAGAATTGTTGGAGGGGTTTGTCTGTTGTTTTTGTTGATATGACTGTAATCAGAATCTAAGAACATTCTTCCAGATGTCCCCTGACCTGCTGAAAGAACAGTATGTTTTAACTGTTACTGGGGGATATCAGTCTTTTGTGTTGATCACACAAATTCTCGTTGTCTGTGTGGAGGTGATTCAGTTGTGGTCTTGGCAAAAAATTAGCTTCTTGTATGGGAAATTGTATGTGCAAGTTTGTACCTAAATAGTACCTAAATGAACCTAAATGAACTTACTTCATAACTGTAATTACAATATAACTTCATGCCTACTATAGGCATATGGTAGGCACAGTAACTACAATTACAGGAAGCCCTGCTTTAGCAATACAATAGAGAGCAGCCTGATCCTGATTCCTCTTGCTTTATGCCTTGTAGAGAAAAACAGCAATAAATGGACACCTAAAAAGGGCCCTCAGGAGGTGGTCTAGAGAACAAGGGCATACACTGTATATATTTGCAGACAAGGAGAGAGCATTCATACTAAAAAGCATGGTTTTAAAATAACATCCCTCCTGGTGTTGGTGAACCTTGTGTCCTGAAGCTAAACTCTTTTCCCTAGTTTAGCTAAAGCTGCCTCAGAATTCACAAGGCCTTGCTTTCAGGAACAGGTTTTATATTGGCAGCACTTCATACAGAGCCTCTTGCTGTAACAACGAAAAAGCAGAGTGAATTGCTACTATAAATTAATTCCTCCTACAAAATTAATTGCTATGAAGTATAATTTTATTCCGTTTATTTCCTTGTCCAGATTATGTTTGGACAGATGCCCTGCTTTTTCTACTGAAACATGAAAAGCTAATAAAAAATATTAAATTATGTACTAGGAACAGGCAGTTAATAAAGCAGATGCCAGTGGTGGTGTTTGAAGCAAGCTACAGTGAAGTACTGGTACAGGAGGGAGACTGCCTGTTGTAGATATTTTATTTTTCAAAACCTGAACAAATAAACGGAAATACCTAAGGAAGAAACCTTATTAAAAAGTTGGCCATGATACTACACAGAGTTTGGGAGTATTCTGTGATGTCTAATTGGAGGATGTATGTGCATAGAATAAGGTTTAAACTGAGGTTCTGTACAATTACTTTTTGCAGGCTCGGTGATGTGAAGGACAGATTTCTTGTTTGCCTGAAGTTAAATCCAAGCTGACCTGTGACTACAAATGGACAGTTTGTCAAAGATGAGGCTTGGTGGAACAGCTTCTTGGTATCTCAACTATGGAAGGCCAACTTCATGCTAATGTGGACATCTCTGTGAGAAAGCCTCCAGGAGCAAGCCCTCAGTCCTTCATTGCTTTGCTGAAGGTTCACCGAGAGCTTCTGGTCGGTAGGATCCGAAACACGCAGTGTTTGATCGATAACTTGATTAAGAACGACTACTTCTCCACTGAAGATGCAGAGATCGTTGTCCAGTTTCCTACTCAAGCAGATAAGGTGTCATTTTTTTTTCTCTAGCCAGTGAAGCTTTTGGTTACTTTCAGTTTGTCACCAGATTTTAAGGGTTTACCTGACCATTTTACATCTAGTATCTTTTCTAATCTTTGTTATTTTGGAGTTTTCCCACCCCATTCTTCCTGGATGACTGTCTCCCGCACATGCCTTTCCAGCACTGCTGGCACTGCTGGTAATGCCTGTTGGCAGCTTAGCAGGGTGATAATTGTTGTTCTGTCCCTCCCAGCTGCAGCTTTGTCCTCTGATAAAGAGGTAGCCACATGGTTGTTAGAGTATAGCAAGGAAAACCTGCTCTAGGATGCTGTGGGACAGATCATCCTGCTTTAGGAGAGACAGAAGTGAAATGTTGTTCTAGAAGTTAATGATTGTGTGTCATCTGTATGAACACTTTCCTTTCTCTTTAAAGACCTATGTACGTTGTAAATGTTTCTATGGAAAATTGATGTATCTTGGCATATTTGGGTTTTTAATTCATCTTCGGACATCAGTAGCACAAATTATTTCCTGGTCTTTTGTTAGGAGAAAATTACCATGTACACAGTTGTTCTTCACATCATAACACAAAACAGAGGAGATTGTTTCCCAGACCAACCAATCATGCAGCTTCAGAGCCCTGTCACAGTTAGGGGCAGGCAAACCATAAAAAATTCAGAGACCTTGGACTTCACCAACAGTGCAGATTTTCATAAAATAATCATTCTTGCTGGCATGTTGAAATGGTAACACAGTGCTCACACTGTGTGTAGGGTCAAAGCTGAATAAATGCACACTGTATGATTATCTCAATTTCTTATTGTTCAGCATAATATGCATGATTGTTGTACCAAAGCTGAGGGGGAGGCCATGCATCAGGAGTCTAAGCAGAGACAGAAAGCAGGCCACGCTAGTGTAAGTGAAGTGGACTCTGTAGGAGCTTCTCTGGAAGGCATAAAATTGCTTTTTAGAGCATACAAATGGTTACAAAAAGCTCCATGTGTTTGCTGTGCTGCACGTACATCATCCTGGTTTAAGCTCACAAGAGACCACAGTCTCTGGAAACCCTTTGTCTGGTTTAGAACTGCATTCTTCGTTCATTTCCAGCAAGGGGATCCCGACATTCAAAACGTGCCCCCGGGTGATTGCTCTGTCTTGCAGAGGGTTTTGTACTAGGACTGCCTTGTACTGGTGCACAGAGATCACGCTCTGCCTTGCCTGTGGAGGTGACTCTTTGTGCTGAACTGCTCCAGCCACTGCCTGGTAGCCATTAGCTTTGGTAACAACTGCAGCCAGTGGGGCCATTGTACAGAGAGAGCCTGAAGAATTGAGTTGCTGTGTTGGAAGGAAAATTGTAGGGTTTTGGCTCCGCGTTAAGATCCAGGGAGACATTCAGCCTACCCTGCTCTGGACCTGGCTGGATGCTGAGGTAAATCCAAATGTAATGCTGGAGTACTTACAAAACAGAGGGTGAATTTAGGGCACTGAGAAACCACCTCTATGTTCATTTTAACCAGCACAGGATTTAAAATACACTATCTAGCCAAGCTGAGGAAATCCTTTGGGTTCCCTCTTGAGGAGTGGTATTTATCCATTTTGTTTCTGGTTAGTGTATGATTGAGCTGCAAGTTCAGACCTTGCAGAACCAACTTTCTTGCAACATTCAAACATAAACAGCAGTTGAGTTTTGTGATGGTTCAAATTCAGAGCTAGATTTTGATTTCACCTTTTTGAAGCACTAGTTTTGATTTTGACCCCCTGCTCCAGTCCAGAAGGGATCCTAAAGCAGCTGACAAGAGTTACTGCGATAAAATTCAGTGTATCAATGATCTTTCCCATGGTGTTTCTTCAGGTTCGCAAAATTCTAGACTTGGTTCAAAGCAAGGGAGAAGAAGTTTCAGAATATTTTGTCTATGTCCTGTGGAAAGTCACTGATGCTTACTACGAACTTCAGCCTTGGCTGGATGAAATAGGTTACGAGCCTTCGGAGAATATTTGTATTAAACCTGTGGTAAATACAGATCCAGGTAAGGTCATGCATCTCTATCCTTTCCCTCAGAACTGCCCTGCTACGTAGGAACCTCCAATCAGGTGACAGAAGAGTGAGAGTTTAGGCAGGCACAGCCAGGGAAAATAACTGTGTGCTTGCTAGCAGTGATAGCCAAATTTAAAGGCACACTGTGTAACACGAGGTGATGTTGATAAATTACCTCCTGTTTGGTTAAACTCAGGCTCTTTCTGCATTTGTTCGTAGATCTGTAACACAATGGCAGAACCACCTTGTGCCAGCTGTAGTATTTTCTAGGCCTCTACTACAATTTATTAGCAATGCCATGATGTTTTGGCAATGGACTAGCCAGTATTTCACGATGAGAACAGTCAAGCAATGAGGCAGGTTGCCCAGAGAGGCTGTGCAGTCTCCATGCTTGGGGGTTTTCAAGATCCAACCAGACAAAGCCCTGAATAACCTCATCTGGTGTCATAAATTATCCCATTCTCAGCAGGAGGTGGGACTAGACCTTCTGAAGTCCTTTCCAACCAGAATTATTCTGTCATCCTAAATGATAATTTTTAGCAATCCTAAAAATCAGTGTTTAGGTATTGCAGAAATTATTTCCTCTGGAGAGGTTTTTCCATACTATATAAATATAAGAATTTGTCCCTATCTGAAGCAAAGTTTCTGTTGAAAAACACAAGCTAACATTGCACAATAACTGAGATTATTTTTTTTTTGTCATCTTAAAAAAATCTTTTGATGTGCCTGGCACTTGGTTTCTAAACTGCCTGGCTTCTATTTACAATAATATTAATGACCAAAGAAGTTTGGAAAGAATTACCACCTACCTGATAGAACTGCAGGTAGAATATAAGTACAGTGAAATCAACAACTCCAACAAGCCTTTGCAGAGAGTTAAGCAGCCTTTAACAAAGGGTCAGGGGCTTGGCCTTGAGTCTCAGCTGAAGGACAGCAGCCCCTTAAACCAATGCAGCATCAATACTGGCTTTCAGGAAATGGTGGCTCACATGTGACCTTTCTTTAGCACCTGAATTTCCCAAGTTAGTGATGATGGCAGCACAAATAGAATTAATCTGCCAAAAAATCCTTTTCACGTTAGAATTACTTTTGTTTATTACCCCCTCTGAGTTCCCAAAGAGGTGGGTCATTGTATGCATAGGTTTTTAAATAATAGTCTTTTTAATAATGGTTCGCTGTCTTTTTAGTTAGCAGGTATTGCCAGAAACTCAGACATGAACTGGAACGGGACTCCAAGTTTGTTATGTTGTACGCTCAGAGGGAGGAGATGCTGCTTGAGGAAATCTACTCCGACAGTATAATGGAGCTGGTCAGTTTTGACAATGAGAGTCTTGGCCAGGTGGGCCACTTAGAAGCCCTTTTTGATGATGCAGTCGGGCTAATTAATGAAGATGGAGAGACTGTTTATGTCTATGGTGATGCAGGAATTGGAAAATCCATCTTGCTGCAAAAGATACAAAGCCTTTGGGCCAGAAAAGAATTGGACATAGGGGCCAAGTTTTTCTTCTGTTTTCGGTGTAGGATGTTTAGCTGCTTCAAGGAAGATGAAGCCGTATGTTTGAAAGACCTGCTCTTCAAATATAATTGCTACCCAGACCAGGACCCCACGGAAGTGTTCCACCACATCTTGCAGTTCCCTCATACAGTTCTTTTCACTTTTGATGGCTTTGATGAGATCTATTCCAGCTTTGATCTCAGCAGCGTACCTGAGATATGCTCACCCAATGAACCCATCCACCCCCTGGCACTGCTCGTAAGCCTTCTCAGAGGAAAGCTTCTTAAGGGATCCAAGAAAATTCTTACCGCCAGGACAGGAACTGAGATCCAAAAAAACATAATTAGGAAGAAAGTGTTCCTCCGTGGTTTCTCCAGGAATAACCTGAAGGAATATGCAGCTATGTTTTTTAAAGATGAGCGGCAACGAGCACTGGTATCAAACCAGTTGGAAGCTAACCCAAATCTCTGCAGTTTGTGTTCAGTGCCTTTATTTTGCTGGATTATCTTTAAATGCTATGAACACTTCCATTCCATGTTTGACAACCACGAGCTTCCAGACAGTTCTGTTACATTGACAGATGTATTTTTGCTCATGATTGAAGTCCACCTGAACCGATCTGTGAAAACAAGTTTGCTGAAGAACAGTATCAGGAGCCAAGCAGAGATGTTCAAATCAAGAAAGGAAACTCTTCTAGCTTTGGGTAAAATGGCATACAAAGGGATGGAGAACTCTTTCTTTATATTTGAGCAGGAGAAAGTCTCATTGGCAAACATCTCTGAAGAAGATTTGCAACTGGGCTTTCTCAGGACAGTTAAAGGTTACAGTGGCTGTGGCAGTCAGGCCACTTATGAGTTCTTGCACGTAACCCTTCAGTCTTTTTTCACAGCTTTGTTTCTGGTTATTGAGGAGAAGGTGGGTGCCAAGGAGTTACTTCAGTTTTTCAATGAATGTTCTTCCATTGAGACTGCCCAGCCTACTTGCCTTCGTATCCCCTGGTTGAAGAAACAACTGGCAGGGGAGGATCCTTTCCAAAATAAAGAACACTTTAATTTTACCAACATGTTTCTTTGTGGCCTACTTTCTGGATCCAAGCAGAAGCTCTTCAGACATTTAGTTTCACCTGCAGTCATTAAGAGGAAGAGAAAAACGCTCATCACATACCTTGGGGAGAGCATGAAATCCCGCCTGAAAGGCTACACTCGGTCCAGGCTTACAAGCTACAATCAGGTGCAGGTGCAGCCCAACTTCGTGTGGATGCTGAGATGCCTGTACGAGACGCAGAGCGAGAAGGTGGGGAGGATGGCTGCCCGCCGCATGCACGCCAACTACATCCAGCTGGCCTACTGCAACGCCTGCTCCGCCGACTGCAGCGCCATTTCCTTTGTTGTGCACCACTTCCAGAAGCGCCTGGCTCTGGATTTGGACAACAACAACATCAATGACTATGGAATAAAACAGCTGCAACCTTGCTTCAGCAAGCTTGCAGTGATCAGGTAGGAGTCTCTGTATGTAAGCAAGTCCTTGCTCATCCTTCGTTTATTCCACAAACTGGTGGGCTGAAGGAATTGATCTCGGAAGTGGAGAAAGATGAGGATTACTGCTGCTGGAAATTAATGTTTCATATCTCCTGAAATCTTTGTTCATTTAGTCACAGGAGCAGGTGTAAGCTGTGAATTTGGAAACCAAAATGGAAAGGGTGGTAAGAAGTCCTTAGAAGCACAGACTGTTTAAACCTGTAGGTTTAGTTAGCTCCATCTCAAACTGTTTTGTCTCAGAAGAGGATTTTTATGAGAGAAGGTGCTTAAGGGAAAAAGGAAGCAGAAGGGCACCCTCCATTATCTAAGGATTGCCTGAGGCCATCTCTGCCCTTGGTCATAAGGGGTAAGGGAAGATCTGCTGTTTACAATAACCCTTGATCAGAAGCTCTGAATTTCTTGCTTTTGCATCCTGCCAAAATGTCTGGCTTTCATAGGACAAAAGCTATCACATAGTAGTCCATGAAAGGATGTAGTTGACATCTTCAGATGTGTTTCCCTGAGGTGATGTGAAGGGAGGACATGGCTTCATGTGAACAGGGAGAACTAACTCCACCTCTAACATCACAGGCCAGATTGTTTCACCTCCATCCCTTTGAGGTTGTGCCATGTAGTTATACCTTATTTGTCCAAACATTTAGGTGCAGAAAATCAGCTTCATATATATCTTTTTAATTTAAAGCTCCTTCAGCCTCATGAGAATGTTTTTTTAGCAACTGGATTTATTTCTCTGGTTTGGCTGTGCTTTGCCTTGTTTTCCTCTAGGAATAAATCAAAGCAAGCGACACTTGGTTTTTTCCCAGTTATTTGCAAATTGACTTCCCTCCCAAGAGAAAGCAATAAGGAAACTCCTGGGGAAAATGCATAAGTATGTGAGACAAAACGAAGAAGAAAAGTCCAGCCTTTCATTCTTTGTGCCTGTCATGTGATCATGCCGTACACAGTATGGTCTTAACTCCATCCCCAGCACCAAAGCAGTCTTTTAGGTTGCCTTTTTGTCTTTATGGATCTTCAGATGCTGGAACATTCATTTCTAATATGCAATTTCTGCAGGTCAGGAAATGTTTCCAACAGCTTAACCATCCCTTTCAAAGAAGCAGACTGTTCTGATCTGTAGAAATTGGCTAATTTCTCCTGTAGGCTAGTGCATTCCAAAGGGACCAGGTTGCTAACTAGCAAAGGCTGGGGAGGCTGTTGGTGATAAGGGACTCTCAGCAGGAAATCTTCAGCTGCTGAGTTTGTGTACAAACTAAATGTGGTCAAAATGTTTTCATAGGGACAGCTTTACCCAGAAAATCCAGTGATTCATGGCAATTGGAATGCTTCACTTGAACCTGTCCATTTAGTGAAGGTGAAAAAGCTTGGGAAGTTACCAAAAAAAAAAAAAAAAAAAAAAAAAACAAAAACAAAAAAAAACCCCAAACACAAAAAAACCCCAGNACCCTCAGAACAACAGTGAGAAGTATTTTTATTCTGTGAATGACTGACATTGATTTGTTTCATGTCTGGCTGGGACAATAAAATTAGAAACATCTAGCACACCCATGGGAGCACAGTTCTGTTTTCTGGGCAGGGCTTTTCACAACCTTTATTTGGTGAAGCCTGAATGTGTGGTGACTTTCAAGATGCCTGGCTTTCACGACATGCTCAGAGAGAAGATTGCAAGACTAGTAGTTTGGACATCTTGCTTTTGCTAGGGTGTTAAGCAGACTTTCCTCCTGAAATCACAGTAAGCACAGGAGGAGGGTGAGATGTTTATCTGGTGTCTGACTTCCTACATTTTATTGTTCTCGGTTCTGTGGACAGCTTCCAGAGCATTACCTAGGAGATCCGGGGTTTCTGATTTTTATCGGTTTTGGAGTGAGCCATAAAAAGCTGAGCTCACATTTCCCTTAACAGCTTTTAATATGTGGCTTAAGGACCTGTTAAAATACCAGAGGATAATGCATAGGCCTCCAGTAATTTGTTAACTTACGAGTTATGAACACTTCTGATACGTATTGATTCAGACTTTTCATTCCCTTCATTCCAGGCTCAGTGTAAATCAGGTCACAGATCACGGTGTAAGGATCTTGTATGAAGAGCTCTCCAAGTACAAGATTGTGTCTTTCTTGGGGTATGTACCCAGCTGGGAGCAAAACACCCAGCAGTGATACTAGAAAATAAAACTCCTGTGCTGACAGTACTGACCGTTACTGGGGTGGGGTGGAAACTACAGTTAGCTGCTCATTCAAGCAAAGCAGCTTTTTGTGTCAGAAATTATTCTGTAACAGTTCACTGGAACAAGGACCACAGTTTCCTCTCCCATCATTCTGCCTCACGGAGTGGCCTCCTGCTGGCTTCAAATCCTTCTGTGACACAGTGTGGTCCACTGTCAGGTTACTGAACTGTGTGAGCATGCTAATTTTATACCAAAAGCCTTCTGCTGTGGAAGGGAGAGAGTGGAAGCAGGAGAACGTGTGTAGTTACAGCCTTCTGTTTTCTCTGCTGTAAACTGATTTATTTCAACTATGCAAAGCAGACACAGCTTGGTAGAGACTGGTGTCAGGAACATGCAGTTTCAAGTGCCATGTTCATAATACCAATTTCTTTCAAGAGCTTAAGTAGTTCTTAATGAAGTTGAAGCTGGAAGGCACGTTAGCTCTGACTTCCTGCTCTTGGTTAAGTAGCTACATAAAAATGACTTTTTGAAAGGTGAACATGAATACCAAGAATACCTTTTTTCTTCCAGTGCCCTAGTGTAAGTACAACTGCTCAAGTATCTGCTCTTCAGTAATATTTGCAAGGGGATTTTATGACTTTTAAAAGACCAAAAGTACATTATGGTGTTTTCTCTTTTGGCTTATCTACTGGCAATATTATTTCTGTACTAGCGCAGGAATAAAGGGAAGCTTTGTTTGCTTGTGGAGACCATTTATTTTAAAAATTATATAAATATTCATGATTTGCAGTCTGGGCTCCTTATTATATCTAGCCCATCAGAATATGAATTATATATCAAAATAGAAATATAAGCAACTGTGAATATGTACAAAGCTGTACAGAAAAGATAGATGCTATGTGTGCATCATAAAACATTCATGGTGTAAATATTTAACAGCAGTAATAACCTATTTTTACCAATGTGATTTTTCTTTAAGCCTATACAACAACCAAATCACTGATGTTGGAGCCAAATACGTTGCAAAACTAATTGAAGAATGTTCAAGCCTGGAATATGTTAAGTATGTTGGATTTTTTTTTCCTTTCTACAGTATCCTAATTAAGGTAAAGCAACTTGAAAGGGGAGGGAGAGTAGAAAAACAGACAAAAATTGTATTTGAAATAAAATATAATTTAGGTTGCAGTTGTATATTTTTTTTTGCAGTGGTCTAGTAGTGGATGGCAGCAGGTGAAGCTCTTGAATCCATAGTCTTTTCTGGAATACAGTAGTGAGTTAAGAGGAGTGCACGAGATCTGTTCTTTACCTAAATCCAGTCCGAGCACCTGAGTGAGCTTAAGTTGTTCAAGGACCTTGCTGCTGCTTCCAGTAGGCAAATTCCCTTGGATTTAATACCAAGCTTTTTAGTGTCTGATCTTTTATGACCCACTGGGGTCAGGCTGTGCTGGTGTCATACCTCAGCTCTGGAATTCCCCAAATTCACTTGCTGAGTTGTTCCCTTTAATTCCTGGAACTTCCCCAGATAAGAGTGTCTGGCCATGCACATTGGTTGGACATAAAGGTAGATCATTAACCAATGGTTTAATTGTGACCATAGCAGAAACCAGAGGTTAACTGCAGCAATGTCAGCCTTTGGTAGGAGTGTGAGAACAGGCAGCCAGGGACTCTTGGGTTCTAGTCCTTGTTCTACCACTGACTTGGTCTGAAACCCCACTATAGCCACATCCTCCCTACTTGAAATATTTGCAGAATTTTGAAACCCAGGAGCACTTCGGGTCTTTCGCTGCTTTGACAGTGCTTTGCCTATTTAATGTAGCTTTCACCACAAAAACCTGTTGAAAGATGGTTACTTTCAGGCTGCATAGTAACCCTAGAGATTATTTTGAGACAGAGTGCACGTTCATGTGCCTGAAGTCAGCCAAACAAGACAGTTTTATGTAAATGTAGTGGCTTGCAGGGGGTTGGGGGTTTGGTCTGTTCTTTAAATCAATCTATATGCAATTATCTCTTCCTTGAACTCCAGCCATTTGATATCCACAGAGGCCAAAAATAGAAAAGGCCCTGTGTAAAATGCCAGCCAGAGACAGTGACTGCTGCACTGACCTATGCCACTGCCTAGAGCCTCTGCTTGCAACAGAAAGACTTGAAATTATTGCAGTCTGTGCTTATCAGCTTCAGTCTCCTCTGGAAACACACAGTCAAGAAATATTTTGTTCCCTGTGGCATCATGAAACATGCTGCTTGTAATTCATGAGCTCTGTAGCAACTGCTGATACTCTGAATTATATTAAAAACAAGGCTGGGGTCCTTGCCCTGAGGATCAGTTCCTAAAGCTCATTTCTAACAGACTGAGCACCAAACCCAAGACTCTACTGTAATACTTCTGGTTTGGAGGGCTGACATGCAAAATATGCAAAAGACAACGTAAAATTATGTCTTTTAGTCAAAGGTCAAGTGCCTGCAGTATTTTTTCACTCTGGGTTAATCTTTGATAACTGCAGGTAGCCTCCAGAGTTAATTAGCTTTAAATACTTGTGTGGCTTCCTGAACTGGTGTTATGACAGCTGCACAGCTGTAAGTGATGCACCTCAATTTATGTATTTTGTGCAGAATAGGAGCAAACAAAATAACGAGCGAAGGAGGGAAGCGCCTCGCCCAGGCCATCCAGAAGAGCAAGACAATGTTTGAAATCGGGTAAGTTCAGTGCTGAGGAGCAGAACTTGGGGCTTGATCTTGGCAAGGCACATGTAAATCCCTTAGGATTCCTTTTATCGTGCTTACCTTCTCTCCTCCTGCCATTCCCTCCCTCCTCAACAGCAGCATTAGGACAAACAAGTGTAGGAGCATAGCCACATTTTCCACGGAAGAGGAGGGCTGCTTTGTTCTTCTTCAGTTCACACAATGTTTGGTTTGGGTTTTGGCACCTGCTTTGTTGTTTTTTTTTTTTTAACTGTGATAACAGAACCTTATAGGAGAGACAAACAAACAAGATAACACAGTATGTAAAGATAACCACTTTCTTTATGGCAGCACAGCTCCTCTAGAGATACTTGATTATTTTTAAGTCTGTGTGGTTTTGTGACAATTGGCACGGCACCTAGTTATTGAGTGTCACTGTTACAACTGTCAGACCTTCTGCATCACATCCTGATAAAGTTGTGGGCTGGGAGAATAAAAAGGAATTCATATCATCCTTTTCTCTTAGTCTGTCCCTAACTGCGGAGTCTCCTGTTATTGGAGAGAGGTCTGAATGTACTCCAAACCTTGAGTTCCTGCCCTCTTTCTCATGAAAGGTGCTAGGTTTGATTTATTTTATTTATTTTCCCTCCTTCTGGCAAATCCCGTTTTCTCTTTTCACTCTACAGCAGAACATATTTCTTAAAATTTAGTACTTGAATACATGGAATGAAAACCTCTGCTTTGCCATGGTCAAAATCACAGTAGCCATGAACATGAAAATCAGATTTGTACGATCAGATTTTTGGCCTTTAATTTTGTTGTTCTACAGCACTTCACAAGTACAGTGAACAATGTGCACACTGCGATATAGCTGGGTCTGCTGTGCTGTACTTGCTCTAATTTCAGTGGAGGACTCCTGTTTTCTCCTGTGGAGGAAATTATCACTCCAAATGGACTTAGAATAGCTTGGACAGAAATGTTTAAATAGAAAACTGCACTGGGTCTGAAGGACAAGGAAATTCTGGGGAACTTACTGGAAGTCCACGTGTTTAGATACCACAGAGCTCAATTGATTTTAAAAGTGCTGCCAACTAATTACCCATAAGATGAGTGTGGCTCTGAGTCATCAAGCCAGGCTCCCTGCAAAAAACCCAACATCTTAGACCTCAGCAGAGGTGTTTTCAAACCTCATAATACAGGGTGAATTTTCAACGTGGTTAGTCTGCATAGAAAGGATTTGACCAGATACTCCTAATCTCTGATCAAATCTCTCCAGCTTGTACCATGTTACCTTCTCTCACAAAATAACCCTTTGTGTAATCAAGGGTTGTTTTGCCATTGGAAATACTATTGCTCACCAGTGTGCAGCAAGGTGATCCCAAAAGCACTCCTGCTGCAGCAGGCTGTCCCCCAGAGCTGCCTCTGTGCTGTGGCCTGAGGGTACTGTTGGGTCAGCAGAGGCCACTGCTGTGGTGTGCAGGGAGTGGAACACACCTGCCTCAGCAGGGAAGGTACCTGCCAGGTGTCTCCCCAGCCTGAAAGACTGTGAAGTAATCAGGAAGGAGGGGAGGGGAGAGAAACAGGGAGAATGCATTGCCAAGTCAGTAGGACAGAATAATTGATATCTCCTGTTCTCCTCTCTTCACTAGGATGTGGGGTAATCAAGTTGGAGATGAAGGAGCAAAGGCATTTGCAGAGGCCCTGAGGAACCACCCCAGGTTAACAAACGTGAGGTAAAACACCTGCAGAGCCAGGCAGCTCTGTGTAGTGCTGGCTTTTCCATCCTGCTGTGAATCTATGACTCTTCCCACCAAGTGTTAGCTTGGAATGCCATCTGGTATTGGAGCCTTTGCTGTGCAACCAAGAGGTCCCTGGTGCAAGCAAGAGGCCAGACTCTGTCAAAAAGCCCTGTGCAGCCATTAGGCAAGTTAAAAATACCACAGGACTGGCATCCTTTCCTCTATCTGCACGTCCTCCCCTCCTGCTGCACAGAGTTCTGGCGTTTGTGAAGGCACATGGTCAGTGGGTGCCATTTTGATCTGGGAGCATTAGCAGAAGGAGGCACCAGCTGTCACAAAATTGGGTTCCCAGAGAGCTCAATATTAACAGTTTCTATTGAGAAGGTGCAGCAACTCTTACCAAGGGACTTTTTAGACTATAGTATGTTTGGATAGGGGCTGGGACATTCTTATATTTGGGCTCATCCTGTACTGCAGTGGAGCTACACCACCACACAGTCAGTGCTAGTGAGATGTCATCCTCACTGGAGTTCAGGGATGGATCTCAAACCACCCTTCTGGAAGCCACAACATGGGTGAGGTTGGAAGCACAGCAGGGGCAGAAGTCAGCAGTGTTAAACAGCCCATTCCCTGCCAGACTTTTAAATACTGGCTGGGGATTTAAAGATTTAAAAATGTTTTGGTGTCCTTCACACAGCTGGAGCACAAGTCAGCAGTGTTAAACAGCCCATTCCCTGCCAGACTTTTAAATACTGGCTGGGGATTTAAAGATTTAAAGATGTTTTGGTGTCCTTCCACACAGCTGGAGCACTGGGTTCATGGTGACCATTTCCACTTGTCTCCCAGTTCCTCTGGCCTCCACGGTGAGGGAGCAGACAAGGCTCCTTAGTTTCCCCACAAGGTGGCACATGGCACTAGATTCTTCACAAATACTCTGGGAGTTTGGGGATCTCTGGAGAGTTTATTGCTGCCACTTCAGATCCAGGGATTTCAGAGCTGGTGCCTTATCCTCTTTTATGCAAGTGGGTAGTTGAGCTTAAAAATTAAAATCTGAACAGGTGCAGTGACCTAGATATATTTAAACTTAAAAGCCATCTGAAATAGCCATCTTCCATAATTGCACAATCCATCCAGGACACATCAGACTTGAAAGAAAACATTTTGAACTTCAGTCAGAGCTCAGTGATTCTCAGATGAGAGCAAATATGCTGATGAATGTGTTTGCAAAAATAAAGAGGAGTAACCGTGCTGTCTTGAGCTTGGGTTTGCTGGCACTTGTGCAAGGTGAATCCTCTGCTTTGCAGTGTACTTGCTCTTGGCTTCATTTCTTATCTCCCACCAGTTAATCTTGCTCCATGATTTGAATTCATAGTAAGCACCTGTGGTAGCTTTATGTGAAGACCAAGGGAAGATAAACCCTACTACATCAGTTTACTTTATTTGCCATTTTTAGGCCCAGTCATGATGGACTGAGATTATCCAGTTTAAGTTGAATCTAGGAGGTACTCATGGCAATACATACTTGTGCCATTGCTCTACTTGGTTCCCCTTTCTGCCTTTTCTGAGGCCTTGTGTTATTTTGAGGGGGGAGATGCTTTTTAACTCTGAAAGCCCAGAGCATAACTTTAACTGGATGATTTTGCCAATGTCGATTCAAAGAATGAAGGGCAGAGTAAGAAATGTTTGTGGTTTGTAATGGAAAGCATTTACAAGCTCATCTCTCCATACTCAACAGAAGGTGTTGTATTTGGAAGAAGAATGAGCTGTTTGGATGCCTGAAGGTCTTAAAGGACAAATATCCTACAATTCCTACAGGGATGACAAATGCATGTAAAAACCTGTGTACTGCTAAGCACAGCTCTTTGTCCTTGTTAAAACCCTTGACTCTCAAAATTACTGGGTGCAACTCTGCTGTCAGCCCCAAGGGCACAACTCACTGAGAGCAAACCCTGTGGCCTGTATGATAGACCTGCACTCAGGCTGCAGCCTGTGAACTGCTTTCACTTGTAAAAGTCATAAAGACTCAGTGGTTTGTGAAGTTATGTGAGCCTTTGAAACACACAAATGCCGAGCTGTACAACTGGGAAGCAGATGACCCAGGAGATTCACTTGTATTTGGCAGTGGGAGAGCCACGTCATGCTGTTTCTTAGACATTTGTATCTTTAATTCACAGTCTCGCATTCAATGGCATCACGACAGAGGGAGGCAAAAGTATTGCTGAAGCCATGCAACACAACAACTCTGTGAGGATATTCTGGTAACTGACAGCATGGTCTCTTTCTCCTCTTCTTCCTTTTCCAGAGCAAAATGCTGTTTTATTTCCTCCAATCCCATCGCCCCTGCTACTCTCCTCTCCTTCTCTGCCTCCCCTCATCCCTGTGCTTTCACTATCAGCAAGCTATAAGATATCTCTTTGGGAGAACGTGGACATGAGTAATGGATCAGCAGCACGTGTCCTTTGGGATGCATTCCAGTGACCCAGTGTCATGCCTGCTCTGCTCCCTCCATCTTGCTTTCCCCATTTTCTCTCATTTCCATCATCTGAAGCCAAGGTCTTTGTCCGCAGTTTTTGCACCTCTTCAGTGTTGTCTGTACCTTTTCCCACTACACCTCATCCACCTTTTAGACACTAAAGCATCATGAGAAAGTATCACTAGGACATTGCTCAGAGAAATAAAGATCTGATATTCTTGTCTCTTTTACTTCCAGGGCTTCTCTTCAAAATCTCTTTGTGTCCAGCCTTTACAAATTGCTCAGGGCAGGAACAGCACATCCCCCTTTGGCTGTCTAAAGCTAAGTCACAGACGAGCCACAAAAACAGGGGGTTGAAAAATAATGACAGCATCCTGAGTGAACATTTTCTCTCCCACTTAGGTTGACTAAAAATGAGCTGGATGATGAGGCAGCAATGAGTTTTGCAGAGATGCTGAAGGTCAACAAGAAACTGGTGCATTTATGGTGAGTTACATTCCACAGTGGTACAGGCTCCTTGGCAGTCACTACATTAAAGCTTCACCTTCCAAGTCTATGTAGGTCACAGTAACAGCTTCTGTGCATGGTCTGGATGCAGCTGACTGCTTGTAGACAGTTCTAACAGGAAGTTAATAAAGCTGCTGTCTAGCATTTGGAACCTGCTTTCATACAGGGAAAAGTTCAAGCTGTTTCTGGTAACTTTCAAACTAATGATTGATTTCATCTCTCGTTAGGGAAACAGTACCGGCCTCAAAATCAAAAGTTCTAAAAAAGCCCCCAAAAAACCCCAAACCCAAGCAGACAGCTAGAATAGAATAAGGTTATTACAGTTCTTTCTGTTTATCATCGTATTATGAAAGTACCTCTTCAACCAAGAACGTACATGACAGACACTTAAATACATGTCCCATTTGCCCGATGCTTTCTTTTAGAGCTATCACTACACTGATGCAGGACACTCATCTCCAAGGCATCAACCCCCAGGAAACCAGGGATTATGTCTAGCAATCACACTGACACTTGTTACACTTCTAAGAAAACACAGCGTTGGCTTTTCTAATCCAGAGGTTGCCAATGGATGGGGTTGGGCAGATGTGAGCTGTAAAACAATAGCCATCCATTCATTTCAAGTGATCAAGGGAACATCAGAAATGGAGTCCTTTTACAAGCTTTACAAAGACTTGGCTGACCACACTCTAGCACACTCCCTGTATTAATCCTAGTTCCAGCCCCTTAGGAAGCATGCTGGCTGTCACGGGTGCCAAGTACTCGTAGCCTCTTTTGAAAGCAGCAGAAGCTGTGGTGCCCATCACCCTGAAACGGAAAAGGCGGTGGGGGAAGTGCTTGATTTCTTTGTGCACAGCTGCAGATATAATTCACTGAGCAGTTTGGGTTGAATTCATAATAAAACTTCCCCCAGCCAAAGCAGACATAGTAATCGAGACAAATGTCTTTGCCATGGCTCAGTATTGTCCAAGGGTTTCTGCCAATGGACAAATTTATATCCTACTTTGCTGATTACACCAGTGGGTACCTCCAAAAGGTGGTGACCTATATAGATAGTTGAACTTGAAGCAAAGTCTTTTTCCAGTAGCTGAAAGATTCTACTGGATCCCTTTGCATTTTGATTCGTATACCAAGTCCAGAAACTCCTTTAATGGGAATGCCTCCTTCCCTCCCTCCCGAAGAGACTGTTCAATACACTCCAATTTTCAGCCTCATCCTGAATCCAGAGGGGTTCATGCAACCAGTCACATGGAATGGTACAGCTATGGGGCTGACCATGGTAGACTGAAAGGTGAGTATTGAATTAGGGTAGGCTGATGAGTATTTTTATACTCATGCAGATGAGTGGCCTTTGTTCGTCTTTAGCTAGTGGGATGGTCTACAGTGGTTAATAAGTTACCTACTGCTTCATCAGTTTCACTGCTTGAGGACCTTATGTATCTTTTTTTCCTTTGCTAAGCTCAGATGAGACATAATTTATAGCTGGTAAGTTGGCTTCACTGGGACTTGCACCTGCTCATACCAGAGTCAAAATCACTGCTTTATTTTTCAAAGACCTTGTTGGTCTGATAAGCAAGACTGGAGGACTTGGCAGCTTCTAGATCATTACTGCTAAAACACTAGGCCTATACAGGGTCTGTACCCAGAATTTTCTGTACATCACTTCAAAATGTCTCACAGTCTTCTTAGTAAGAAAGCAGAGCTAAGAGGTTTGTCTGTCTCAGTCCAAATATCACAATCCCATCCCACTAGTGAGCAGTTCATAGCAGAAATTTATCAGCTGTGTAATTAAAATTGCTCAGTATCTCCAGAATGCAACCACATGCAAGATTAAAAGGAAAAGATTAATACTCTGAGCTCTGTTTCTGAAAGTGCATGTGGGGCATTTGACCCACATACTGTGTACCATTCTCTCAGATAAAATCGCAGTCATTTTCTTGTGGCAGACAGCTTTTCTCCTTCATGTCAAGCTGAGCATAGGTTGTGCATGTGCTGCAAATTAGTTTGCATGTTAGATTGACTTGAAATGCTTTTTTTTAGGCTTATCCAGAATCAAATTACTGCCAAAGGGGTGAAGTGCCTCAGTGAAGCTCTCAAGGAGAACACGACTATTCAAGAAATCTGGTAAAGGTCCCTTTCTCAAAGGCTGACTTTGTAAACTTTCTTTCCCTTTAAAACCCTACTGGCCTTACTACTTCCCAGCCTAAAAAATTCAGAGCAAGTTTATGTGAGGCAGCGGTTGTAGTTCCAGCTGTGGATTTCAAACATGTAAAAAGCCACTGCCACTGGAACATTTCCTTGTGTGTTCTGAATGTCAGGCAGTTTTCTTGGTTCACATCCGTCGGTACCACTGATTTGCAGAACATGTGTGTTTGCAGAGTCAGGGCCTGAATTTATCGACCAAGTTTTGCTTGTCCTGTTGTTTTTATTTTTAAACTTCTGAACATGTTCATACTTTTCAGGACCTAAATGCCAACAAGCAGGAGATGGTTACCTTTAATCAGCATTACTAGCCTGGTTCGTAGAATTTGTGCTTGGATTTTTTTGGGCGGTGCTCCAAACACACTGAAAGTGCTAAGCTACAAGAAGATTAACTTTTTTTAGGATTTGTTTGTCTTAGATTAGGTGGGCATCACATAGTCACACGTGTACGTTTAAGGCAGAAAGCCAAATGCCACATTCCTTCCCTAACCTCAGGGAGCTCAGGAGTCAATAGAACTGAGCTGGTTTTAGCACAGCTGCTTTATTATTGAACATGAAATTTATTTTTAAATATATGTATTTGTTTTAGTGAAAGGACACTGAATTCTTGCTTAGAAAGACAATGACTCACTGTCTGTCTAGTGTGTTCCCTGGAGATGTGGAAGAGGTACTTTTTTCAAAAGCCACTGTCAGCTTTCGTCTACAGAAGAGGCATCAATTCCCCCTCAGATCATTCTGAATCTTCAGACTGAAATCTGGCTTTTGATTCTGGCCTGAATGTTCAGAGGCACTCATTAACCCAAGTAATTTCGTAAATCTGAATGCTGTAATGGATTTCAACATTTCTGAGCGCAGCACTTAACCATGCTGCTCATTTTCAGGGGTGTAAGTATCAATGTAGATTATCTTCGCGTAGCCAGAATTGAAAATTTTGCTATTGGTTACTTCACATTAATAATGCCTGAGTACTTAATAGAATTTTCTTCCCATGTTGTCATGGAAGACACAAAATGCTCTGGAGACTATTTAAATGTCTTTAAACCAGCCCACTGCACGGTAAGAACCTTTGTCAGCTATGTGCTGCTTGCTGAAATGCAAACAGCTGGGTTCCCAACACCAAGTTCAGTTACTGGAGCTCAGGTGTGTGTTCAGGTTTTATTTCTGAGGGAGAAGCCTTGATCCTCAGATGTGCAGTGGGAGCAGCAGTGCTGTATCCAGCCTGTCTAACGCCCATTCCCAGTTGTGTGCCTTGAGAAGCGTGCAGCCCACGTGGCATTGCAAACCTCTGCACCAAAGCCTTGGAAAAATAGAAGATGGGGAAAAGTCACTACCTTACTTTCACATCCATTTTGTTTTACTCCTCCAGCTTGAACGGGAACCTGATCAGCCAAGAAGAGGCCAAAGCTTTTGAAGACGAAAAGCGGATCATTTGCTTTTGAATGAGGACTTCCCCATTTCACCAAGCTGGTGTTAACAAAGGTTACTCCTACACTTGGACTGCAGAGTTTATAAAGGCATAAATCAACAGTGCTCATGGCAGGAGAGAGATACACAATAAGCTTCCTTTTTAGGAACACACTGCACTCCCTCAGCTCCATTCCTTACCCTGCCTGTTATTCTTAATCTTTTTGGTGAATGGGAAATTGCCTGGGTAAATAATTAATGTTTGTTCGGTGCTTTGAAGATGAAAGGCAAAGTGTTAACAGACTAAATCCACTGACAGGTGTATGCATTTTGATAACTGAGTTTAGATTTATTCTGTACAGTGATGTAAATAATCTCTTAACTTATTTATATACGTAAATAAAGACACACACGAACATATGCAAGAAAGGGTACAAGATGCACGAACTCCACCAGCTCAGAGTATTACCTGCCTCAGAACTGAAAATGAACTGACACAGAAATGAATACACCAGAAACAGTATCTATAGTAGTTTCTTGGTGTCAATGTTTTGAACATGCATTCCTTCTTCCTGCCTGGAAATTAGGTCCCTGTTTCTCCACTGACTACAGGCAGTGTTGTAGACGCTGCTTTTTTTTGTTATTGGGGTTTTTTTGATGGGTAGAAATGGGTGCATCAGGCTCAGATTACTTTCAGTAATCTTTCTTTCCCGTATCGAAGCCAATCCATTTTCTTTCGTGCAACCAGAAGTCCTTACTGCCATCACTGTAAAACCATAACACCGGCAGTAAACCACTTCTGCTTCAAATTTCCAGAGGGCTGCATGGGAACAGCTACCTCCTGTTTCCACAGTGTTTGTTCTGGGGAGGGGGTCTGGAGAGAAATGTGAACAATTAATTAGCAGGCTGTTCATTGCCTTGGCTCCTAGCCTAGACACCATGCTGGTGGCACTACACCAATATCACGTTGCCCAGCACTGGTGGGGAGAAAGGACGATTGAAAATCAACTGTGTCGAGTAGAAATCCCTTCTCCAAGCAACAGGCAGGAGGATTGAGATAGGCTTGGAAAGCTTTTAGTCAATGCTTGAGTCAGGGGACAGAGCAAGGGAAGGGGCAGTAGTAATAATAAGGACCAGCAAGAAAACATTATCCTTCCCCAAATGATTATTGTTTCGGGAGTGTAACTTTAGATGCTTTAAAAGAAACCAGTTTGGTCAGGAGTGGGGTATTTGATTATTTTTTCAGCTTTATAAACTCAAACTCTACTCTACGTTCTACAGCGTACAAACATAAAATGGAAAAGCATGAGCCATTTTCCTTCCTTCTCCCATGCTACTGCTGCCCCCCCCAGCCCCCAAAACTTTGAGAACAATCCTGCAGTTGCTGACTGACACACAACACACAAAACCTTGGTAGGCTGGAAGAAGAATCTCCAGTTAAAATGCCAAACCAGTGAGCCCTCACTTTCCCATCTCCCAAATCTGCCCCATGAAGCAAAGAAAATGCTTGCTTTGCAGGTCGGAACTTCTCCGTTTCCTGTGTGGTAGCAGACCTTTTGCAGCCCTCAATACTGTCTATTCCCTCCAGCTCCCTAACACATTTTAAAATACTCAAAGGGCTTCTCACAAAACCTGAAGTTATAAAGACAAAAAAGGGAAGAAAACCAACTTAGTTATTTTTCAGTGGTTTTTCCTCAGTGCCTGTGGTATCAACACTGATTTTTCACAGGGAGACAGATGAGGTTTTTCAACCATGCCAGAGGGAATTCATCTAACTTGAATGACTTCTGCACCTGAGCCATTTGTTTACTGAAGCAATAAGAACACACCCTTACAGATGAGCTGGATTTCACCCGCCAAAACATCTGCCAAAGCAAAGCCTTTAAAGACTTCTCAGTGACTTTAACAAATCAGAGACTCATGCACCTTGTCAAACTGTGTTTTGCCAGCCTACTCAGATGGAAAGGAGAAGATACTGGTCTAAGGAAGGGCCTTCACCAGAGGTGTCATTTGCCTGTGTTTGAGGAAGCGTGCTCCTACTTTGCCCTAATAATGGAATTATTTGCTCATTTGTTGGGTAGAAAATATGTTTAAAACTACAGTTCCAGGCCTCATTTCACTAATTGAGTAAAATAGCTTCCCCCAAGCTTTCCAGTGCAGTCACATCTGCCCCTTTTTTGGGCTTAGAGCAGCCTTTGGTGTTGTTTGTAGTGACAAGCTCAGCCCTGTTGCAAATCTTGTTCCATACCTGGCTGTTACAAGCTGGGCATCCAGGGGGTGTTTTCAGGGACAGCAGCATTTATGGGGCTGCAGCAGCTAAGTGCAGCCTCAGGGTAAATGGTGGCAGGATCAAGCCCAGCTCCATGTAGGACAGAGTTTGGCACTGATTACAGTGCCAGAGACAGAGCCAATCACAGCCACTCCTTTCAGAGGTTATTTTGGGCAGCAAACACTTGTTTGGACTGGGCTGAAGGTCTGAGCACAGCTCACTCAGGGTTTGACAAAACCAAGGGGTTTCATAGCATCCTGCTGCTCCCAGCTTGCCCAGAACAGGGGGTCTGCTTCACAGAGCACATCACAGCTCTGGAAGTCATGCTGGGCTAACTGGTTGCTGCTCTGGGAGCAGCCAGACATCCCTTGTTGACCAGCACAGCCTTTCTGGCTGAAGCTCTTCATAGTCTCACCAGCCTGTTTGTAAGGGGCATGGGAGCAACACTTCTGCAGCTTGCCAGTGAGAGCCTTGTTTACTCAGAGACAACTGTAACTTTTTTAAGACTTGTTTGTAATTTGCTGAAGCCTTCTCTGTACACTGTGTCATGTTTTTCCACTCGTCCACTGTGATAATAAACAGCTTTTTAAAGAACAAGCTGCCTGCAAGTGCTCAGGCTTTGCTGAAGCCCTGTCAAGCAGATAGGATCTTTTTGGTTTTTTGGAGGCTGGATCAGGATGAGACAGTGATACCCCAAATAATTCTGGCTACAGACAAGAGAGAGGAGCTGCCACAGCTGGAGAAGGCCTTTCACAGCTGCCTCTGCCTGTGAGGGGCCCTTCCAGAAGCAGGTGCCCATCCAGTTAGGGGCAGCGAGGGAAAGCACAGTGGTGCCTCAGGGATGTGCTGCAGCCATGCTGTGCCCTTGTAGTCCTCCTGCCACACTGACTGCAGGAGCTCTCTGCATTTCCACCTGCTGCTGCCGGGGGTAGAGATTGCTGGCTTGAGGTGTTAGCGCTTGTGTTTGGCTGGTACAAGCTGTGTGTGTTTACTGGTGCCAGATGACACTGCAGCCCCCAAGGGAGCCCTGCCACCACGCAGTGCAGTCCTGCTCCAGTCACACACTGCCAGGTCTTCAGGAAAGGGTGTTTGTGTGAGTCTGGTGTGGCTCACTCGGTTTCAGACGTGTCTCCAGGTGCCAGATCCCAGTTTATGACTTACAGGCCATACAGCCTTTGCTCTTCAACCACAGCCAGCGCAGAATCCCAATCCCACCATCCCATGCCGAGGGAGCAGAACTGACACTGAAATACAGCAAGACACCCATGCCTGCTTTTCCATAGCTTCACGCTGCTCCCTTACCTTGGTTCAGCAGAGAAAAATAGGAGCCCACCGCAAAGCTGTACAAATGGCTGCAGTCAGGAGCAAAGGCATCAGATCCAGGTGAACAGCAGCAAGGGATGGGTTTGCCATGAAGAAGGCAAGGTCACTGCAGAAACTGCGCGGTTTTCAACTGATGGAATGAGTAATCTCGGCAGGAAAACACTGCAACTGTACACAAAGGCCTTAACTGCTGCTTTAGTAGGTAGAAACAAAACAGGAGGATTGTGCTAGGTGAAAATGGAGGCCAGGCTGGGAGCTGCCACCTGCACTCAGGGACTCTGAATTTACTCACGGGAGGAGGTTTCTCCTTGCTCGCTGGGAGCTCTCAGTTGTTCTGTGGGATAGGGCAGCCTTCTGAAAACACAGCATAGCAACTGCGGCAAGTCCTTCCTCACTTCCCAGAGTGGGGACAAAGGGTGAGAGGATGCAGGGAGCGCCACAGGTGCCAGGGGAGTCCCCTCTTTCATCCTGGGAAATTGCTGATCGAATCCCCTGTGAATCTCGACAGGGCTGAGGTCAGCCAGTATTCATTCTTCACTCCCAGAGGTAAATGAGAGCTGACAGCACTAGCTGCAGATGTTTGAAATAGCTGCCCTCAGGAACACAGGGGGATGTGAAAGCAGGGATGATGTTTCAGAAAAAACAGCAGCCTCAGGAGCATCAAGGCATGAGAGGTCACGACAGGTGGGTTAAGGAATAAAAACTGGTCTTACTCAGCCAGGGGCAAAAACTACGGTCATTGCTTTATACCGGGAAAGCAGGAAATGTCCTGTGCCCTTTGCAGATGGGGAGTCCCTGGGTGATGCACAGGGAAACAGCAGGTTTTGGGCAGTGCTGATGCCACCTCACCCACTCGAGGTCAGCACGTGCAGGGCTCAAGCAACCCTTTAGGGTGGCGATACATGAATTCCCGCCACACACAGGGCCTGCAGCTGCTGCTGGCACCGGCGCTGCTGGCAGGGGGGCTCCCAACAGAGGCTGCACATGGTGCAGTGCTGGTCTGAGAAAGGTGCCACGCTTGCCCCTCCCAGCTGCCACACAGGCAGCTGGCTCAGGAGGTGGCTGCTGGGCTGGTGATGGGCCACTTCCATCACTGCAGCGAGCGGCTGTGCCCGAGAGCAAAGCAGCCCTGGTGCAGAAGCATCCCCCTTTGCTCCCGTGGGGCAGAGCCAGGGCTCCAGCTCCAGCAAACCCCTTGCAAACAACTAAATTATGCCCAGCCTCTCCCGTCTGGGGATTCCTCTTGTGCACTGAAGGCAGCAACTTAATTAGCTGCCAAAGCCTCGCAAGCCGGGAGACTTGGACCTCAGAGACTGGAGCAAATGAAGCTGTCAAGCTTTCATGCTCCCATTACCTGCCAGACGCTTTAATCCTGAGTTTAGCAGATGTTAATCCCGGCCCGGGTGATTTGTGAAGAGGAAAGCCGCTCCCTTGAGAAGTCACCCGGGTGTGCAGGGGGAGGGAGCGGGTGAGGAGACCCCAGCCCCAGGCGGGGTGGGACAGCCCCACGGTGCTCGTTCTCCTCGGTGACAAAGCCCGGTGGGGCTCGGGGAGAGGCCTGGCAGCTTCCCCTTCCTTCTGTTTGAAGCCGGTTTAAAGAAACAACTAGGAGGGGAAGGGGGGCGGGGAGGTTTTGTTAAAATGTAAAGGCATGTTCAAACAAAGCAATCTGTAAACAGGATGAAACGAAAGTAGGGCAGAAGCTCGAGACAAAACATGGCTGCAAAGATAACGGGCCAGATGCGGAGAGGCACCGAGCACCTGCAGTTTGCAGCGGGCTCAGCTGAGGACGTGTCCCTGCGCCTGGGAGCTGCCGGCTCTACGCTCCGGCCTTTACCAGCAGTGAGTCATCTTGCGTCAGCTGAGGATGGGCTTTTTGCAATTATTTATTTATGTCAAACCCTCCTCCCTGCCACTATGCGTCCCTGATCTCATCCCCCTCAGAAAACAGACGCTTTATTACACGAGGGCTGGAAAACTCCACCTCATTTGGCTTTTGCTGAGGCTCCTTGCTGCCCAGTGGCTGGCTGGCGAGGAGACAGCACGAATGAGCTGCACAGCACCTCACAGGCAGTGTGCGCTGTGGCCTTGTTTGGCTTTTTGGGCACTGAAGGGTGGGATGGAGCTGGGAGCCTCCTCTACTGAACAAACACACCGGGGGATGTTTGCAGACAGCAGCAGGCTCCAGCCTGCACACCCTCAGGCACAGACATTGCTCAGGTGCCGTAGCCTCAGAAGGAGAATGAGACCTTACAGAACTGGGCACTCAAAAGCCAGGGGAGCAACTTCCCTGTTTAGCTCCTGCTGCTGCAGGGGACTCTTCCCACCTTCCTGCTCTCTTTGCTGCAGGCTGTGTGTTGTGGTTCCCTCTCTCTGCTGGGAACAACACAGCGTGCAGAAGTGCACACGGACCACTGGCTGCACCAAACAACAGCGTGTGGTAGCGGGGCCAGGCACACACACACACGTGCACAACATCTCCTACTGCTGACAGTTCCCAGGAACACGCTGGGGCCAGCACAGCCTCCCAGCTCACCCTGCAGGGCAAGCAGCTTGGGGCAGAGGTGGCATGTCCTATGTCCCAGCCATAGGGAGGAGGATAGGATGTGATACCAACAGATGCCACTAATTTAAATTTCACACATGAAATCCTGTACCTACTGAACTGGAATGATTTCCAGCAGATTTCTCTGATGCAAAGCCAAACTCAGCTCTAACTAGTTATCATTTGCTTCCATAACACAGCTCAAGACTGAGGAGGAAAACACAGAAATAACCAGCAGTGAAGGAATTCAGACTTTCCAGAAGGTGACTGGGGGGAGTGGCTGGGGAAGCAGGGATGGGTGGTGGAAAAAAAGTTCCTCTAACAAAAGATAGGAACATGTTCCTCCGTAATTACATCCAACTGTTTCTGGGTACAGACTTGAATAATTCATGTATTACAACTGCCATCTCCCGCAGAGAGAATTGTGATGGTCCAATTGTCACTGTGCTTTAGCAGTGGGTTCAGCTACCCCCAGCCACACCAAAAGGCTTATCTCAAAAGTGGAGCAAGCAAGGACGGACACACAGCTGTGGGGAAACCTGTGCCATAAATCCATGCATCACATTCCATCTGCAGGTACTACCAGCCTGCACAAGTCGCCCTGGCTGCGAGCAGCACCCTGTTGGGTTGAGGGGCAATACACCTATGCAAGAAGCATCTCCCGCCCGGAGAGTGAACTCCTTTTGTTTTCCCCCACATCCTCCACATAACCTTGGTGAAATGCACTTGGTTTTGCTCAGAGCACCCACAGCTCCACTCCCAACTAGCGTAGGGGGAGAGGTGTAAAATCACACTCTCTCCACAGCAGACTTCGCCTGTACACTATCCAAAACCACACGGCTCATCTGTGCTCCTATCCTCATCTCACTTTACATTTAGCACAAGAGCTGCAGCTCCCCAGCTGCCACCAGGCCAGGCAGGAAGATGTGGAGTGGTAACGCAGCCAGCCAGGTGTCTCACACCCACAGCCACCTGCTGCAGGTGACCTGACTTGGAGAGCTGCAGCCGCTGCCCCGGAGAAAGTTTCCAGGTGGTCAGCATCGCAGTAGGCTCTGCCCCTGCCAGGATGCTCCACTGGAGAACAATTTAACAGCCTCTGTGGCTCTGGGCAGAAATTCCCTCCTCCAGCAACATGTCTCTGCAGGAGCCTGTTACAGTAGCCTCCTTCCAGCTGTTTAGGGAGAGACAAGAGAGTGCTGGTGACCAGTGGGGACAAAGAAATCCAAGCACTGCCCAGCCACAGGTACGCTGTCAGGGAGTCAGTTTTAAAGACGCAACCATGAAGTGTTTTGGGAGGAAGCTAGAGTGGTATTTGGGTTCAAGGAAACTGAAGGAAAGAGTAGCTATTAAGCTACCTTGATGCTCTGATGGAGGTTTCCCAGACCCCAGGCGATGAGAAAGGACTGTTTGCTACCATCTTTGCCCCATGTTCCCTTTCTCTTCTTTTGAACCACCCATGAGTTTCCCTACCTCCCGCCCTGGCAGCTCTAACTTACGCTAACCTTGAAGGCCATCATGTCTGCTGAAGATCAACAGAGGATGCATTAACCAGAGACATCTCACCGCCAGCCCCCAGCCACCTCCACAAAACAGCAGCTACATCAGCTCTCTTCTGCTGAGACCTTCCCTGGCCAGATGGACACAAGCCTGTCACATCACTGCCTGTGGGACAGGTAAAGAGTGAGAGGGACTCAGAGGGCCCAGAGGCTGGCCCAGAGGGCCTGCACTCCCACCTGCAGGACTGCAGACAGGTGAGATGCCAAGCTGCTTTTCTGGCTGTAACTCTACACCACTTTTCCTTCCTCTGCTCCAGCTCAGACTGCAGCACAGAAATACAGAAGCTCTGTCCCACAGCAATGCCTCTTTCACCAATACGTTTAAAAAAAAAAAAAAATCACCTGGAAGTGTGAGGAAAACTGTGCTTCAAAAGATTTATTACATATATTTGTACATATTTTACATGAATGGAATGTTAAACATACAACCTAAAAATCAATAAAAAAATATTTTCATTCGTGATTATGTACTGGCAAACCACTGAAAAGAGTACCTCAGAACAACTTAAAGTCAACTTGCAATCATACTGCTCAATTAAAAAAAACCCAAACAAACGAACAAAACAAAAAAACGTGTGTTACATTTACATTAGACATTGCAATTTACATTCCAATTTCTGCTCCGGGTAATGAAGGAAGGTATCTTGTCCATTACCACTGCATATACAGGTGGCATTTCAGAAGCTAGCATGGACTTCCCTCTAACTCACTGTGGGCAAGGTTAGCTCTGTAGGAAGAGGCATATAAAAAAAGAGAGTGCACACTCTGCTCCCTACCAGCAGGTATCTGCCAAAGGGTAGGAAGAGCCAGAATGAGATTTGTAATCAAGGGATAAGGTTAACGCTGGATCACCACTCATTCAGTGCCACATTGCAGCTCTTAAAACTTCTTACAAGTAGTTTTTAAGTAGTTCATTAAAGCATCCCCTCTACAGCTAACCACCTCTCTTCTTCCTTGAAAGTTATAGTGCTTTGGCAGTATCAGCTAGGGGAGAATTCTTCACTGTATGGTAACGAATATTCCAGCTGCATCTTAATATATACATGAGTACAGAATCAAGCTTTGATGTGTCCTCCTCTTAGAATTTCACACCTTGAGAGCTTGTGACCAGTCATGTTGAGAAGTGTTTACTATGAAATATAACAAACCAGCAATAAAAGGGACAGATTTGAGGGAAAACAAGAGGAACAGGATTCAGCAACAGATTATGTTCTTGCAACGTCGGGTTACTTACACTTGAAACTCTGCCCAAATCGAGCAAATCCTATTTATCATTGCAAAATCTTTGCCAAAGCACACCCAAGGGCAAAAGTCTCTCAAACAAACACACATAGATCAAAAGCTGCCAGAAAGATCAGTGAGTGGGCTGGCTGCCCTCTACTTCTCGTACACTGGCAACTTACTAGATCCAAGACAGAACCAAGTCCAGCCTTTTTCAGGTGCAGGATATTCCTGTGGTGGTTTACCTGAGCAAGTCTTCAACAACTAACAGTGCCCCACAGTGAGGTCATTTTACAGCTTATCCCATCATCAGCCCTGATGTACTAATTGAGACATGACTTTACAGAACACAAGCAGCTTGGGAAGCCAGCCTACAATTGTACAGTAAGATAACCAAACGTAATTTGAGAGTATGGACTGGGTTGGTTTTTTAACCCCCAAGAGGCTAAAACATCTCCAGCTTGATTTTAGATGCAGGTTAACTTATGTGTGGAAACAGAAACATCACAAATTTTCCATTCAGGAAAAAAATTCTGGACGTGGTTCTGTTGTGAATTTGTCACGCAAAGTGTTTTGAATGACAAAAAGGTAAGTGGTAGGAGCTGCATGAAAAAAACCATATTTGGCTGGATTGTAGGAAACCCATAACAAGCCCTCTCTTCCAGTTACAACCTCTTATATCACTTTTGCTGATGCCAATGGAAAGCCTATCCATATGGGAATATGGCCTAACATATATCCTGTCTTCAACTATGAGGAGAAGAAATTGATACTAAAATGACTTTTAAGCTTGGAAAGGTGGAAAGTAAATCATCAAATATAGCACTCATCAAAAAGAGATAATCCTCCACTGGCAAAGGTGAGCTGGAAGATCCCACAGTAGCACTCCTGCACTCCCAGGCATGTGGTAGTCTCTCAGCAGGAAACTCCCAACTGCACAGCAGAATTAGCAGGTACAACACAACAACACTAAATTTGCACACAAATACTCTCTTTCAATATGGGAAAGTGGCTAAAAGCCACAGAAACTCAGAGAGATCATTGCCTGTATCAAAACCAACATGTTTGGCCACCATTTATGAAGAGAGAATAGTAACATTCAAGTGCCAAGTTCTTTACTTTTGGTGGAACACAGAAGAAATGGAGCAAGTTTCTAAAGCCGTCACACAGAAAAGGCAGCACACCAGAAGCGTTCTTAAGCACACCTTGCGTATTGAACATATCCCTCCAGAAACACAAAAGATCCACATTTCTGAGTAAGAATTATCTTTCCCATATTTGCTGAGATTTCAGTCTCCTGGGAGTCCATTCAACCAGCTCTCCAGCCTTCCAGCAAGGCTTAATTAAAAAGCCAGTGCTCCTAAAATTAAGAAGCAGGATAAATATATAAATCTTGAGATTCAGTCATAAATCCCCTTTACATCATAAGGGGGGAAGCAGGGAAAAAACCAAGGTCACAGGTATCCACCCACAGTTTTGTACATCGCCTACATGTTTTCCATTCCAAAATACCCCAGTACACTTACCCTCGAACATGACAGCTAACTTGACTACAAATAAGACCATCTGTTTCGGGCTTCATCCCTCCCAAAAATAAAATACCAATAATTTGTGGTGTGCTTCGTATTTTGCTTTTACATCCCACTGAACTCTCTGTGGAACGTACACACTGCAAGAAAATGAGCTACCTCCTTCTGAAGGGAAGCATTACTATAGATATACTGACTTATAAGAGCCAGGACAAAAGGGTGCCCTGTGCTGACAGCAGTGTTGACTCTCTTGTTGTTGTACGGGGTACGGTTATATACAATCCAACTCACAGCCACCTCCACTATGAACTTCAAAACACGAGTTGCTACTGAAGAGACATGGGTATGTTACAAGTTCAGAAAAATCGCACATTTCAAGACAGTGTCAAATCTACTCTTCCCCTGCTGGCAAGCAGCATGTTTATGGCAGACCTGAGTATGGGAATTATTTCACACCCTTACGTACTTAGGGAAGATATAGGCCAGATGACAGAAAATACTCTGAAACAGCACAGAATTGGCAATCTCAAGATATTTACAGGCAAAGAAGCGTATCGCACCGAAATTGAAGTTATTGCTTCTTGTGGACAAGTGTGGTGCTCCTTGTTCGAGACACAGGACTTGTTTGGTGTTTATTTTTCCCTTCTGAAGCACAATGGGTCGGCACCCCTGTGAGGACGTTTTCAAAATGAAGGTGTTGTCTGTGACTAGAGCTGTGCCTACAGCATGGTCATCACCAGCTGATGGTGACAGAAAGCTTACCTAGGTGAGTTTCCATAGGTGTTCTCAAACCCAAGCATCGCTCTCATGCTTCCAGGGTCATTCCAGGCTTGGTCTATGTTACAGGTTTCGATACAAGAAAACCTCCCATAGTCTTTCAGAAAAGATTTATGGATACCAAGAAGGTCAAACTAAGGCTGACCTTGTACCAGTTCCTCAAATAATCCAAGGAATTGCTGCTCTATTGTGCTGATGGAAGCAGCGATGGACTCTTGCCTGCAAAAGCATCACCAGCATGATGGCTGGTGACCTGCTTTTCCAACACTGTTCCTAAACATGGGACAACAGTCCTAACTGCTGGGTCTTTAAATCAGCTACTTCCATGTGAATACAGAAAATTAAGGTTTTTGAGGAAACAGTAAGTGTACTAGAAGTATGAACCACCAAAACTGAGCTCAAGTTGTAAACAGATTTATGTTTGCAGTATTTACCTACTTAACCCCCAAGCCAAAGGCTATCTATGACCTCAGAGCACAGGACATCAAAACACTGATCTACCCGCTGTACATGACTACAGGTGAGTTTCTGTAGGCATGAAGCCAACAGTAAACATTAAATCAATGCAAATGGAAAAGTTTTACTTTCAGAAGATATCAGGAGTTTAAAACATCGGGAAAGTGGGCCTGCAGGCATCACCACTATTTGAGTATTATAGGTGCTGTAATTCCTCATCCCCTCCCTCCCTCCCCCAAGATAATACAAGGCAACACAAATATTTTCATTGAAAAAGGACTCTGTACAGGAAATGACTGTACACCTGATGTGACTACAGAATTGAATGTGTGACAAAATGATTCTGCTCCCACTGAAATAGAGAATTCAACAGGGCCCCAGAGCTAAAGGTTCAGCTGAAACCAGTGATGCAAGCCCAAAAGTGTAGAAACTGCACTGGCAATTACAACAATTATCTAGTTTGGACTCCTTTAGATTTGCAGCGTAACAAAGGCGTTTTACAGAGCAACATTCAGGAGAAAATGTTATCCAGGGAAGAACTGCTCTTCAAGCAAGTTGGGAGAGTTTAGGAACATGTACTGCACTTGTTCTCCAGATAGCAGCAGTTGCTCCTGTTCTTTGCCCTTTTTGATATGAATTACAGCAGCAACAGAGAGAAATGTGTACTTAAAAAAAAAAAAACAACCAAACCCAGAATTATTTATTTACAAGAAAAACATTTGAAAAGTGTTGTGCAACTTATTTTAACTATTGAAACTCACTAAGAGTGCTGTTGCTAATAAATATTCATAAACTCTTCCCTGTGTTGTGAAATTCAGAAACTACGACGCTTAATTCTCAATATAAAACATATGCTTCTAAACCCTGATATCTGTTCCAGTTTATCATCTTTTTTTCCCCTGTCTTTTTTTTAATTATTATTATTTATTTTAACTGTGATACTTTAAGAGAACTAGTCTTTGTCCACAGTTTTACTCAGTGTACCCACCCAGAGACATCCTGTATTTTGTGGAGCTCTGGTTATACCAATATAATACAGTAAAATGATAATAAATTAAACAAATGCAGATGCATTAAAAAAAGAAAAGAAAGAAAGAAAAAACCCAAACTAAACAAAAACCCACACTGTCAAATGCTGGTCTCCACATCAAGACACCAAGGGTTTAGATGCAAAGTACTACAGATCCTGCCACCAAAAAAACATTTAAACAAGGAAACCTGAACTTGAGCATGTTTGAAAAATAAAACACAAATCCCACCTCGATGTTATCTTGCCCATGCCTATAAAAACTTCTCACTGTGCCCACATTTGCAGTTATTCATTTACACTTCAGGAGGCAGCCTGGAGATGAGAGTAGTACAATAAAATAATTACCTGAAACATCTTTAAAAAAATACCCGTTAAACAAATTACCTTAACTGGCAGCACTTAAAATTGGTAATTCTTTTCTTTTTCCTATTTTAAAAAAAGTTGCATAGCTGTAAGATTTTGCTTTGCTGCATTTCTTTGTCGTTTTTACTCACAAGCAGTAAAACAGACGTTTTAGTTACTTAAATGGCAATACAATGTGCAGATTTCAACAATATCTATAGCTTGATCAATATAAATTAGTTACCTGTCTTGGTTTTACTCTTTGGACTGCATTGTGACAAAGGTTTAGTTACAAAACTTCGAAATACAGTATTCCTACGCAGAGCAGTTTATGTTTTCTGTTCTTGAAAAAAGTGAAGAATGTAAAACAGGGCATGAATTCAGTAAATTAAGGTCACACTGTTAGATTTTATTTAGTTTGCCATTTACTGTTCTTCAGCCAATGAGAAGGTGAAAACATTCCCACTCAAATCTGGGGCCGTCCTCCTGCCCAGGGTCTCAGATAGCACGTATCGAACGTCTCCGCTGCCACTGGAGGCGGCAGGAAACATGTCCAATAACTCGCTTCTTCACAGAACCACAAGTTAGGCTGAAATTAGGAACTTTGGCCTTCGATACAAAATAGTGTCAGTAATGTCTGTGGGGAGTCGATTGTTACAGGATGTGCAGCATTTTCAAAATCCCTGTGTGTCCTTTGCATGAGTGTTTGGTATACTGAGCACTACTGGCAAGTAACGGTGTCTGCAATGCTTTCTCCATGTCACTGTCCATCTTTGCCTTTTTCAGCCACAAAGAACTGTAAGTCTCAAGCCAGGCACGCTGTGTTCAGCAAGGGAACCTCACATCTCCTATTCTTCTGATCAGTGGAAGCAGCTGTTGGAAAAGCAGAAGACAAAATACCATCATTTCAGCACAGAAACCACTCAAACAGCATGAGCACAACCACTGTGTTTTCCTTCCCCTTTTTCCTAGGCCCCCAGTTATCACCATCCCTGCTGTGAAAAAAGCAAATGGAATCTAACATGAGGCTGGACAGCCATGAGCATGTACAGAGACAGGTGTTCATGAACAGCATGCAGGCTTCTGCCACAACCAGAGATTGGGGGCAATATAGGAAATGTGTTTGTTTATTCATTTTGGCTAACATTGCCCTGAGGTTAAAACGATTATCCCCATAGCAGAATATCTTCCCTGAGGTTTTCTTTGCTACCCCTATAACACAGACACATGAAGCAACGTGAAACAAGTGCACAAATAAATGCTAGTGATGAATACTTCAGTTTGTTTTTTTTTTAATTTCCCTTAGAACAATAAGACCAAACTCTCAGCTACCAGACAGAATTTCAGGTATCTCTATTTCTCTAAGAATGATGCTGATTGTTGGTGTGCTTTGCAATGCTTAGGGGCAGTAGTTTAACATAAGATAAAGTTTCTGAGTTAGTCAACTAAAGAATAAAACTATCCTTTAAATTTTTAACACAGATTGCAGATCTGCAACCATTAACACAAAACATAAGATGGAAAAATGTGAACTTCTGTGAGATGGGATGGATAGAAACATGTCAACATTTTGTATTTACTTCTATGCTTTAAACATTCTGGAATGCATTACCATGAAAGTAGTTTTGAAAATACCTAGCTTCAACTTTTTCATATTATTCCAAAGGTTTTCTGTCAGAAATACATGCCAATACTCACAGAACGATCCAAAATTACACAATTGTATTATTTTAATTTTGTTTCATTTCTATGGAAAAACACTCTTGGAAAGTTAATGCTGAAGCTTTCTTGACACTGACTTGCCGGTTTCCAGTACCAAAACTGGAAAGACCATGCCATGTAAGGATGTAGAAATCTTTTGCCTGTATTACAATATGCATCAATGCTTACTGATTGATAGTGTAGTTCTGAGACACAGTAGCAAATTCACAAATGATACGAAACAGTACAGTTGAATCAGATAATCAAGGTATTTATTGTTGGAATATAAATAAACATTACCTAAAAATATGTATCTTGTCTTAATCTGATGGATGCTCAGGGCAAGATCTATTTACTTCAAACCATTCATCTATGCAGCTGTTGGATACAAGACAAAAAATGAAAACCATCGACGTGAATATCAGTAATATCTAGCAGTAGGATATGAATATAAATTGGTTTCTCAATTTCAATGACTAGTAGAATTCTATATTATACAAAGAAGTATATGCATATACACACATCACTGGAAAAATTAATAACCCCAATCCACAGTAATATTTAGGTATTAAACACTGTTGAAAACCCAAATTCCTTAAGTGTTAAAATTTTCTAAGGAAGCATTTTACAACTTACAGATTTTACACACAGGTTAATTCACTACTATCATTTTCATCTTGCTTATATCATTCATTGACATTTTACTTTCTGTAAAGTACAGACACTTATGAAAACAAAACATGAAACAGGTTTAAGAAGCATTCCCCCCTCTCCCTGCCCAACTCTATTAGCATTTGAGAAAACTTAAGCCCACATGACCTAAGTTCCTCAGCCATGATGCACACTCCTTCCTCATCCAGGTGATTTTGCAAGAATTAGAAAATTGCAGCAGGGAAAATTAACTTCAAATACATTTGGGGGAGGTGCAGAAATATGTCATTTAAAAAACATCTTTAAAGTTGCTGCTGCTGTTTCTTTGTTGTTCGTTTTTAAATGCAAAAAGCAACTAAATTTTAGCACTTCTTTAATCACCCCTTAAGAAGAGTTACCCCATAAAAGCAATCTTCTGAAATTTTATATCCATCCTAAGGAATACTTGCCCTTTATGATATATGCAGAGGCAAGGCAGCCGTGCTATTGTATCTCCTTGCTGCAGCTCTTCCAGGCATATTGCACACTCCCCAGCATCTTTACTTAGCACATCCTCTGAGGAAAGAGCACAAAGAGAAATCATTAAAAATCAGACTACTATAAGCAAAATGTTCTTTATTCAGAACATCAAGGATAGCTACAGAAGAAGGTATTTTGTTTGTTCTGCAGAAAGGTAAGGATCATAGACACATCAGCTGACTTAAGATTCATGATGAGAACCCACGCTCAGTCTTCAACATGGAGGGTAAGTTCAAGCCTGAACGTAACATTTCTCTGGACAAGGCACTGTAAGTAACTAGGTAAAGTTCTTCCTAACTTCTACACCCTTAGGCTGTCATTTGCTTTTTTCTACTCTCCTACTTGTTTCTCTTCTATATATCTGGCTTTCTTTGACCAGCCTTGCTGGCACTCATATTTCACACCTTCAACCTCTTCTCACCACGCTAGCACGTTCTACACCCCATCCACCTTTTTCTCAGTGTAAAATATGCAACTGTTTACTGCAGGAATGTGAGATTTCCATGAAGGAAAGATCATTGCTGTATGGCTCCAATGACTCCTGGGGACACTGAATTTTTTGCAGCATTACCAAGTCCCAGAACAAAGGAGGAAAAAGTAAGTTACTAGGAATGCAAAGGAGTTGGCTTTCACTAAGAAGTTTCTGGGAAAACATATGATTTTTAATACAAACCTTCTCTCTTGGACACTTCTCTTAGCCAGAATGTGGGATGCAGAATTCAGTCTTAGCATGAAGCAAAACAGAACATCACATAAGGCCCTGTTTGCCAGACCAAATTAAAAGTCCCAGTTAGACACAACCTTCCACGGTCCACAGGGCACTCCCAACAAGAGACCACGTAGCAACCAAACTGGCAGATCAGAAAGGTGCACACTTGGCAAAGTAAAGCCCATGTGTTCAAGTTTCCATGGTGTCATGGGAAAGCTTCCCTTTCTTTGCCAAAAGGCACCTTAAGTGATTGTTTATGGAGAGTACCTTTTGCAGCTACAACTGAGAAACCAGCAGCTCTATGCTGTTCTCTCCAGTGGCTCCAATACTCACCACTGGCATTCCAAACACAGAGAATGACAGACAACTAGAATGCTACCACGGCAGCAAGAAAGTAAAAGGAAATCAGGTCTACATTGTTTCCATTAAATGATAGACAGCTGTCTTGCAGGTGCTTGGGTTTCTAAAGCAGTGCTTATTTCAGTCTCCACTATATTCACTGGTTATACTAAAAATACTGTGCAATGCCACATGTGTGGCATCTTCATGGAGATGTGAAAAATATCTAACATGAAGTGTACTCCTATAAAGAAAATTATTCAAAACAATAAACTATATCCACCACAACAAAGAAGATTTTAAAAATGTATTTTACACACAGTAATTATTGGTGGGTGTCATATTAAAAAAACTCCTGTTGTTCTATCAGAAGCTGTAGGCTTCTCAGAACATTAGAGATACGTAAGAGACAAGGTAATTTAAAACAATACAAAAGATTTTAAGAACTCTTACCTGTCAACTTGCCCAGAAGAGGGTGCTAAGGATAAATACTTCCTTGAGGTTGGATTTTGTTGTTTGGGGGCTTTTTAAATAAAAAGATATTCTAATATCTGACACCAGGAGGCAAATACTCTCCAGACACTGTCCTGCTACAGAGATACCAATCTTTGCCTGACATGCTCAGACTTTACCCTCCTAGACCGCCTCTTTGCACAACCTTACAAGAATTCCTGTGAGCAGTTCTCTTCTCACAGGCTGTAGGAAGCAGCACCATTAATAATTCAAGCATGTATCCATACATACAGAGCACACTTAATAAAAGTAATTTTTTCCATGGAGTCCCTTTATCAGATCAGCAGCTGCTACCCAAACCAAAATGGAACTAAGATATCTCTAGTGAATTAAATCCCAGTCTCACTCCCTCAAGCACTCTCAAGAGGGAAGCATTTAGTCAAGCTTTGATAAGAGAAATTAAAAAGCTGCCTGATAAAAATACAGTTTATAAAAGAAAGCATTCCTGTGAACAGCTTTCCCATCGTTCTCTATTGTACATGTCTGGCTTATCCTGCACTCCCCAGACTGCACAATGCTTGGGTCTGAACTCCTACTGAGCAATTTAACAAGGTTCTGCACCTTTTGGCTAACGTTAGGGCACGATGCCAATTTAAACATTCATATCTCCCACCAGCCCTGGCGTAAGTGTCTGACACTCCTTTTATTTTCCCTCCAGTAGTCCCGTACTCTTCCTCTTGCCAATACTGGCCCTACTACACAAGCCCCTGGCAAACAGCTTGCCACCTCCCTGGCTTCACCCCAGGCTTTCCAACTGGGATGAGCCACCAGGCACACACCGGGCTTTGCCTAGTCATGCCAGAGGGAGCTGGTGCGAATGATGGCTGGCACAGACTGGACCTGAGAAACGCGGCGCAGTTCTGCCACCCCTGCAGAAGAGGTTATGTTAACAGGTCTCAATGTTCCTCTTCCTCTGGAATACTGGGGAAACAGCATTCCCTGCTTGTGTTAACTTCGTGAATCCTACCTAAGGCTCTTGTACGTAAATACTGAAGGAATGAGCTCAAAAAAACAACTGCTGTAAATGCCCATGTGTAACTTGCATATTAACATACTCCAAACCCATATAATTAGGCTCATAATCAATTACACACGTAGAGTGATGACAGCAAAACCAAATTCTCCATGAACTTACGACACCTTGGATCTGACTACCTTTTGACCATTTTAGGTGATTCAGATCACCAATCTCAGACAAAGAAAAAAGAGTGAATAATCCTGTTAGACCTGGATCCGGTCAGAATTTGTTCTGTACTTGTTTTATACAGCACTCTGCTACACCAACACTGGCTTGTATCAGATGGAAGTCAGTTTAAGGGCCATTTAAAAATGACTTTTAAACATATCTGTTACAGAAAAATCTGTGTATCATTTTGCATAGAACCACTGCAGTCTGAAGAGGTATTCTGTTTTCATCTTTTCCTGCAGCAGAGTGATTCAGCAGATACATTTTTTATAATTTTTCCCTTTAAAAAATGCAAACAAACAGCAAAACACACAAGCCAAAAGAAAGATTACAGCAGCCTAAAACTTCATCAACGTTACGATTAAGACATTTATATCAGTTTATTACCTAAATGAAAGTGGGAAGAGGAAATAAGCCACATTTTTCCACTTCGCCCACTTGTGGGTACATACACAAATACTACACCCCCACATCCACGTGCACTGCACCAAACAGGAGGTAAACACTCCTCCACCTTCCCAGCTACTTGAACAAGTACTCACTAGCCAAAGGCTGGTGTCAAAGATGAAATCTTGCAAAAGAGCACAGTATTTCCCTCCTGAGTCTGCTCAAGTACTTCTTCCTCTTCTACTCTATTCCTAGTTACTACTGTTTTAGCTTCTGGTTGTCAGTAATTTTTCCTCCTAAACTTCTGCTTTTATCTTTACTGGAAAATAAATTCTACTCCATTTCTGCATTTATAGCAAAATAAGTAGAAGAAGATTAAAAAACAGGCATCCTGGTAATTTTGCACATACTTTACCAATTAAAAACTTTTCCTAGAACTTTCCAGAGTACATCCAATAACCAAGAAAGCCACTAACACAGCCATGATTAGGATTATAGGCAATATCTGTGATTAAACTGCCTTTAAACTGAGGACTGCAAAAGTACATGCACTGCATACCTTCTGGATAAGGTAATTAAAATCTGTGCTGCTACTTTTTGTTTTTCCTTTTAAAACAGAGGCAGATATAGCCCTAGGCTCAAGAAACTTGAAGTCACAAATTATGGAGATGTGAATGTACTTTGGGAGATATCACTTTATAGCTGCAGTATTTTACTTTTCTCTGGGCATTCATTGGAAACAGAACACCAAGTTAGAAACACCATGACCCAGTTCAGTACGACAACTTTTCAAAATGTCTGTATTTTTTCTAAAATTTAAGACCTTAAATGTCTGAAGAAGCTGCCACCACAACTAGCTTACTAGTGAAGGACGCCACAAAGGTCAACCCTTCCGGGAACACAACTGAAACTTAATTGAAACACGCCTTTTGAACAGTGTCATATCAGGACTAAAATTGGTAAAAAAACAGCCATTAAAAGTATTAATGAAACTTTATTAACTAATACATAATTATCATGTATCTGTTACATATTCATTCAATTTTGAAGCTGATGACTAAAAACTCTCTTAGTAAAGTACTAGAGACTGTCTGTCCTTGTTTTTAAATGGAGTATGTAGAGCTCTAGACATCTAGAGGCCAATTTATTTGTTCACATGTACAGCATTAATTCATCCATATTGCAGAATTTATTCTACATTTTTACTGCTATCACCTTTGCTGATATCACAAGGAGTCAAGAAGGACCAACACGTTTCCACAGGTATCTTACTATCCAGCAGCCAGAAAGCATGTGTGTATGTGATTACACCCTTATTAAATGTTACTGACTTGATTTACACTAAATCTTCATGGCTTCTGTCACATCTGTTTTTCTCCCTCTCCATTTCCTTCTGGTTGTTTCTTACTATGCTTTCCTCCTCTTCACACTCATTTTCCCTAAAATGTGTTCTCTCTAGACCTGTACTTTCCACTGCTCCTCCTGCCTTCCAGCATCTCATTAAATTTTATGTTGCAAAGCAGGCAGTAGAGAAAGGATGGAGAGAAATATTATTAACTATCTGATACAAATAATATGGACAGCCTTCTTATACAGGGTTAATATCCTTGGGAGAAGTAGACACTAGAACGGCAAGAAAACCATCGTGCAGGATGTGCTTCTCTTATGTAGCTTAGTGATTGTCTTTGCAAACTGGTACTGACTGCAAGCAAAACCTGTTTTTCCCAGTCCATCCTAAGCACTAGGAGAGCCAGCAGTTTCTTTGACCTTCCAGCTGTTTTTCAGTACTCTGGCTGCCACAAGAGGAATACTCTTGGTTCTCCGGGGATCATTCCTGGATGATCAGCTCAGCCATCCACTGCTGCTCAAAAATTGAGGCAGAAAGACACTCCAAAGGAGAGCTGATTCTTTAGTGCTCAGAGCTCTCAACAGCCAGAGGAACACCACTCAGTTGCCACTGCAGATGCTTATTGTGCCACTCAGCTTTCACAGCTACAGGGTCAGCGAGCAGATTGAGCAAGGCAGAGCTGAAGCCATTAGCTTAGTTCACCTATGAAGACTGCACCTTCACAGCAAGAAGCGGAACTTCCACTGCCCTCAGCAGGGAACACACCTTCTGAAGAAGCAGTGGGTTCCTGATTAGAAACACTTCTTGTTGCTCTAATACAAGCCACCTCCTCTGGATCAGATGTAAAAGGAAAGATATTTAACATCCAATGTTTTAACTTGTACCACAGCTAAGCGGTTTTCAGGATTCACAATACCACAAAGTTGAGCAGGTGGGAATTCAGTATTTAGCTCTCCTGAATAACTTCAATCCAAATTCCCTTTTATGCTGCTGAAAAAAAGCAGTACCCTTGTGCTAATGAAACAAGCACAGGTTGCAACTTTTTGTGCATACAATAACCCCGAACACCACTGCACAACTCCTGTGGTAATACCTAGAATTTAAGCAATCCAAAAATACCTTCCCAGCCACAATACACAAAAACTAAACCTCTCCAAAGGAAGCTAACAAGCTACAACAAACGTGGCACTTCATCAAATACTGACAAAGCTCTTGATGAATTGCTGGGTTGGGTGGGTGTCGTGATGTTTGGCATCTCACTCTTCACCCCTTCCAACATGGCAGCCTATTACAATTTCCTACTCAGAATCCAAGCACTATCCTTGTTTTCTCCTTCCCTCTCATGTTGCTCAGTGTTGGTCCAGGTCTCAGCTATATACAAACAGATACCCAACCATGAAAGACTTCCTGCACAAACATTGTCTACAGTCTTTGGTGCTCCCTTTTCTTAAAACACAAAAGTAAAGGGGAGGGAGCACACAAAACAAAGGGAAAGTTGCACAAGAAAAATATTTGCAGAATAAGGCCTAAGTGGCAATACTTGTCCAGCAACACCAGCCTAAGATAGAAGGAGGTGGCTGCAGAAGTTTCATTGTTTCTTAGCTAACCCACATTTGAAGAACTGGATTTAAATTTTTTGTGGGACATTCTGAGCTTAGTAAATTCTGAGAAATAGCTAGATGCTTCCTGTTCAGACAGATAACAATCAGGACTATGGTAGAGAAAAAGTACTTCTGGTCAGAGAAAGATAAAAACTGAAAGAGTAGTGATAGAAATACATTTTAGGGGGCAGGAGTGAAAAAAGCCTGGGTTGTGTAGTTGTAGTTTACCTAAATAGAATTGTATCCAGGTAGCTAATTAATACAGAAGGCAGAAGCATTTATACACTGAGGAAAACAGTTCTTTTGTAGAGAGATTAAGCTTCAGCAACTACAAGGGAAACCTAGCTGGAGCTATATGACATAGGGTGTCAATACAAGTTATGGTTCTGAAAAAAAAAAAATTAAATCCCAAGTATAAATAACACAGCTTGAATACAATGTCCAATTAAGGTATCTTGCTTGCAGACAAAGTCAAGTTTGCACTTCAGGGCTCCCAGTGAAAAGCGAGGCTCTGCAAAAAAGGCCAAGTAGTCAGAGAAGCAAAGCTCCTCACTTCCAATCATCAACATTCACAGCCTATCGTGATCAGTGTTCCAGCTTTCTCAGTCCATATTTATACTCCTGGCAGAAAGTGTTGGGGTGAAATAAGTATTCACACTAGATAAACTCTATCAGACCAACTGGACATGAAATGTCTTGTCCTCCCATCTTGAGATTTATTGCCACTGACTATGCCTTTCCACAGTAATTCAAGATTTGCTCTCAATACAATTATCTGATTGACTCTAAAACTTCTGCTTAAGTCTTTCCAACATCTGTTTAATCTGGCTGCTTGCAGTTTAAGATGCCTGTGGACATTAAATCATCTCACAGCAGCTAAATAACTTTCTCCTGTTGCACTGACTTCTAAAGATAAGTTCCATTCACCACATTTGTACGTACCATGTCTTTAAAATATCAAATTTTAATCTAGGTATGGGCCAAATAAACAGTCTTGTCCTCCAGAACATGATGTAAAGAGACTTTTTGCCAGCCTTACCCATATCGTACTAAGTCTCCACTTCAAGTGAACTGACATATACTTGTTTTTTGAATGACCCAAGAGGTACCTTGTTCTTGAAGAGTCTTCCTTGGCACGCTGTGTTTTGTCCCAAGGCTTACCCTGCTCCTGTCAGAAACACTGCTTCTGGAGATAATACTTCTAACTATCGTCTTCGCAGGAAGCGATTGGGTGAAAAAGCCTTGAATGCAGTCATAGCAAACTTGTGCCCCACCGTGAAATCTCACCACGAATGGTGTACCCCAGCACATGCTGCCTGAAACTAAGCTGCTCATTGCAGCACATGGAATAAGGAAGATGCCTGGAATAAGGAAGATGCCTTGAGGCTGTTCTCTTGGTTTTTCATCAGTATTACATGACTCAGGTTATCAGGTGGGAGTTAAAAGCAGCATGTAAAGCGGGCAAATCCACAAGAAACAAAACAGCATCAAAACAAGATACCTTAGGAAACAGCATAAAGAAAGAACCACTTGGGGAATACATCCTCCTTGGCTCCCACCAGGTAAGAATGATTTACACTTCTCAAGGCTGAGTTAACCATCAAAAAAGGTCTTGCACCACAAGTATGCTACGAAAGGAGGAGTGGTTGATTAAATGGCCAGAGGCAACCAGCATGTATTGCTGACAGAGTCTGCTGCATTTATGGAAGATTGCTTCTTACAGGGAGCTGGAGATAGAGCTGGGATGAAGGAAACTTACAGAAGCAGGCAAGAAAGAAGTGTGGGATCCACACATGCGGATCTTCTATTGGGTTTGTTTGCTCAGGAGTAAAACAAATCAAAATATTTAAGTGCTACTTATATGTACTCACCAATCCACACCAGTACTAAGAAACTGCTATGGTAGATGAAATATCAGTTTAGGCCTGTTAAAAACCTGGGATCGCAATCCAGAAATCCAGTTCAAAGGTGGGTGAACCATACAGTTTCTGCTTAAGCAATGGGCAGGGTTACCAAGTAGGGTAAAAATAAAAATAACTCAATAAAAATGAGAGAGACCTGAATTCCAGCTTGTCTTGCATTGCAGGTAACTTCTTTACCAAAGGTAAAGAACCAAAACCCAATACCCAACAAACATAAACCCAAACCCACCAAAAAAACAACCACCCAAGCAACTAACCAAAACAACAAAAAAACCCCAACCCCACCACAACCAGCCAGGCATATAACCCCAAGAATTATTTATCTATAGAAGCTTCTTCTGGTAGTAAATCACTTGGGTATCTGAGTTAATGATTTCATGAAGAAAAATTACCACTATGGTCAGGAGAAGGATGAAAAATTCCTTCCAAATACAGAGACATGTCTTTTCCAATAACTTTAACCATCAGAAGGAAGACTTTGCTCAGATGCTGTAAGTCTGCTAAAATGAGCAACTTTTCCAAATCAAGACTGGATACTATCACCAACAATGTTCTTAAAAACTTGGCAGGTAAGGCAGAGCACGGATGTGGCAGAGGAAACAACAGAAGATGACTGTCTGATAAAGCTGAAGGAAAGATCTAAGCTGGGTAAGATCTCACAAGTGCAGGATGTTGGTGTGGCTGTTCAAAAAGATCCCCACTGAGTTTAGGAAATCCCTTTTGCTTTGTTAGCTTTTTTAAGTGACTGAATTTATTTTATCCCCAACACAAAAGGAGACCAAAAAGATTGCAGAGAACAGTTTTCCAAATGGCAAGTCTTCAACCGTTCACCATCACTGAAACTACGGCCAGAAGCCAGAGTTGGTTTGCAAAGATTTTCAAATAAGAAGTTTCATTCTTCATGGTCTTCAGTAAACTAGGAGTGTGATGGGGACAGGCTGGCTTAATGAAATCTGTGCCAACTCTCACCTGACAGAAGGCAGATAAAACAAGCACATTAGAAAACTTCACAGAAGGGAAGGGTAGGGCAGGAAGTGTCCCCAAACAACAGAGGCAGAGAGAGGGAATGAAGAGAAGCAGCACAGATCAAGTTATCTATCCTATTAGTCTGGGCAATATGGGTTACTTTAATGGTGACTTGCTTTGAAGTTGGATGAAGGATTTGATTCCATGTTTTCTTCACTTTGTCCTTTTTCAGGTTCCTATTCCAGGCTTCCTACAGGTGCCCTGAGCACAACGAGTTTTGCCAAGTCTTTTTTCCAGTCTTTTAACACTGGCCAAGTAACTGACTCATTGCAAGCTTGCAGAGGAGTTTGGTTTGATCTGATGCAAAATGAGTGCATAGGGAGATGGCATGAAAGATGAAACTATGAGCCTAAGGTAAAACAGGAGGAGGGGAGAAAAAGCAGGTGTGTGTGACTAAGCCACTATTCTTAGGGAAGATACGATGCATTACCAAGCAACACACAATGAAAACACTAGTGGCAAAACTCAGTGCACCTAAAGTCTGGTTTATTAACCCCAGTGCCAGGTGCTGGGCCTAGAATGTACTTTTCCCAGCAGGCTCCAGATCAGCCTTCTCTAGATTAACACAATGTCTGGTGTAAACATGCATACATGGGACAAGGATATAAATCACTGCAGAATTTTTACTTGTCTGTCTTTTCTGATTGCAGCAGACAGACTGCTTTTTACAAGCTATTCCTATTTTAAATGCAATTATCCTTGTGATATAGATGGAATGCAAAACATGTCTGAATGCAAAAGGTTCTGATAACATCAGCTATTGAGTCAGTGTTTTCAAAGTTATCTCCATTTTTCTACTCCACACTAACCCATTATCCAGTATTATAATTTATTGCAGCAAGCATAGAGATACAGTATTTTCTCGTGCTAACAGGTACCTACAGGTTACTACTATCCCAGTGAGATACTGAGTATATAGGTACTGAATTGCAAGAGGAGGGAAAAAACCCAAACGTAAAACCAAACCACCAATAAACCTTCTTTTAAATTTTAAAGCAACTAAGTGAAATAAAAAACAAGCACAATTTCAACAGTATTCAGCAATCATGATCATTCATGAACAATAACACAAAAAGATTAAGATAGAAGATGTGTTTAAAAAAACCAAAAGTCCCCAAAGACACTTCTCTCGTATTTGTTCCAAGTTACACGCCCACAATCTGGCAGTATATTTTTACAGTCACATTCAAGTTTTAATTTTCTCCTCGTTCTTTTCAATTGAGAGGCTATCAAAACTATTGAACGCCATTATGACATCATTTCAGCTAATAAAGCCATAGACTAAAACAGACTTCCTTGGAACTGGGGAGAAGAAAAAAGTTAAGTGTTAACCAAACTATTCCTTCCTCCATCTCTTCATTCCAAACAAATAAACATTATTTATGAGCTAAAAATTAACAGTGAAAACTACATTCTTGCTTAGCTACACAGGGGCTATCAAATGCCCAACATTACACATGAGTAGTATCCAATGAAACTTCACACAAGGAAGGAGGGCATGAGGAATATGGTCAAAATGATGAAAATCTGATACGGCTTCAAATTACAGATACTGTTAGTGCAGGGTTAAAGTGGAAGTTGAGGTTTTTACGAGGAAATTTTAACAAGGTTTCGTGAGTGTTAATATAGTTCAGCACTAAACACCAGTGAAGTTTCTCGTGTTTCAGCTGTGTGTTAGAACTTGGGGTTATTTCTGAAGCTGAGCAAATCTGTAGCCACGTGAGATAAAGTTATGCAAACTTCGGGGAGCAAGGAGGTTCCCCCAGGGGGGAAACAATAGGCAAGTCTAGTATTTTGTACCTGTGTCAGTAGGTGTTTTACATCCTGTTCTAGAATCACAGGATTCTGTTAAAAGTACTAGAAACTGGTAATCTTTTCTCCTGTGTAAGCAGCGATAATAATCTTCAGTTTAGAAGTGAGAGTACTCTGTCACACTAGTGGTGTTCTCACCCAGCCTGTTTCTGAAGAGTTTGGCTTGTTTTATCACTGAAATCCCCTACAAAAGCTAGACTGACTTCTTTTCTACATTGAAGGGCTGAGTCTGCAGCTCAGAAGCACAAAAGACTATTTAAGTTATCAAAGGGTAACAGGTTTTAAAGCAAGATTTTAATCTGGAGAAAAAAATAACTTACAAATGACATTTCAGGCAATCCTTTCAAATTGATCTGCCCTTGGGGCAGTTTCTGAGCCAGAAGGAGTGCCTCTTATTCTTTTATACTTCTTCAGGGGAAAAAAAAAAAGAAACTCCTGATCTGCAAACAATCTGTATTAGTTCCTGCAAAACAGTGAGGAATTTAGGGAAGGAAATGTCATGAAAATCCTACATAGATCACTCAGTCTCAGTGAGATGTGGTCTGGCATTTGTTTTTTAAAACCTAATGATTTCAAGCAGTTTCATTTCAAAATCCAGCAAATGAAATCCATTTTCTATGATTAGAAAAGGGATATTTTCAAGGTTTTGTCTCCACAGGGCAACTAAGTAAAAAAAAAAAAAAAAGAGCAGATTGCTGCTAGCAAATGAGTAAAATCTTAAGGTTTTAGAGGTATCAGCCTTAAAGACTGAAGAATTACCATACAAAACTAGCAAAACTAGGAACGTTATTTCCCCCGGAGCTAAGTTCCCAGCAGTCACAAGACTGCAGCAGTTGCAGACGCGATTTATGACATCCTCTGAATGACCTCTCAGAGCTAAAGACTGATTAAGTGCAAGGCATGGAAGGTAGCTCCTGTCCGCCCGCATCACATGGTGCGGAGTCACGGCGCGGCGAGCGAGCGGACAGAGCCGTCCCCGGGCTTCCTGCTGCAGGCGGCACTGCGCTGCCATTATGTAAGAGAGGCAGGTATCGGGTCCCCTCCTCACCCCAGCTGCATCACTCCTCGTGTCACCCGCAGATGCTCCTTGCGGCACTGCTTCTCAGGTGTATCTGTCGTTTGCTAGGACAGGAATTGCCATTTGACTTCAGCAGCGCTGTCGGTGCAACAGCAAGACAACAGCAGTATCTGAGGTTAAAGGAGTAGCATAGAAGCAAAAGAAATAACTTGAGCTATTCAGCACATGAATGATCCCATTTTCTCTATTTCTTTCAGAAACAAGTAGGCTTGTTCTATAGCTGTCAAAAGCTTTACTGTATATATCCAGTGCTGCATATAAAATATTCCCATGGCACGGGTATGCATTTATATAAAGGCCATTCCAGTGAACTGAGAAAAAAAAGTTGTCCTGTTCTCAAGAACTGAATTAAGTATGAGGTGACATTGCAGCTATTTTGGCTAGGAGTCATTTTGCCATAGCCTTGTCACAGGAAGTTCAGTCTAGCAGATTTAGGCCTGGCTGAAGGGAAAGTACGCAGAAAATACTTCTCCCCAAAGGTTTGTTAAAAGAGTAAGTCACATGCACAACAAATCAGAGAAAAGTTTAAGATATTAATAGGTGTGATCTCTGCAGTGTGACCTTCTCAGCAGGATCCAAGCAGACTGACTTTACTTCATTACAGAAGAAAGAAAATCCAGCATAATCTATTGAGCATTTCCAACCTGAACCATGAAAGTGAGGTGTCACAGCTTATTTACAAATCTATATCCCCCTTTCTCTTGTATGTAAAGTAAAATAATAAGCAATATTGATACCTCAACCACTACATCTCCAAGAGTATATCTTACTGAGATAAATGGGGCAGTCTGCAGTTCTGGGAATTGCTGCTCCAGACATTCCAAGTACTTCCTTGTCAGTTACACTATGTTCCCATTTGATGAGTTTTGTTCACAGCCACACCATTACAAACACACAGCTTACTCTTCTGGCTCCATAGCAAAGAGTTGATAGTTTGTGGGTGTGGAGGAAAGATAAGAGACTTCGGCCTCTAAAAGTGCTGCAACTCCACACTGTAACAGACTGACCCAGTTCATCCATGGACTGAGGCTGGAATGGGGTCACCGAAGCAGGTCCTACCTCCTCCCTTTAGGAGGCAGGCACAGGTTGCACAAGTTGAACTAGAGTGTGGTTTTATTTAGTGACATTTATCAGCATTACTCTTTAAGATGAACAACCTCCCTTCCCAACAAACTTAAAATGTAACAGGCTGCTTTTGCAGTGATGCTCTTCTGTGAGGTACCAAAAACTGCTGAAGGAGAGATTTGGGATGGCGGGAGGGAAATACAGCTTTACTGAACAAATGGAGGAAGAAATTAGGTCTGCCACTGCTCGTCTTTGCAGTCTGGTTTGGACAAGTAGCTATCTTTGGCCTAGACTGGTGAACATCAGTGGAAGTTTGCTCTTGTTCAAACATTATCAACAATTCTTAAAGGGACAAAGTACAAACCAGTCAATGTATTTTAATCAAACATTACTTCAAACACAATTTCTCTTATTAAAATGACAATTCCCACCTCAAATTTAACAATGATTTGCAAGACAAGTTATGAAAAGTCTGAGCTGATATTATATTAATTCACAGAAGAACACCTGTGCAAATGTCTGAGATGAAAATTTTATTTACTATAATAATGTTCTACTGTCACCACATTAAACAAAATCTCAAAGTTCAACAGTTCCTTATATTTTCATGAACTACTGAAGAAAACAGTTTTAAAGCATTAAGGAAACTGAATGAACCTCCTACATACTCTGGAGGATGTTCACGAGTACACAAGATGAAACGAAAGAGTAAATACCACTATTTTAACTGCAAGCAGGGGATAAGTGTATTTTTACATGTTCTGTTAAACTACCTTTTAAAGTATGCTCTTCTGCCTTCCCAGCATCCCTGAGGACAGAGCACAGAACCACCTAGGGCAGAGAAAGAAGCTAGAAACTTTTAGCCAAGAATCTTGTTAAACTTTCAAAATGAAAGAATCAAGAAATTCCATGGACAATTTTACACCTTGGATAAAGTGGAATGAAGTAACTGATCTCCCTTAGCATTATTTTGTACTGCTCTGCTGAAAGTCTAGTCCTATTAAAGGATGAGGACAAGGAGGAAGGCTTAAGCTTTTCCAGGCAGACTGGCAAGATGCCCCTTTGCAAGGTCTTTCAGGGTATGATCTCAGGAACCCTGGCAGAGAAATTAACTTGAAGCTAATAATTCTTTTAATTCCTGAAGTTTTGAGTGCATCAATCAAAACAGTTGAGAGCATCAGCCCTGCTGAATAAAATACTCTGCCCTTAGTGTGCAGAAGTAACCAAGCAAATCAAGTCACTGCAGTAGGCAAGACTACCAGAATCATGCACATTGGTGCTTCAAATATTAGGTTAAGGTGCAGTGTTTTTCCTTCTTTCTACTGAGCAATATGAACTCAAGTTCTGGCGTAAGTTCCTTGCCCCAAAGACATTGAAACAGACAGCAATCAACAAAGATTATAACTTGTGTTATTAAAAATTAGGTCAGCCCCATTCACAAAGAATGTTTCCCAAATATTTTTGTTTAGTCCTTTAGGTGACTCATGCCAGTGTTTAAGTCTCTGCTCTGGATCAAAATGCATGTTATGGCTGTCATTTCGATGCTGACAACTCCTCTAAAAGGATTACTGCTTACACAGATTCCAGCTCAAGATTCTGACACTTGCTCACATGCAGGTCACAGCATGTGGCAGTCCCAGCAAGAAATGCTTTCCTCACAAGACAAAACTTAACCCAACACCTCAAACCGATTTAGGACAAAAAGCAGTGTGTTTAAATCATGACAAAACCGACAAAACCCTGCTTTGCATCCTTGCTAATCTAAATCAATTGCACTGTCGTGGCCCAAGTCAATTTGAGATTGGCTGAGTTGGCCAGAGCATGGTGCTAAAACACCGAGGTTGTGGGTTCAATCTCTGTGTGGGTCATGCACTTACAGGTTGAACTCAATGATCCTTGTTTGTTCCTTCCAACTCAGAATATTCTGTGATTCCATGAATTTGGTTAGATGGCATGGGAACATTCCACTGTTTGTGTCTGGTGATAGACCAAACACCCCAGAAAACAAACTACATTGCCAGACAGGAAGAGCACAGTGAGTTCCACTCCTGTTTTTCCTTCTGGTACACATACCTTAATTTTTAATATTCTGTCTGTAATAGTTTCCCACATGGTAATTCTCCATTTCAAAGAAATTGGATAAGCTCTTACTATAAAATAGTATCTGTAATCCCTGCTATCTGTGATGTTGGATCTCCTGCTGTTTTTTAATGTGATAGGTCAAAAAATTCACTGACTGTAATTTAAAAAGAAAAATTACGAAGTCCTTACTTCAAATAAGGAAAAACCCTTCAGCAGTTCATGCACTGGAGTCTCAACATTCTTCCTCTCTGAATTACACTAGTGAAAGCTTTTTGCCTTAAAATGAACCTGAGTAAATACGTTGGCCAAGAGTCAGACCCATTTATTATGAATTAAATGCAGAGCGGTCTGAGCAAGAGCAGCACTGATGTCAAAGCAGCACCACCCCTGAGCGAGCGGCTTTGAGGAGATTGGCTTAGAAAGTTTCCAGTAGAACACCATTCCAACAGAAAGTGCTGACTTGATGAAACCCAAAATATTCCACAGGAATGTGCTAATTCAATCAAAACTTTTGAAAGAGGACAGGCCGGCTCGCCAAGCCAGCCAACCAGTCTAGTGAGCTGACTGGCTCTCCCCAGCTCTCCAGGGTCACTGGCTTCCCCACCTGGCCAGGTGCCAGGCTGCTATCCCTGCCCTCTGAGGGGCCCTCTAATAATAATAAAAATAGCGGAGTCTTACCAAGTGTGGCGAGAAACAAACAAAAGATTTTAAAAATGAAAACCAGAATTATTTCAGCACCAACTGCGGGGTTTCATCAGAAGGAATTGGGTGCATTTGTTGCAAAGCATCTAAAATCACAAGTCTCTCCAGTGTCTCCTCAATTTTTTATAAACCATCTTCCAGTGAAAAAAGCTGTATCAACATTGTAAGAACATAAAATAAACAATAATTATATTCAAAACCCAAACTTCGCCGGGCACCTCTAATCATCAGCAAGGAGTTTAAGGCAAGTTGCTTCCAAAGCACTGAGGAAATTCACATAAATACCCCTGCCTGACCAAAACACGGGGCTACAGTGTAAGCAACACCTTTCCCAGAGTAGTCCCTAGGTGGGCTCCCTGCTTGTCACCATGACAAATTTGAACAAGATGGTGCAAGGGGCCTCATTTAACACCGTGGAGAAGCTCAAAGGAATAGGTATGACTACACAATATTTTAGCAGTCCTTTTTTTAAAAACCCTGTCAACTAGCAAGTAACCCACTTTTCTCATAAAACTGGCTTTTGGCAACCTGTGGTTAACCAGTGCATGGGACCTACTCTGGCTCCTCAGCAACTAACAGTATTTGCTAATTGCTAGGAAAGGTTTTTCAAGACAACATCACCAAACACCACTATGTTTTTTGCACAACATCATTCATTTAACCAGCTTTTGTATAAAAATGCCTGGATATGGATTCATGTATGAACACCACAAGTAGTTTAAGAAATGTGGAACAAAGTTCCACAGAGACTAAGAAAGAGCTCTTTTTACATGCCAAATGGAGTCAGAAATGAGATCTCTGTTGCAGGCAAGTCACATGATTTTGAAAGAATAAGGCTAATAAAATGTACTGATATATTTATATGAAAATCAGCACAACTCCCAGCATAGAATTGAGACAATTTTTTGATCACTCTTTCAGAAAACACATGTAAATCAGACAGCTGCCCGAGTTTGCAGTTCACTGACCCTTTCGACTGCCAAATGCAATGCACAAAGGTAGCTCAGAAAGCAATTAGAGATTGGCTGGGAGGACTCATTAATTTATTTAAGCTTCAAATCACAACTAAGCAGTCTTATAACATTTTTCTAGTGGAGGCTGTATGCCTCAGACTCATATTTAAAAAGAAAGGTTTGTCTTCTCAGAATGACAAAATACATACCATTTGCTCCCTGGTGTTTCTTAGAAAGAACAACCAATACATTTATGGTATCATGAGGAAACACATCTAGAACAGAACTAGACATAAGCACAGGTCAATCCAACTGCTTGATCTCTAAATATTTCTGCACCTGCAAAGTCTAAGGCTCCCTTCAACTACCTGCAACACAAAACTCAGAGACAAAAGAAGGTGAGGGGGGAAAAAAGGAAGACAAGAAAAAAGATATTTTTCCTTCTAGTGGTAATAAGACTGGGAAATATCAGTGACTAACACAAGCAAATGATGCCTGGTTGGCTCCATGAAAGTATATATGGCGTAAGGCCAAGATAACAATGAGAAGGTAAAGTGCAAAGAGATGCCTTCCATTTTGGAAGAAGGTATCAAAAGTTGACAGCAGCATCTTTTCTTCTCTCAAACAAAACTTGAGATGCCCTTGACCTATAGTAAAAAGGCAGATTCATCACTGATCTCATGATGACAAACAGCAAAATAGACAAGAAAAAAATGCACACATATAGACATCCATGTGCAGGTTCCAGCCTGAAATCATGGCAGCATTAAGTTACCAATCTGCTAGTTCATTTTCTTTCATTAGCCTCATTAAAGAGACCACAACCATATAATAAAGTAAGAGTTGAGCACTGCACAACTCAGAAGCCCTATCCTCAATTTCTTCGTGCTGCAGTAATTGAAATACCCAGCTACAGGCTATAATTTAAGATTTAGACTATGACTCCAGGAGCTAACCAACTGGAGCCACAAGGATCGGTGCACACTTCTATGCAGTGTTTATGAAAATGAGACCATATTTCTAAGTATCTCTCTCAAACCAGCCTACCAAATTTGATAATTTCCTTATTTCACACTTACATAACCATTTCCTAGAATCAGTTTCTGAGGCTCACTGTACAGCAGACACCTAAACTGAGAGATGACATGCTGCTGTTAACTCATATTGCACTGCCCACAACTGCATTTGTCATGCTACAGATCATCCAGAGTGGGTTCAGCTGCCACTCACGGGCTTTACTTCTGCTCGTTTGCTGACTTAAAAAACTGTGCAAAGGTAACAAGATGGCCCAAAGGAGCTCCAACTAGCAGTGTGTAAGCTGAAAGAGTGCAAGTAGGAAAAAGGAGTCTGAATATGGCACCACTGTGATTGAAACAAACATCATAAATGATTCTGAGAGGTTACATTATGTAATTGCCATATCTTTGAACAAAAGTTAAGTCAGCTGAGTGCACTCATATGGACATGTAGAAGCAGCAGGGGCAAAGGATTTCAGCCAGTCAACTCATAATTTGCGCACACCCCATCAGAGGGATTAGTGCCAGAGCTTGTTCTCTGCCAGTCTGCCTCCTCCTTCTCCACCCTAACTGATCCCAAGTGCATTTTCCTGCCCTGACTGCAGCGACTAGCCTGCTTCTCTTCCCTCCAATGTCCAACATCCCTCAGTACACAACTTATCTTGGAAAATGCTCAGATCTAAATTTAAAAAGGAAAAAAAAGAGAAAAAAAAGCTTTCTCTGTTAGATGAAGTTAACCTTCTCAAATATATGTGTGGTAACACCAGGAAGAAAAAAGAAATATTTGCTTTTCCTACATACTGTGCTTTCAAATGGATTTCACAACTCTTGAATGTGATTTCAAATTACTTTTGCAATTAAGGGCCAGTAGTATTGGATAGCATTATGCTATCCAAATAATAAGGTGGGCCCAACCATTCCTCAAGCCTTGTTCCAATAAAAAGGTCTGGTGTAGAATACCATAACAGCAAGGTACCTGAAGGGTCAAAGAGCCCATAACACTGCAGGCTATTTAGGTAATAAGTAACTTATGTTGGAGGGGACTTCTGGTGGTCTCCTGGTCCCCCTCACTCAAAGCACAACCAAGTTAGACTAAATTTCTCAAGGATGGAGGTTGCACAACCTCTAAAAGTGCCTTGACCACCCTCATTATGTGACACTTCTACTTTACACTGAATCAGATTTTTCCCTGATGTAACTTGCAAGCACCGACTTCCAGCTTCTTGCTGTTCCCTTCCAAAAAAAGTCCAGCTCCCTCTCCTCTCTATAGTTTCTTTCTAACTGCATTCTGTTCTGCCATCTGATGACTGGTGGGCAATAATCTCACTGAAGATGCACTATAAGATTTTCTGCCAAAGCAGGCACTAAAATTTCAATACGATTTTCTAATCCCTGGTTTCCCGAAGCCTTTTTGTGTGCTTGCCATAGAACTGAGTGTCAGCCTAAGCCACAGTAATAGAAAGGTTTGATCTCAGTGGCAAAAGTCCTGTTTGCCTTGCATTAAAGGTTGCCTAGAAGGAGAGCTTAGTAGTAGGGGGAAAAACCAGCGCTACTACAGGTGATTCATCTGATATTGGCCGGTTTAATTAAAATAACAAAAACTTATAACCAGTCTTCATGAAGTATCACATATCGAATCAACTGAACAAGTTCTTTAGTTCCTTCAAGAAAGGGTAATTTTCTTCAATAATGTTCAAATGACAGCATGTCAACTAACAGGCCTTAACAAAGCCCCCAGGAGACTTGACTGACCCACCTCACTACTTGATGTCATTAGATGAAAGGATGTGTAAGCTACACATATCTCAACCGGACAATAAACGCACACTGACCAATGGTCCAAAAATGGAATAAACACATTCAGATAAGAATAACTGTATATTTGCAAGACATAGGGCAAATTATATTGGCATGCAGTATAAAAAGACCAAGTTCTTAGGAATTAATTTGAAAATATAAACTACAGGCAAAAAGCATACATAATTTCTGAGTCCACCAAACTAGTCACCAGAACATCTTATTAAGTAAAGGATTACTATCACACTGGTATTTAAAATGAATAAATAATTATCAGCTTACTTCTTTCTTACCATTGTAGGTTATCCTTGGTTTTGTCAAACACATCACAAGATGTAAATCCATTTCGTCAGAAGATACAAATTTTGAACATACAGGGCACTTGAATCCTATGGAAAATAAAAATATGTAAGTATGAGCATATTCAACCATGAAGCAAATATATATATTCAAGCCAAAAAGCTATTTTGCACACATTAAAAGAAATAAAAAAGAAATCCTGGAGGCTTTTCAGTTTTGACCTGACATTTCTTACATAAACACAATTCCCTTGATTTCAAAAGATCTCAAAATGGACCATTGTTTCTAGAAATCATTCTGCTGACAATTGCAAACATTGTCAGCACCTCTGAAAGACAAACTTTCCCAACAACTTCAGGAACAGTTTAGGGCAGGAGCAAGAGGATCATATGCCTGTACTAAAAGAGGAATTACAAATGTGTAGACAACATAGCTATTAAAATTTCAACTTGGGCAGGAACCCTGAATTAACATGTTCATTTTTACCAGGAATTGCACTGAAACTTTAACCAATGATCTTGGTTTTACATCTCGTCATACAAGCTGCAGCATCTTTTACCAGTCTGGGGCACTGGGAAAATATTAACTCAGGGGTGTTGCCCCACCTACTGAATCACTAATATTTCCTGTTGCACTGAATTTGCTTGACTGCTCTCATCCTAGCCAAGCATGACCTTGTTTAGCTTTTGAGGTCACCGCCTCAGGCAACATGGGGTAAAGAATAATTAAGACAGTCTGGATTGTGATGCAGCTGCATAACAGTCTATGACAAAAGTGCTTTAATACCTTAGTTTATGTCATTGCCAAAGACAGCAGTCTTCCAGTTAAAGGACAAGATCAGCTGGACAGCTTTTACAGTCCACAGAAAAGCCTGATTGATTTTGATCTGCTGAATAATTAACACACATGTGAGAGACAAAAAAACCACCAACAGGGATCTTGATGCATAATAGCTGTTAAGGAGTACACCTATAGGCAGATTGTCCAATAGGACAAATATCCAATCTACATCCACTCCCAGCACAAAGGCACAACTTCTTCTCTGACGCTGTTGAAGAGCAGTGATGCAGGCCTGTAAAAAAGGTCACTGCACCTTCCACCAACACGCCCATCTGGGCCTGCTCCCACATATTTTAGTTCATTGCCTCTTGCTTTTGTACTTCTAACCTTGGGAGTCCACAATAAACTGAGTCAGTCAAGGATGACAAAACTTGATGCTGCACTTTCAAGTAACTGATGCCTGAGAATTTTCATCTTTACTGTTAATTATTATCCAGATGTAGATCAAGCAGCTAACCTGAAGCATTAGCACTCAATACAACTACTGCAATTCCTTTAGGAAGAAAATTATTTCTTTCTTATGGGCAGCTAATGGAAGCAAGTCAAAGAGGACAGCTAGTAACAACCATAAGGAACTCAGGGCAGCAGCTGAACATGTGCTAGAAACCACTTCCTGAGATAAAGTACTGTTCCCCTTCTTCCAGTCTTAGTCATATCTATTTCTTCTTTGTATCAATCTTACACTTCAGTTTAAATATTGCTCTTCTCTCCCTAATTTTAATCCTCCTCCCTCAACCCACATCTTTACAAACAACAGTTACAACCACAGATCAATAAGCATAGCACAGCCAAACGTGTCTTTTGGAAAAAACTAGTTGAAAGGAATTATTTACTTGTTGAAAGCTTTATCAGAGACCTTTCAGCCACTGTGTTGCCTCCTTCACCCAGGCTACATCTCAGCATGACTAAAATCGAAATAAGTATCTCAGTCCTCCAAACACCCAAACCCACCCATTACTGTTTTGTAATGGAATTCTTCAAAAACTGACCCAGGCTAAATTTTCTCTCAATCTTTATTGCCCTAATGCTGCTGATTACTAGGTTTTGACTAAACTTAAGATCCATGCATTATTTTCATTTCCATGCTTCTATAAGGCATAATTGACAACACAGTTTGATGTGAAAAAGCCTCTAACTTCCTTATATGCTTCAGATCGAGTCCTGCTGTGACAGAAGGAAGTGTTTGCATTACAGCAAGTTAACATTTATGTTCATGGCTTGTTAAGCACTGGGACAGTCATTAACAAGTTCCCTCTGCTTTCTGGACAGAACTCTTCTAGCTTATTCCCTAGAGTCATGACCACATGTAATTGGGAGTGACAGGGGGCAGAGACAACCACCAATAGGTCCTTAGAACCACTGTTAAAGTTAACAGTGTTAAGAAGGTACATATCTCAGGAACTCTTGGAGGAAATATTTTAATCCAAATAAAATATTGCAGAGAACTTGAGTAAATAATAATGATGGTAATGATAATTTAATAATAATATTGCTTTTACTTAAAACCATGCTTGAAGATAGATGGCTGTGAAAAATCTTTCAGGTTATCCACCTAGAGTATACAGATGAATGTGCTTTTACTATCATGCATCTGCCCTTCAACCTAGTAAATGATCTGAGTTCTAGCAATATAGTAAGTATTTTAACAACACATTTTGTTGTGGCTTGTCCTGTGTCAGGGGACATGTGAAGGTAATGGTTAAACAACTACAAACATCCTCCTGACACTGCAAATCTGGGATACCTTACTGCTGTAGTTCTACTCAGTGTGCAGAACTGAGGACATCACACTTAAATAAGCTTTAAGGAACAACTTAGCTGACAGAAGTAAAAGGTGTATTTGTGGAAATTATGTTTTTCCAGTGACCACAATTAGCTGCATGCCAGAGACTAGCATAATAGCAGAAAAAGAGCCTTGGGCTCACAATACTTGCTGAAACACTCTTTAAATACAAGTGAAATCCAATTTCTCGTTCCTTCACAATGTTCGCTGCAACCCAGCTCCTGGATTTAGCCATCTTCCCCAAGAGATGCATAGGGGAAGTTTTGCGTGAAGGAAATTACTATTTGCAACTCTTTTTAGTAACCCCAAAGAACAATTATTTTTACTACAGACACAGTATTTACTTTATTCTAACTGTATTTGAAAAATATAAATAAAGAGAACAATCTACACTGTCCACAAGCCAGTTGAAGGTCCTTAAGAAAGCTGATATTTTCCCACCTTTCCTCAAATCAGAAGGCAATGGTTTCATGACCCAGTTTACAATTAAGTACTCGGTAAGAACAAAGACTCTATTGTACCCCTGCCCAGTAGGCTAACAACATTTTATAGCCTATGTTTGTTTTTACCATCAGTCTCAGGGAACAATTCCAATTACTTAAAGAAAGTTCCACATGACTTTTAACAATCAGCAACAGGTCAGAAATAACTTGCTCTCTACACAACTTGTTTTACTGAGTTTTGTAAATAATGAATTCACAGACATTTGGATAAAAAAGTGGAAGCAGTTATCAGATGAGGTAGCATAGCAGACACCTCGTTCCAAAAACCTATGAAACTCAATTAACTACTTTCTCACTTTCTTTACAAGGAGACCACAACAGATAATATACAGTTCCAGGTGAAAATCCAGCTCTTAGGAAGGTGTTGACTTCACAGCACACCTTATTTTTATCCAAGATGACAAACTATCACCTTTGTATTAGCATTGTCACTGTTGGCACATCACTGCAAAGTTGTCCTTCCTTCTCCCATAGTAGAGAACTCTGCCTGTGACACACTAAGTCAGCTGAAAAACTACCTCTCACCCCATTCCCTGCACACAGAAGTACAGCACTAAAGAACTGAGCAAGCAGACACCTCTAGCTGACTTTTACAACTCCATCCTTAGGAGGACAGGGAGCCAAATTCTTACAAGCTCCCACCATCTAGTTTCACAACCCTGACTACAATACTGAAAGTAACACATTACTTAAAATGAAACCAAAGTCCTGGAAAAAAAGTACAATTACAAGAAATGGAGACAGAACAGAAAGCTGTAGTACAGCTACTAGAAAATCCCAAAGTGGCACAGAAAATCTGAAATAACTAAACCTGCTTAAGTATCAGGACTTATATCAGAGGTGAATTCTGTCTCTCATTCTTTCTTGAACGTATCACTTTCTTCAAGCTCCGCGATCTCTTGCAAAAGAACCTCCAGTTAGCCAAGAAATCCCATCTTCTCTCACATCCATCTACCAAACCCGTAGTTTTTATCTCTGGCAGGCTTGGGAACTACCCACAGGGACAGGTTGATGGGTGGCCACTCATTCTATCGGCACCAATTTCAAGCCCTTAGTGATACCTTACTGCGTTTGCCTTGCTTTGCAAGTACCAGACTGCTTACCTTGCACTTCAGTGCACAGCGGAGCAAACATAAAACATCCAATGAATAACAAACCCCAGGATCTCTAAGATTTTTACAAAATCATGCTGGCACTTAAACTGGAATATCTAGTTCGTGGTGCAAAATAAAGGACTGCTAAGAGCTTCCAGACAACACAGTGCAGAGTGTCACAGAACTGCACATAAAGGAAACACGTTGAAGCAGTGTTAGACTTGCACAGAAGAGTGGATGATCCTTTCAGTCACATTAAACAGTTGTAGCAAGAACTAAGCGCAAATGAAACCCACACCAACACAAAGAATTGAATCAGCCTGATCGGAGTAACTTTTCAGCAGAAAACAACAACTGGAACATTCCCAAAGCCAAACTAAAAGTAGAATGGGAGCAGCTGTTCTTCTAAAGTATGCAGCATATTACTATTTTAAGTCTTTGCATCCTTGTGTTTTCTAATGAGATGGATAAATACACCTTGTTTTGCATTTAAAGAAATCATAAGAGAAATCCTTGCATCCATACACTTTTTTAAAGGTATATTTGAGAATAAGAAGCCTGAAAAATGTTACTTACATATTCACACATGTTCTTTGGTACTTAGAAAAAGAAGTACAGACAATGTGGAAACACAGCATCCAGTAAATATGATGGTATGAGGGTGGTATGTAAAATGAATATCATGCAAAGAAAGCCTGCATAATGATACTAAAAAGGAAACAATACAACACAAAAAAAGAGTTGATTACTTCTTATGTGTTCAGTAGACATGGAAAACAGTAACTCTGCTCAGTATAAAACACATGTAGACACTGGGAAGTGTGTGCGCTTTACCTTTTTCCCCTAGTCTGAAAAAAACCAGGTTACTCTAATCTTTCCTCACAGGCCCTGATGCCTAAACCTTTTATTGCTCTTGTTGTCCTCTGGCCTCTCTCCAACCTTACCATGGAGCATTGCCAAGAACTGGGCAGAGCTCTCAGGCTAAGACTTCACAAGCCCTAAGCAGAAATTAATACTTACCTATCACATTGTTCCATTACACTAGGTGTTAGCTATATATAGATCTATCTATACACAGTGATAGCTCTTATGTGTGTATATATAGGTACGTACATTTCAAACAAACCAACAGGTGATTGGCTCTTTCCTCTCATGTCTCACAACAACCCCTAAACCTTCAGCAGAACTGTTGCTAGCCAAGTCCCATTTTTAGTGTTATATTTCTGCTCACATTTAGTAACTCTCATCTGTCTTTTTCTAATCAATTATGAGTACTCTTCTAACTTGTTAAAAACAATTATGAATGCAAATTTTTCCCTCCATAGTGCTTACAAGTTTAGCATTCTATTTAGTTTTTTCAAGCGCCCAGCCTCCAAAAAAAAGTTGACTGAAAACAGACCCAAAGTAGACCACTGTGATACTTGATTTGAATTGCTTTCCAAGAGCAGCTGCAGGATATTTTTCCCTGACTACTTCAGCATCCACCTACTTTTTCACCTAGACCAAATTCTCTAAGTTGACTAATAAGAATATATATCAAAATAGCATAAATATTTCAAAGTCATAGCATAATGCCTCTATTTCTTACACTTCTTCCTTTCCTGTTCAACTGTGTAGAAGATCATGAAGTGAAATTTTAAGAAGGGCAGAAAAATGAATGGAAATAATTCAGACTCTCGGTGAAGTAACAGTCCTTGTCAAGACAAAATCCTGTTACTCCCTTCCTCTGGAAACTAATTTGTAAAACTTGAAGAAGTTTAAGGGAAAAAAAAAAAAGAAGCTGTCCAGTGAAGACCACATGGCCTATCAGAGTTATATGGGCACAGAGTTCTCTCTTCTCTTCAGACAGCTGAAATGGAAAAATAGAATGAGTAATTCTCTAAGCCCAAAACCATGAAGCCTTGTACATGAAAGCATATTGCTTTAACACAGCTAACATCTTACCTGGCAAGTTTTCCCTAGCCATCAAAGAGAATATGAAAATTATTTCACACTAAATTCAAGAACAAAGAACTAACATTTTAAAAAAGTCTTTAAGTTAGAAAGCAAAAGAAAAAGGAGCATTACCAATTCCCAGGGAACCTTCCACAGGAAAATTTCTAGGTGCTGTGGCTGGCAATACAAATGGCTACCCAGAGAAAGCTTGCCATTTTATGGATGTATGTTTTTTATCAAGGAAGAAAATGTCTCAGTGAAAAATCACATCTAGTTCTCTACCTTCCATCCTTCCTTACATGTCAATTGTCTAAGCCAGGAGAACACACCACCATCTGGAAAGACTTCTGGAGTTTAAAAGAAATAAAGAAATACTCCCCTCACTTTGGGAGAGAATAGGAAATCAAACAGAAATAAGGAACACAATACAAACATTCTGTCTTTTCTAGAAGACTGCATCACCATAAGAACAAATAAGCACTGACTGATTTCAGGTTCATAATCTAGTGGAGTTTTCTTCCTCGCTTTTGTGCCATAACACTGAAGTAAACAAACCTGTGAATTCCTTGAGGGAAACAAGGGATTTTCTCTTGTATTTTCTGATTTAAATGTCCCACAGAACTCAGTGGGAAAGGGGGGATGAAAACAAACCTGAACTATTTTAGTTAAGGAGTCCACAGAATAATTAGAAAATATATGTTTGGATAATAATTCATCTCCTAAGCAAAAAGTTATGAAAGACAGAATCTTATTACATAACTTCTTCAGCTCCCTTTATCTTGGTAAGTGGGAAAGTTAGATCTTCAGTGGCAATCACTGAAAAATAATGCAGTACAGAATGAAGAAGAGAAATTGAACAAGACATTTTCTGACTCACAAACAAAGCCTTTATCAACTGCACAACTTCAGGTGTCTAATACCAATGGAAAAGTAACACATGATGATGATTATAATTGACAGCTGCACAGTTTTAGAAAATGAATGAACATAACCATTAAGAGAGAGAAAAAAGTCCAATTTTAATGTATCTTGCAAACCAGAAGATGAAATTATAGGCAGGAAAGACCTGTGGAAATATTGCTAATAACTTTTAATAGAAAAATAAGAACAGCCGTTATTAGAGTAAAAGCCTTTTAAAAGTGGCATTTCAGATTGATGCAAGCACCCAACAAAGGGAGAAGGAAAGACCTTTTTAGTTCCACCTGTTTTGTGAGTCAGTGCTACCCCCCATCCCATCATCCATAAAGATCTGTAGTCAAGCTAAATGAGAGATTGCTCAACTCTACATCATGGAAAGTCTTAGAGTACTGGCACTTTCAAACTGACAAGCATATAAACAAGAACAGTTTTTAAAGTGACTTGTAAGCTATTAATTCACTCTTTAACTTACTACTTCATTACCTGCATGTCAGACACATCACACCCTTCCCCACCAAAGATCCATACCATAAGTTTCTCAATGGATCTGAAGCAGCTGAAAACTGAAAAGCCTGAATATAAACTTTGGTTGGGAGCAAGCCTCGGTTTTCATGTAAAAAAGGCTCCACCCCACACCCTAAACCCAGATGATTTTAACCTTTGCCTTACAATGCTTGAGAAGCATATTTTCAACTAGCAATCAAAAACCTCACTTAACAATGAGACTTTGCCCAGAAGAATATCTTTCACTTCCATTGCATCTTTCCCATGGAAGGGAGACAGGGGAGAGAACCCAAGGAAACACACTTCTCTTTCTCATGTAGGTGTGATGACTCCCTTCCAAAATCTGACCCAAGGACAACAAAGGAAAGACACTTTCCTTCTCTCTCACGTCTTTCCATGATCAGATCTCTGGCAAGCAGAGACAAGAGCAAGGTCCCCCTCTAGCCACACCAGCAGGGTAACATCAGGAGTATGGAAAGAAACTAACCCTATCATCATTCCAGAGGCTTCTGTACACAAGTGGGGCCACTTGCCACTCAGGTGAAACCTTGAGGAGCTGAGCTGTTGTCTGAATATGAAGTTCAGCCAGGGTGGACACATTTTTGAGCCCAACTGACTACCTTCTTCAGACAGCAAGTAGCCAGAAGGCATAGTCAATGGTTCGGGGCATAAACTTATTTTATTTACACTCGATAGGCAAGATCAACCTGTCTAACTAGCTCAGTTCTTGCATTATCAGATGATGACAAATAACTCACTGCAGGCCAGCTTGGAAGTCTGAAAACTTTTAAGCAAATGAAATGCCTGAAAACTCTTGCTTCAGAGATACTCCATATTCCCACTGGTTTTTTCTTCTCAAGTCACCTACCACAGTTCAAAAAGGAAGAATTGTCTCTCATTCCCAGTCTCTCCTGAATATATACATTTGTTTTTCTCTTTCTTCTTGAATTTTGCTACTCCCTCAGTTTTCTCTTATTGCCTGGAGCAACATTTTCCCCAAACACCTGAAAAAGGTCTTTCCACTCATCATTTCGCAATACAAGTGGAGGAAGACAGACAGGACAGCTGTGTTCTGTTGTCAGAAGAAGGCACTTCTTGAGTAACTGAGTAATTTGGCAAGACAACTACAAATTTTTAAGTGCAGGGAACCAGTTTGTCTACACTCCCCTGCCCTACTTCACACTGTCAATAAAGTCACTGCTTTCAAAAACATACCAGGGTTAAAGAAAAAGTTTCCATTAGAAATCACATCATTGAAAAAAGAGTATAAGAAGAGCTGCTCCAAGATCAGAAGAATCAAGTCCTACTTTTTCAAAATGCACAGGCATAAATATTTGGAAAACTTGACTGTACAGCGCAACAAATCTGATCAAAATTACATGAAGCACAATAATAAGAGAGGAGAGGGTGGCTATACCATGCTGAGAATATATTTAATGATAGCTAAAGGGGAAGAGGTATGATGTGAAAATGCTGAATAATGGTTGACAAGGATGACTAAACTGAACACGTGAAACAGGGCATCTTGTTGGACGCAGAGAAGTCTTCTGAGCAAACTGGCCAAAATACATACAGGTCTCACGAAAAAAAGAAATGGGAAAGACAAAGTAAACACTGCACTTGAAACGCAGCAGACAGGAACAAAGGAGCAAGCCCCAGGAGAAGGCAGCATCTTAGAAGACAGCACAGATAATGATGCTGCTTTGAAAGCATGCAGAAGACAAAGTCTCTCGGAGAATCTGAGAACTATTACTCTACTACACAAACAAGGCGATAATGGAGACCTGAGAAAGCACAGCATTTACAGACAATTAGTCTGTTGTCTACAAAGTTTTTACCAAGGTAAGTGAGGGTAAAAAAAAAAAACCAGGTCCTCGCTAAGGCAAAACTTTGTAAAGTCTGATTTAGTCGAAATACTTACCAATAACCTACTTGTTCCTGCAGAAATAGAGGTAGCAGTGACAAGAAAAAAAAAAGGGGAAAACCGATCAATGACAAAAAAGTCAGAGTACAAAAGAAAAAGATTACATCTGGGAAGAATATATGTAAGTAAAATGTTAAATTATTATGTGGGCTGTTCCCAGAAGTTTATATATTAATTCCAAACATAATAATGATTCGTTTTTTGACAGCAACATTAAATTATATACCAAAAGTACTTATTATTACATTTATTACTCAGTATAACAGGAAAATTTTACCTATTACAGTTTCAAGAAAGTCAAGAACAAAAGGTTTCAAAGCATACTTGTTTTCTTGTGTTTTTCATCTATTTTTTCATCACACATAAAAGATTTTTTATTACTTAAGCACAACAGCAGATTTTCCTCTGTAAATATAATAATCAGGAGATACTCTGTATTTCCCCCCTTCTATCTTTCCAAAAAAGCAGTCCTCCATAGAAGACACCATTCACCAATTCAGCAGGGAAATACCTAACCAATGTACTCATTTACTTTCCTTCACTTGAAACTGGTGGGAGTCGAGTAAGTAGGGCTGATTGGTTGGTTATCTGGATTTGTCGTGGGGAGGTTGTTTTGGGGTCTTGCGGGAGGGTTTTTTGTTTGCTTATTTGTCTTCTATTTTTTCCAGAGTAGAAGTATGGCTTATGAATAACAACTGAACTCATTAGAAAAGTCTGGGCTTAAAAATACCATTCATTGTCAAAACAAAGGAATTTTGTTTAAGGATTAACTTTTTATTTAAAAGTACTGACAGCTCTGCTTATCATAAAGCAGCCTTTTGTTTTTAAATGGAAGATTCAGCTAAGAGAAATTCACTCTGCACTGACCCATCTATTCTTCCAACTTGGAGAATATTTACCTTAATGTATGGACTATTGGCCAAACTAGGGTGTTGGATCATAAGAAGCCAAACATTTAACATAGTTAAAGAGAATATTACAAAATGGGGAGAGGTCCAAGGGTTGGTTACAAAACACGTTAATTTCGAAAGTGTATACTGGAATGAGACCAATAAATTCCTCAGTATTAACATAAATTAAGTGTTTAACATGAATAGCATACAAATTTTGGTAAAATGTGCTTTGAGAAAACGTGTTGCCGAAGTTTCAATAACACGCATCTATGTAATGTAACCACTAGTTTTGCAGAAGTTCCTATGTCTAAGACAGAACCTTTTAAGAACATTTGGGAATGTACCATTGTGAAGAAAGCATCCAAAATGCCTAATAAGAGGAACAGTCAAGAAGATGCATAATTAGTTCAGAAAAAGACAGAACTGAACTCAAAAAGATATCAGCCCCCCAACTATTGTCAGTAAGAAGTGAAGAAAAGCTATTGAGTTACATGCTTTAAATAGATCACTGAGAGATTTGCCTATATTTAGTCTTTCACCTCTACTAAGAGAGTACCCAGCACCCATAACATTCTGCAAAATCCTCCAGAACATCCAAAAATCACAAACCAACCAAACTTCCAAAAGCAACTAAGGCAGAAATGTAATTCTTGCTTTTTCACAGCTAAGATGTCACAGTTTGAACAAACTGTTCTTATTTTCTGTATCACTCATATTTTAAATATCCTTTGTAAGGAATGCTACTGAGCATTTCCTATTTTATTTTTGTTGTTTACAACTGCTGCATTGATCTATCAGTCAAACTGTTGAGAAATTTGATTAGTGATCCATTTTAAACATCTGTGTGTAGAAGACAAACATCTTGTTTACATTAACCAGATCACGCTAATAAGATGCATATATGCACGCATACACACACAGAGCATAGACTGTAAATAAGTTTTAACTAGCATCTGCAGTTGGGAAAAAATAGATCAAATGATAGTTTGACTTTACAGCAATTTGAAAAATGACACAGTAACTCAAAAAATGACACAGTAACTCAAATGTTTTCCCTTATCTAATTACACATTTCATGTAGAGTGTTATATGCTTTCATTGCTTTACTCATCCATAAGGCTACTGAAGGTAAGAGAAACTTTAAAAAATTTAAGAGGTGTGGTTTTTTTCTTCACTGTTCAAAGAAAATCATGACCTGTCCCTTGATAAAAAAAGCAATACTCATAAAAAGAAAGGAGACACTGTCTTGACTTTGAAAACTGAGATAGCATGAAACTAGAACATGCTAATGAATATACTTTAATAAGAAAGGTTGTTGGGGTTTGTGTTTTTTGTTTTGTTCTTTTTTACAAGTGACTAATGAGCAATCATAGTCAGTATTCCTGTTTCAGGAACGTTGTTATTAGATCAGAATCACAGCATGCCAAGAGGTACAAATATGTTTGTTCACATACATGTATTAGTCCCTCCTCCAATGAGCTTACACTCCAAAATAGACAAGAATAAGCAATGGTTGCAATGGGAGCAATGTCTCCATTATATACTTCAGAAGGGCAGTAAGAAACTAGTCCTACCTTACACAGAAAGTCAAACAAGTCTCCTAAGTCTCTGGCTGCCACCTTATATAAAAATGCCTATTTGCCCACAATGACATTGAGGCAAGGGTCACAGAAAAAGTAAATCAGTGACATAAATTTGCTCTGCGTTTCTACGTAGCACTGCCTTCTTAACCACCACCTTACCTAATGAGTTAGCAAAGCTCTACCACAGGTCCCTAAATCCAGTGACTGGGCAGTTTAAACATAAATAATAAAATGCTCAATGAAAAAAAGTTTCATGTTTTGAAATAATGAAAAAGCTCTTTAGAACAGTTCTTGATGGCAGCATAAAGAATGCCAGAGTTTGAGCCTGCACTCCTCCCAACTTATTTACACGTTCATCCCTTCACCTTCCTTCTCTGCTGTATTAGCCAGCTTGGGGACTGACGAGATCAAAACAGCAGCTAGAGTGCAAAGACCAATAAGGTGCATGCAAATAAACCCTTCCACGACATAAAAAACTCCAAACAAACAGTTAAAAAAACCCTATGCTAAAAAACTGTGGACTTACAGAACAAGAGACAAACTAATGAAAGATGTGTCCCAAATGTGTACTATATACATACCTTAGCAGCAAACAATTTACCTGCAGAAAAAACTTTCCACGATGCACATTAAATAACCCAACACCTGGGATTTAATTCTCTTCAGAGAGGCACTCAAAGTATTTTTTAATGCCTCCCACACTTCAGACATCTAAAGCCCTGAGGTAGACTACTTAGGATGACTATTACTACTAGTACTACTCCAATATCAAAATAATTAGAGACACGGATTTATATCTATTTTCCCATTGTAGCCTTTCATTCTAGGTTGAAATTCATAACTTTCCAAAATATTCTGTGAAGGAAACAATAGTTCTCAAAAGGCACTTTTACTTAAGCAAACCATTCCCCAAGCAAGAAAGATTTCACTCTGCTAACTGTTCAGGCACTGAATTGTCACACTGTTAAGTCTAACACTTAACATAATTTATAGGCATTTTTCTTTTTCAAATTAAATCTTCTCCTTTATCTAAAAGGAGCATTGGTACCTCAGAAAGACTTCAGTTTCAGTAGACAGGAGATGTACTTTCAATGTCTTATGAAATAAAAATCCCCATGATAGTCTTGAAGTATAAATCTTTCACACTTAAACTGTTACCAGTTTTCTAAAAGGCCTTCTTATTCTGGATTTTAGGAGAGGTAAAAGGAGCTGTTTCCCACATGGACACAAGATTAAATCCACTCCTTTCATTGTGGAAGAAGCCCTCAGAAGGCAAGTAAGTCCACTGCACACAGTGTAGAGTGTAAGAGCAACTGTGATAAATTTCCACAGTACGGCCACGCACAAAATAGTGAGATTAAGCCAGGTGTAAGTCACGAGCTCTGGTGAAAGGACAGACTTGATCCAGTTCTTCCATAGCAAACTCTATCTGTATTACAGACTTCTGAGAAGTCATAGGCATGTAAAGGACAGCCTCCGCCTCCAGGCTTTGTGGGTTTATCAAGTAACTTATTTTAAAACTTGCCTTTAACTATCGTTTTTGGGAATGCTTAATAAAAGCTCCTAAGGGAAGCCTGGCATTCCTGCCAGTCATCACAAAAACATACCTCCTCTCTAGAGAAGGTGTTGCCATACCTGTCCTTTACAGCAGTTTTATCAAATCAGAGATCAGTAAACCAAGAGATGTGCCACTAAGAGAAACCTATTTTTATTATTTTTCTCCCTTGAAATGAAGCAATACTCAATAAAATTCTGGGCTTTGAGCAGTGCAAATGCCATTTAAACCACTAAACTTATGTCTCTGCTTTCCAGAACTGTGTAGATATTGTACCATTTATTCTATTAATCCTGTAACCTACAACAGCAGTTTCTGGTCTGGAAGATATCTCTGCAGGGCAGTGGGCATGCTACAGATAACTAGCATCTTTCTAATCCTTCAGGGAGTTCCTCCAGCTCCAGGTTGAAAAATGAGTGAATACTGAACTTGTTCTGTGAACAGAAGACTTCAGCCTGACAGTCTCCATCAGGTACTTTGCACAGAACATGGTAGGACAGACTGAAATTCTGCTCCTGGTGTAAAACTGGTGTTTAGAAAAAACTGTATCAGAACTGTCCAGAAGCTGGCCTAAGAGGAAAAAATAGATGCAGTTGGAAGGGTTATGTCATATATATGGGAATATAAGTCTTTAATACATGAGAATACATTTTTGGGTAGAAGTCAAAACCAAGAAAATTGTCCTTCTTCACTATGGTGTAAGTAGGTAAATTTTTATTGACACCAGAGATATTCAAAACAACATTGCAAACTAAACTCTTAATTAAGGAAGGACGTTCACAGCACTTAACATCTACACAATGACTTCCAGAAGAAAAATAAAAACCTAGCTCATTAACCAGGTTTCTACCTGCAATAAAATTCATATGGGTTGCACTAAATCTTGAGACAGACTGATCCTGTTATACTGTCACCTAGTTACTCTAGAGCCATACAGTGACAGCTTCAAGGGGAAACAGTTGATCTAGGCTCAGAACAACTAAATCAAATGTGTGTCAGTTCACCATGTTGCTAACCTACAACACAGGTGGGATTATAACTCCTGCAGTACCTTATTGTTGCTCTTGGCCTGGCATATCACAAAGTTGAGGGCAGTGTCATCCACGAAATAAAACAGCAAACCTTCTGGAATCAATCCCAAATATTAAAAGAATAATACAGTTTCTAATCTATTAATATTCTGGCAAGAATATGCATACACAGATCAGAGTCTTTAAAACCAATTTAGACAAAAATTTTGACCTCAAATGTATAAACATGGACAGCTACAAAGCTGCCTTATTTTTCACAGACAAATGGCTTGTACACAAGCAATTTACAAAAGATACAGGAACATCTTCCAAAGAACCAGTTATGACAACTTGTATTATCAATTCCTATTCCCTCAGGGACAGTTTTACAGGAAAGAAACTGAAAATTAAGCAAGGGAAAAAAAAACCCTTATAAAACTACTAGCTTTTGTCTTGCATAGGCTAATTTGTTAATGTAGGTCTTAAATTGATTTAATGTAAATGTACATGGTGAGTTCCACCCCCAACCAAGCAAATACAAATAGCATTTTATTCACTGTCCAATCTCTATATGTTTTTGTAACTATTTGGGGGAAAAAACTGTTCTTATACCCAACCTAAGAAATCAGAATAACAAGGAAATAGCTTCTAAAACGTGACTTTGATAAAGACCCTTGACTTATAAATGAAATCATGTTATACATCATCTCTCAAACAAAGCGTGATTAAGGGAAGGAAAAAAACTAATATTGAAAGGTAGAATGCAGCCCTAGAAATCACCCAACAACTTGCCACAGTTCCCAGATAAATGGCAGGGGTCCAACCTAAACAAAGCAAAGTTACCCATAACTTAGGGACAAGTGATTTGGAAACACATCTTTTCCAGGACACTAAGAAAACTCTAATAATTATTTTGTTTAATGATGAATTTCCATTTTTCATTTAGAAAATACACTCCAACAACTGAAATAGCAAAACCAGTTTATTTTCTTTTCTTCCTGAAATTCACCTTATTTTTTCCAGTAGGGAGGGAGTGCACAAAATGCACATAGGTACCTTTTTTATTTGTTTAGTAGCAAACTGAACAAGGCTACCAATGTTCTTATAGAACCTGATGTAATGATATAGTTGTATACCAAAAGGTCTTCAGCATAAAAAGGAATTAATGTTTACTTAGGATTCCCACCCTTAAGGCAAATCCTGCAAGACATTGCTAACAAGATGACAGTAAGTAGGGGAAAAAAGGACATTATCCTAAATAAACTGCACTTAACAATATTTTAAAAAATATTCAAACCACATAGCTCTCTGCAGCAGGGTCATAAAAAGAAAAGGCTCAGTAAAGTACTTACAAAACTTGTTTTCACACGGGAATCAAAGTATCACTGTATTTTCCATCTTGGCTTTGAAAGCCATTAGGTGAAATTAATTATTCACATGTTTTGCTCTTTTTCCTCCAAACACAAGACAGATCTCATCTTGTTACCCCAGCATTACTGGATGCAAAGCTATCCCTTTTCAAAAGTAAATATTTCAGAATACCACCTTGTAGATTTTATCCTCTTGTCAAGAAAAACTAACATTATTTCAAAAGGTTAATCTTTCAGTGAGCCTCCTACTGCTGAAGGCATCTTTCTAATACTAACTCAAAACATATCAGAAGTTTTTCCAGGTTTTTAAACATTTAAGGTCAAATACTTTAATCCTCTCTTTTTAAAACAGTGGTGTCAGAGACTGTCAAACAGACAGTGTAAGAACAGCAAGGATCTGCATAATTTGCTTTTTCTTTTATACTTCCACTTACTATAAGGAACTAAGCAGGGAAGTCCAGTTGAAACCACAAGCCTAACAAAACTTTCAGCAGAAAATGAGAACTAGCTCCAGAAAGTCCTTAAACCACGTGAAAAACAACAGAGATGAAACTAAGAACAAGGAAGCTGGTTTAGCAATGTTTTGGAAAGCTGTGGCAAGAAACCTATTTTCTAAGACAAAAGTGAACAAGCAGACGAAGACTGAACTTCTGATTTAAAAAAAGGACTGCAGACCTATAACTTAGAAAGAACTACAAAGAGCCTTTCAGGGAAGTGTATCTGGTCTACCCTCAGGGCCATCAAAGCTGCTTTCTGCACCACAGGGCACTGGGGCATATGACAGTCTATCACGAACTCCTGGTGTTTTAAATAGGATTCAGTGTTCCAGCCAGAAAGGTTTGTGCCCGAGTGGCACCGACAGTTCCTGTGCTGTGCTGTGGTTCACCTGCGGGCTGTAGGAGCCGGAGCCCGCATGCCGCGGGCGGCCGGAGCACCTGGAGGGGAGCGGCCGCCGGGACGAGGCTCCGCCTGAGCTGTCCAAGGCGCGGGTGCTGAACAGGTTCTGCCCGGGGAGGGACTCGCCCGGGGCGCTGGCTTCTCCTCTGCTTCGCTTCCACAGAGCGGGTATTCACCCCAAACGATTTATCCTTGATTACCAGTCTCTTGTTACTCCTGTTATTAAGTGCAGTTAGCCAAATACCACAAGAATGACACAGACATATTAATACATGAGGTCTGCCTTCTGCAGCCCAGCCAGGATCAAGCCCTTTAAGTTTTTACCCTCAGCCTTAGGCCGAGATTCATGGCTTAAAGGCACGAAGATAAAAATTTCAGTTTGTGTACCAGGATGATGAGGTATATGCAAGTGTAAGAAAAACCCTGAAATCCCCCTCTGTTTACACAGCACTAGTGCCAATTTGTATAAACAGTCACAACGGTACTTCTGTCTGTGTTATGGAAACGTTTTTTACAGCCCAAACAGCTGCTTTTAGTTTTAAAGAATAATTGCTGCTGGCTTTCTTGTTTATACAAAGCAGCAGCTTCAACTTTACTAGCTCACACAAACAGTAACACTAGATAACTCTATACACAAGCCTGTTTTCAATGAATTCTCTTATCAATCTCTCCTCCTGAATCTCGCTAGGCAGGCAGCCACTGACAGAAACAAGCAACCCACGTTTTTAAAGACAGTTACTTTATTGTTAAATGTTGTCTTCTTCATTACTACCCTGGTCCTTTTTTGCCAGATACATCTAGCAAATTAGAGCTTTCTACAAGCCTAATTCAAAGTAAGTGGCTATAAAAACTGAGAGATACTAAGTGCAGTAAATGTCCTTTCAGTTACATTTCAAGGCTATGTGCATCATTGAAACTGTAGCTAATAGCTAGCAAGAGTCAAGTACAATTAGAAAGGAAAAAAGACTGTCATGAAAAAAGAGCTATCTGAAAAAAATGCATCAATTGCAAATTTCTGCATTCAGAATTGGAAATCAGTTGCAAAACAGTAAGAGTAATTTGCTTATTAGGAATCTTTCCAATGGTAAAATTAGTTGCCAGAATAAAGTACCAGAGAAATTAGATAGTTTTCCATTAAGAAATTAAAAAAGAATAAATATCATCTGCTCAGAATAAGCTAAACCCAGCTGATCCCATATTCCAGTGCCTGTAGGAACCCCAAGGTCTCTTCACGTGCTATGAACATCAAAGAGACTTGTGCCCACACATCACTCCTTAGAATTAAATCTGTCCTTACAAGCCCTTTTGCGTGAATTTTTGGAGAAAAGTCATTGTACGTATAATAACCTAAATATAATAATGAATTTTTTTAAATGATTAATTATTTTCCAAAACACTCTGTGAGAAAAGAAAAAGCAATGTTTAAGTATTGTCTACAACAACAGCTGACTGAAATAGCTGCCAAAGTATCTTTCCTCTATACTTACCTCTCTGTGTACAAGTATTTGTGGTGATACTTGTAATCCTCAGCTAGATGGTTCAATTGCCACAGTATTCACTGACTTCCAGGGTTAGGAAAGCACCATTAAAATTTGCTTACAACTTACGAGTTTCTGTGGAGGGCTATAAATCTAACCGTTGAAGAGCATGAATACTGAGATTGCAGAAGGAGATCCTTCCCCTTCAGCAGAGGAAGAAATCCTTGTCAGTTATAGATGACAATTCCTGACAAATGGGATTATGCCCTTCAAGGTAGATTTGTGAGCAAACAAAAAGTTCTGCACGAGCAAGACTCACTGACTGGAGTAGAGCTGTCCTCATAGTGTTTTAGCTGTATCAACAGCTTAAAAACATGGTACCTAGTACATTTATCATCACTGCCTGAAGGAGCATGAGGCTTAGTATATCAGAGAGAAATTACACTGGGGAAAATACAAGAAAAATATGGTCCTATGTCTTGAGGCTTTTCTTCCTTTCCTATTTCTCTCTGAAATTGCACATGTCTGAAATCAAATTACAACCGTGTAATTTTGTAAATGTACAAATCCTTAAGGCATAAACAGAAAACCAATAGGATTAGGATTTAATATGTTGACATTTAAGTTCCAGGCTATAGTGCCTTGTGCTAGATGTACAGCCTATTTACATGGTTAGGTCTTTGAGGGAGCAAGCTTAACCAGTTTTAACTCCTATGTGCTTCAAAACATTGCTAATAAAAAGCAAAATTTACATCACAATTTTCAAGTTTGGGGAAATGCAAGTTAGAAAAACTGGCAATCAAGAAAATACCTATGAATACATACTCTAAAATAAATAATCAAAATGCCCTCTTCTCTTTGATACAGAACTAATTATTTATTTCAGTATGTTTTTCTTCAGTGTTATTCCTCCATTAATACTACTGGTATACAATTGTTAGATAAAACTAGGATATTAAAGTTAAAATCCAAATTATATTTAATACCCTAAACGATGTCTTTCAAGATAAGAAAATAAACAAATCCTAAACTCAAACACTGATTTTCTTTTTAAAGGTGACTACTTTTAAGATCCAGGTATGTCAGTATTTCTGCATATTTATTTTTGTTTTCAATAGCACTACAATTACTAGTAAAGGTGTTGCAAGTAAGATGACTCATCCACACAGAAAACAGCAAAAGGGCAGGGAAAAGGAAGAAAAAAGGAGAGGCTCTCAGTAAGTGACAAAGAGCTTTAGTTTCACAGGACCATAGTTTAAAAGATTAGAAAACAACTGTATCAGCACTCATATCCCTGCATCCCAATTCCCTCTAAGTAAGAATGTAATGAACCACCGTTCCATACAGACCTTTCCTGCTCTCTTGCTTACAAATTAAGCATCCTTGCCAGATGATTTCTTTGGAGGTTAAGATTTCCTGGGGTGCTCACATTTTTCACTCAAATTTTGTGGATAATGTTCAGCCAGCAACGTGTTGAATACAAACATTTGTTTTTAAACATATTTCAAAGACTGCCTGCATGCTACAGCTAATGAAGTTTTAGGCTGCCGTGGGACACAGCTATTTAACAGCCCAGAGACAGTGCAAATCCATGATGGAACAATGAAGAACAACAGGAGTCCCTAGAGGTGCAGTACTTCGCAGAACTTTGGAAAATACAGGGGTATTGGATAGCTGTAGTTTTGACCGCTGGCAAAATAATTCTTTTAAAAACTTATTAAATATTTGCCCTTTTAACTTGTTTGTTTAAGCATCAGGGCAAAATATTTCAACGCCCTTTGCTGTGGTCCTTGCTTCTAGAATAATAAAAATTAATTTCTGCTATTCCTTTCAACTCCTGGCAAAAATTATACTCTGAATAGTCTTTATCAATGCTAAGTATGCCTTGCCTTGTATTTTTTGTAACAGACATGGCAGTCTTTCTCTGCAACTTGCTTATGTATGGGTAGCCAATTCCTAAAAGAGAATCAACACTGTCCAGGATTTAAAAATTAGAATGCTTTTGACAACCGCTCCATGATCTCAGATTCCATGCCTGCATAAATCTGTGTGGACGGGAACCTCAACACTGCTGTCAGTCCAAGCAGTCTTCAGAGAGCTTAATTCCAGCTCACTTTTCATAAATTAATGGATTTCCCCAATGTATTAAATGGTTTAATGTCAAGAAATTACATCATCCAAGCTTGCAGTGCTTTTAAGCATTTCTTCTAAACAAAGCTTTAAAGCAAAATGTACAGTCATTAATTACATGTAAAAGGTTGGTTGCCTGCACACCTGTAGAGAGAAGTCCCGTATATCAGCCCAGCCCACTAGGAGGAAGTTTTGCCCTCCAGCTCCAAACGTGTTCATCATTTCCTTTTACTTCATCAGCTGAACACAACTGTGTGCTTTATGACTGGAGAGGCCAAGTGGAGACACAAAGAGAATAACCTGAGCTGAACACGTCATGCANTTGCACAATGTAAAAACACATTATTTGCATTAGCTTTCTTATCCCTTTGTTTGCAGCAAACTAGTCCCACGTTTCCAAGGAACATTTCCTCCACTCCCTAGTTTTATGCTGTCACTGAATCTCGCTCTTATCAAGTGCATGAAAACCAGTTTATTTTGGTACACGGTTTATTATACTAGCAATGGCATCTGTATTTCCTCCAAAGCAGAAGCTATTTCAATACCATCTTTTATTTCAATAGTATTTTCAACACTTTGTTTTTTCACATCCATGGTTATGAAGAAGCTCAGTATCTTGTGTCTTTGAAAATGTTATCACTTACAAAGCACACAAATTTACAGATAGTGGCACACTGGGGTATAAACCAATCCAACAGCCAAGCTGTGGCAAACACGCATTACTCTTCAGTTAATTTTAATTGTATTTCAGTCCTTAAGAAGTGAGGCAATGCCTGTACATTTGTCATCTGGTATCTTAATATTAGATACTTAGTATGCAAATGTTAGGACAGCCAAATTAGATATTCAAAGGGTGTTTCTTGGATAGCATGCAGCCCTTTTACATATGTAAATTTCATGCTGTTTTCATTCATGTGCTGTTCTAGATCATTTCTCTTCAGCCAGCAGTAGCTTTATAACCCTATTGCATGGGTGGAGAAGGTATTTTATTTCTCTACACAGCACTTTAAAAATACAGGAGTAGTTTTACAATTATGGTTTATTATTTTGGAGTTGTAATTTTTTAATAGATTGCTAGAGCTTTAACAAAAGATCAGGTTGTCTTTGCTCTGCTTTGTACTCAGGCAACCAATCTACTGGTCATTCACTGAGTAATATTCCCAATATAAAAATAAAACAAGTATCTATCCAAACTGATCTGACTGCCTCTAACAACTATACCCACATGGCTAAGAGAGTGAAAAAAACCTGAAAACTTAAACACTCAAGCCAGCTCTAATTTACAACTGAGGTTGAAAAAAATCACAGCATTGAAAAATCAGAAGGAAAGTTGCATAGCTAACCTTGCATTTGGGCACTTCACACCTGAACTCTGTCATCACCTTTTAGAAAACCTCATCACAATCAGCTAGGAAGATGAATCATGATTCATATCCAGTGCAAGACATTCTAGGAGCCCTGAGCCACTCATACACATGCAAACTATGCCTTCCAATATTCATTCACTCCAATATGATTTTAAACTCATTCTTCCCAAAGGACAACAACACACACAAGAAAATGGACAGCAAATTCTCAAGTCTGCCATCTTAGGCTACTTCAGTCATCCTTGCTGATGCAGCAAAGACATCAAAGAGAAGAAAGAGAAGTGCGTGGGACTCACATGCCAACAGAAACCATCCCGGGCAGCTGTTTTGCTGTGACATTGAGGCCACGAGAAGACTGTTCTTGTGCAGAAGCTCCATAGCATGGGCAAAAGAGACTCCTCTCCCTAACTGAACTGATGACAGACTATTATAGAGTGGTAAACTGACTGAATTAATCCTAAGTTTGTGTCTTTATGCTGTAAGTGGAAGGAGGGAGGAGGTACTGGAGGAAAAAAGGGGTTTTTTTTGCTTTAATTCCTTCTTATTTCTTTTTACTTTTTAGTTCTATTAATAAACTTCTTTATATTCTTTAAGTTTGGTGCCTGTTTTGCGTTTCTCCTAATACTTATCTCACAGAAAGTAGAAAATGTGAACAAAACCACTACACTCATAGTGAAAGCAAAGCAGTTAAATGACCACAGAGAACCACATTTTACTACTGTCACTGTTCTTTATGTTCTGGAGATTGTCCACAATTATCTCTCTGACATTTGCTGAACTGATGATGCTCTGATCTATTTGGTAGAGCCACAGCATTTTCTCAAGAGAAGCAAGATTTTTTCCCCAAACTGGAACTTTTATCCATATTCACACTGAAGAATAAAAGAGGAGTGATGTTCTTCATTCTACAATAAGTAAAACTTCTGATAGCTGCAGGAAATCAGGATTCAAAGTAACATGATTTTCAGGGAACTATCTAAGATTCTTGACAGGATGACAATCTAATTTCTAAGTTTTCTGAAAGACTACCACCAGATTGGTCCAGATTTCATGATAAAAAAAATTAGGATTCTCAAAATACTGCTTATGTGTTCAGGCAATCTGCAGAAAGCACCTCTGAGCAGACTTTTGCTGCACATGGAAAACTTCACATCTGTTAGTGTATGCTACGACAGTTCTTATTTTAGGAGTACAGAACAACTGCATTTAGGTTACACTCAGTACAATTCAGCAAGATCCCATCCTTCAATTTTGTGTCAAATTGAACACTCAAAGACAAATGCATCTGTATTTTAATAAGACATGGGATCCTCCCCTTTTTGCATTGAGTCCTATAAGTGGCCCAATTATATTTCAACTCAAGAAATTGCATATACACCTATCCTTCATGGGAAAAAAATTCCAGGAGAGTCACAACTAAGCTTTGTTCTTTACCAGAGAATAGCATAAGGAATATGCTAGTATTGGCATAAAAAAAGAGTGTGATTTACTAGTATTGACAGTATTCCAGATACTAAAGTAACGTCCCATATCTAAAAACTCCACCTTCAACTTTTAAAACCATGATGAAAATGTAATATAAATCAAACTGACATAAGGACTAATTATGGGAGCCCAACTAGGAAGTGTTTTGGAACACCACTAGTTTTAAAAGTCATTTACTGTTAAAATGTTACTAATTAATTGCTTTATATAAATGACACTTTGTATGGAAAGCCAAACAAATCGTAACAGCTTGTTTCTCCTTGCCATTATTCTTAGGTGAATTTATTATAAGTTACTAGAAGACAAGCAAAGTGCACGCCAGATGAGAACTCTGTATTTATAGCACACCGAGTCAGTCAGCAAACAGAATCTACTAAAAATATCCCTGATGGTATGCAGCACACCCACCGTTTGGGGACCGTGCACAGGCTGCGGTGCTCTGATTTTGAGACAGAGCAGACAAGCAAGAAAACACCCAGCTAGGTCAGTTCCTAAAGACAGCTGAGAGTGATAGAGTCAAATCCCACACAACACTTGGTGTTCTGTTTGGCAGACAGTCAGACACCTCCAGCCCTGAGATTTTCCTGCGTGCCTCCTGATCTCTCCAGGTCAGTACTATTCAATTTTCATGCAGAAAATAGAAGCATGTCCTGAGTGAAAGGGAGAACCAACCTCATTTTTTCTACGGCTTACCCTCCCATTTTTGCAAGCACCAGGCATTTTAAGTCTAGCAAACAACAGAGGTCAAAGGCCTCTGGATGCACACAGATATCCTCAGGAAAGTCACAACAATCATTTACAAAGGAAAGATGGTCTTGGGAACACAGGCACTTGTTTAGGGAATATCTATCCAGATAGTAGACAACAAAACCCACTCTCCTAGATGCTTAAGACATGCAGTTCTGGTTTTACTCAGGTAGTTGTGGTTTTATAATTGTTTTCTTTTGATTGGAAAGATGCATGTCTTTAAAGATGCTCCAAAAAAGAAACTCAGAGCACTCAAAGATTTCTCACTTTCTTTTCACGGGTTAAACATCTACGAGAACCACATGCTCCATTACCACAGTAAATGAACATAATCTGTAGAAATGACCATACGCCTCTCCTGAAACTAATTAAGCCATTAATGGGCAGTAGACACGCTGCAGAAAAATCTTGAAAATAATATAAAATTGGGTGCACACAAATAGCAAGGAAAACCTACCCAAAATTTTCCACAACACTATTCAAAACTTAAAAGTTTCCTGCAAGGCTAAGAGAGCAAATCAAGAACATTTGCATGATGAAGTTTTTCATGAGCAGCTGGCAAGAAAAGGGGAGGAGAACTTACCCAAACAGATGCATAGACATATTTAAAAATAGTTTTGGATTTCTAGCAGTGACAAAAGACTTTCTTTATGAGACAAAGAAATTACTTGGGAGGTTGTTGGAGACTAGTCTGCAATTACATGACAGAACATGAGGCAAGACACGCTGTCAGAATATCAGAGTTGCATAGGTATTCAAAAGACATTAAATAAGAGGAAAGCCTTTGTTTGAACTGGCACTGCAAAGGTTCAATCAGGTATTATCACTACCTTGATAGCCAAAAGAAATATTTATATATGCCATTACAATTAGGCTGTTTCCTTTTCTTCAGACGGTTAACTATTTACATTTCTCCCACAAATGCAGTGCTGCCATTTTTTATTATTTGGCTTCTCCTAACCCCTTTTGTTTACCAGGCAGGAAGAGTGGAACAAAAAAAAAAAGAAGCCCTTCAAAAAAAAAAGAAGCCTTTCAAAGATCCTCTATCACTCCTCTCAGTCTTTACTTCACTGCCCCAAGTTACTCATCATCACAGAGACTGGTCTCCAATTGAAGGAAATGAAAGATGACTCCCACAGACTTCATGAGCACCACCAGAAGACTCAAACAGTCCTTCTTTTAGCTCACTTTGTCCAAACATTTAACATTTGAGACTAAAAGCACTCTCTTGACTGAGCTGGAGCAGGTGGCGGGTGGTGCTGGACCTTTTGCTACTTTTTCTTGTCCCCTCCTCAGGAGGGTTTATGCTTTTGCTGCCAAACCAGGAACCACACATGGCCCACAGAATGTGTGCAGGAACAGGGAAGCCCAACTAAACACAGGAACAATGAGACTCTGCAAAGGGACTGGATTCCTCAAACCCATCAGTCAGAACAGACCTTCTGAAGCTCATTAGCAATAGACTTATCCTTGGACTGCTCTCCTAGCACAATGGGTATTTCAATCTGTGTTTTGGTGAAGGCGATACTAAAGTATTTACAAAATCCCCCGTATCTCCAGGGACTGCAAAAGTGACTTTTCTCTTTCACTTTGGAGTCAACTCACTGGTATAACTAAAAACATCTATCCCTTGCCCTCACCAGCCCAACTCCATATTTCCGAAGTTACATGTAGGCATACAGACATGTTTCTATTTCTCTCAGCTTTCAGACTGGTCTCCATTTTAACCTTCTTCTACAATCAGCAGACTTCAACCAACCTCTCATTTTTCCAAAGTGGATAAACATGGATATGATTGCCTTTCACTGGCACAACGAAGTGAACAGAAACAAATCAAAACACCCAAGCAGACAGCTCCTTTGCTTTCATTGTTCTGCACCTTCTAAGACCTATGAACTGCAACAGCAATACTATCTGAAAAGGCACATGGAACTGTGGTTTTTGTGTTCACAACAGCAAATAGCAGTTTTATCAACCTCTAAAAAGGCAGAATTTTTATGGAAAAGCTATAGCTTTCAGTATTCTAAATCTTTCCACTCTTTCCTCATTCTGAGTGGTTAGGAAGCAATTTAGAGAAATACATATTGTATCAAAGATTCAGTGGCCTTCCTCAAACATAAAAAAAAATTCCAACTGCCATGAAGAGAAGATATGTCAAGCGGTACCAAGGCATACAGGCTGAAACTACAATAACAAGTTTCACTGAAACTACAATAACAAGTTTCACTGCTTCTAACATGATTCACACAGACAGGATATCCCAACAGTCCCACTGCAAGGCACACTTCCCAACACTTCTCCCAATTCAGGGGGCAAAGACCTCAGAGTGCCTTTGGCTGGCAAAATGGGAGCAGCATTAAGTCTGAAGTGTTCTAGAGTTTCATGATTTCTCAAAGCAATAGTAATTGTCTTGTGCTGGAAGAGAAGGGCAACAAAGTGACCAAAAGACAAAAAGTTATACTCCCCCCAAAAAAAGATGTGAGAAAGACGAAGAGAACCTCAAAAATCTATCCAAATGTACCATATAACTAAACAGATCTGATGGGAAACAAAACAAGATGTGGCCTTCTAGGCAGTTTGAGAGACATCTAAAAAAATCTTCTGAGAATTCACATCATTCTTCTACTGTTATTTGCTTCCCACAATCCAACTAGGAATTTAGGTTATAACCTGGGGCTTTCATAAACTTTCTTTTACAGAATGAAGAATTCATTCATTATTTCTACTAGCTATTATTACAGATAGATGCTACTATAATATACTTATAAGGTTTTACCCATACTGTGTTATGTACATTCAGCAGCTGGTAATAAATCCTGCGCTGTAAAGTACTTCATTAAAAAAGTCTGATCATTACTTGCCTTAAGAAGAACATAACAAACTTCCTTCTCCTAATAAAGTTGAACAGATGTGACTTAATCTCCAAATCATTACTCCAAATCTTGACATAGGCATGAAGGCTATTAACAGCTGTATCTGACAACACCATATATTTAACACTATATATAAAAATCTATCCATAAAAACATCATATAAAACTGTATATGACCATATACAACAGAAACTGAGATTTTGTATAATGCCTTGTATAATGTACAGTCTCTGCTCAATCATCTTGAATGAAAAACTGATGAGGAAATTCTAAAAACTCTATGTTTGAGTTTCTGCTATCTTCAGCTGAATTTTTATGTTTCATTCCCTAAGAGACTCTTAATGACAAGGCAAAACAAAAGAGTTTGAAGGCATTATTGTTGTCTTATAACAACATTCCCAAATTTGAACACCAGGAGGATACTTATACTAGTGTTTTTGCCAATAGTTCTCCCAGTTATGACCACTCAGAAACAGGAACATAAACATGAAGAGGGTTCTGAGGAGCTGTCAATATCTTAAGTGATGGAAGTAACACATCAGCAGCTACCCAAAGCAAAGACCACTCCAAAAGTCCATTTTTAGCCGAACCAATTGCATCATTGCAAAAACAAGCTATATTGTAACTACACTGGTAGTTTTGCTGCAGTGCTGATGAATATGTAATGGCCAAAAACACAGTAGAAGAACTAATGTGACTCTGGCCCCATGGTCCTCGGGGCCAACATTTCTACACATAACAGAAGGTAAGAATATTTACTTTGGGGCTGGAAGAGAGGGGAAGTCCCGTTCACTGAGGAACAGAGCAGGGAAACTACTGGTCAGAATTCCCGGTAAGTGTTATCACCTTAAAGGAAGCTGGAACTTGGCACTGTGTTGCAAAAAAGCTCTTGAATGTCACGCACAGGTTTGGCCTCTCTGCATCTGGGAGTGCTGTAAGATCTTACGGAATTTGGGTCTCTACTTAATGCCCTAAGCCTACTTCAGGCATGCTCACAGCACGAAGTTAAACACACATATATATATTTTTTGTGAGACCAAGGCCCTGATTATTGAGTGAATTGAACTCCCCCCGAGATGAGACAAAGCTACATAGCAGTATTTACTTAACTATATGTTGTTCATAAAAGTGCCTTAGCCTGAGGTCAGAGAGGAACACAAGACTTCCACAGTCAGGAAAGGCTCTTAGTACTACAGTTCCTACTAAAGGAACATAGGCGATAACTGAACATACTTTAACATAGTTTTTATATTCTCATTCAAACGGTGTATTAATAAGCTTAGTATAGATTTAAGCATGTTACTTTAGAGGGTTAATACTTATACATTACTTCAGCATGCAAAACAGCTCAGTAAAAGTGACAATAGAGTGTAATTCACTAATGGCAAATTAATTACAGTAATTTAACAAATGCAACGCCCACATGTCACTGACTGACGAAGCCAAGCAGTATGCCTAAAAACATAAATAGCTGGAGATTCGGTTCAACTTACAGAAGTTATTCTTGTTCTTCTTTTTTATTTTAATTTTCGCAGAATTTCTATGCTAATTCTCACAATTAATTTTGGCAGTTTTCAGGATAAAAAGAAACAATTCAGCTAATTTGCAAGTTACAAAACAAGGGAGGAGACCTTCAAGCATGCTCAAGCTACACAAGACAAATGCCAGATACCACACCTAGACAAGCTTGAGCTAGTTACCATCAGGACAAAAACAATGCTTCAATTTATTTTTCAGAATGCTGATGCTAATAACGTGTGATCTCCAGTTGGGCTACCTTTTCCAAGCATGTAGTTATCGCAAGGAATCAAGAAAACACAAAGCACGCAACTAGAGAAGGATGGCAACACTGAGCGGGATGTGGAGTAATGTATCATTAACATCACAAAATATTTAAATTGAAAGAAAGAATGATGCTTCAAGTGAGGCCTCCTTCACAGGTGTTGCAGTATTATGATTAAGCAGTTATTCACCCCACTAAGATACACTGTCCTTATGTGGTCACAAGATCATCATGAATCCATTTCCTTCTTCACTAAAAATCTTACTGTATTTTGAAATTTGCCAGTTATACTCCTAACACATGGTAGTCCTTATTTATTAGTGAGTAGATGAAGACAATGTACCTCTCCTGGCATTTCTACTGCTCTGGTAAAAGCAACAAGCTTTGCATCACTCCAAGGACAAAATACAGTTTAGTACAGCAATTAAAAAATTATTACATGCCATAAAAAAGTAAGATCAAATTCAGAGTTATTGTGAAGAGACCTTCCTGCACCTGAATACAGCTTCCTAGGTTATTGATCCTCATCATTTCAGTTACATTTAATCCACTCCCTCCTGGCACTAAGGCAAGTTGCAGTACAATGTATAAGCAAGGAGGGGGGGAAAAAAAAAGTTTCACCTTTAAGCAACAATCGGCTACACATTCTAACGATTGCCCTGTGCTTAGCACGACCTGTACAATACTCCATGATAGCACATCCTTTCATCACTAGAAGAAACACACGCACCTTCTTCCCCCTCAAGCTAATTTGATGGTGTAATGAGTATCCCTGCAACAAAGCACTCCTGTCGAGCAGCTTGGTACTGTGAGAATAGTTATGTTTTCTTTCTTAGTGGAAACATTATTTTATTATAATAGGGTTTGACAGCTTTCTGTTACTATTCAACCGCGGAGACGAGGCAGTTTTAGACATAGGAAGTAACAGCTATGCTGTCTTGAGGTCAACACGCCAGGGGCGGCAGGCCATGTGACAGAAACCTCGTGTACGCTGCGAGGGTCAGGCTGCAGACAGCTCTGCTTTGGCTAAAAACTGGGTGAATTACAGAAAACAAGAAAGCCAACCTGCTACAAATAGTATTCACAAATGGATTAATAAGAATACAGAAACGCAGAAACATAGACATTTTACATTAGCCTCTTCT